>CM043016.1:55516282-55584011 GCA_023690525.1 Holotrichia oblita | reverse complement strand
GTATTATCTATCGCGGTGGCCCAAAATGTCGGCAACTGCCCTGTAAGTCCTGTATTATAGTCGTAATAAAAAAGTGTTTCAAATAATAGTTGTTCCAATTTACAAGATCTACCTTGTGATATGAAAAGATTCCGAAAATTTTGTACAGCCTGGTCATTAAGTCGTTACTTCTTTTCATCTCTTATGGCAGCCATCTTGAATTTGCTTCCAATCGACAAATCTTATAAGAAAAAGTTGCTCAGAATTACGAAATACCGCCGTATGCAAAATTTTAGTTCGATATTTACTGAGTGGATTATGGCCTAAAAATCAAATAGCAAAATCGAATCTAAAACAGAGGTGATGAGCTCGAGAGTCATAAGTGAGCCAGAAATAAATACGTAACTTTAATTTCACAACAATGGCACCAAAATTTACCAAGGAGGAAAAAATTGAGATAATTATTTTATATGAAGAAAACCAAAAAAAATGCCGGAATACGGCAAGACAATTTAATTTGCGGTATCCTGACAAGAATACACATTATTCAACGTTAGCTCGTATTGTACAAAATTTTAAGGAAGCTGGAAGTGTAGAAAATAAGTTTAAGAAGAACCACAGGCGATGGCCAGTTACGGAAAATGCGGAGTTGGAAGTCATCTTACGGATTACCGAAAATCCGCGCATTTCCATCCGGCAGATTGAGCAAGAGACCGAACTATCTCGTTCTAATATTCAGCGATTACTCAAGAAAAATGGTTTGAAGCCGTATAAACCTAAATTTATCTGCCGGTTGCAACAACATGACCATGAAAGTCGTTTCAATTTTTGTGCGTGGATGCAAGGAGAAATTGAAGCCAATGCTAACTTTCACCGAAATATTTTATTCTCTGATGAAGCGACATTCTACACGAATGGTACGGTTTCATCGCAGAATTGTCGGTACTGGGCAAATTATAATTCACATTTCACAGTCAACAGTAGGGACCAGTATTATGAAAAAGTTAATGGAATTCTGGACACGCGATTAGTTGGACCATTTTTTTACAAAATTGCATGGATGCTGCTCAGTACCTTCAGTTCTTGCAAAATGTACTGAAACCGATTGTAGATGACTTCCCGCTTCACATTCGTTGTAACATGCACTTCCAGCATGATGGGGCACCTTGCCACGCTTCGGCTGGCATTCAAGAATGGTTGGAAGCGAATTCAAGATGGCTGCCATAAGAGATGAAAAGAAGTAACGACATAATGACCAGGCTGTATAAAATTTTCGAAATCTCTTCATCCCACAAAGTAGATCTTGTACATTGGAACAACTATTATTTGAAACACTTTTTTATTACGACTATAATACAGGACTTACAGCGCTGTTGCGGACATTTTGGGCCACCGCGATAAATAATACATGGGAAAAATAGATATTTGACGATCGAGTTGAAATTTTGCATACGGCGGTATTTCGTAATTCTGAATAACTTTTTCTTATAATATTTTTCGATTGGAAGCGAATTCAAGATGGCTGCCATAAGAGAGGAAAAGAAGTAACGACATAATGACCAGGCTGTATAAAATTTTCGAAATCTCTGCATATCACAAAGTAGATCTTATAACTTGGAACAACTTTTATTTGAAACATGTTTTTATTACGACATATGTATTCGCAGGGATACAGGCGGCCCAATTCAACAAGGAGATCGGTATGGATGAAAATGGAGCTTAGCATGTTAAGAACTCTTTGAACTACTCCTTCTTAAATAAGCAGGTTGCCTTCGGAGTTTCATCCTATTACATCTATACCTTGTTTTTTTATTAAGAGAGACAAAATTTAAAATCTCCCGCTAAAATATAGGCTTACGATTGGTTAATTGCCAGTCATGGTTAGATGTTTGCCAATTTTAGTACGGCCGTAGTGGAAACACAGCTGGTTGAACAAATATTTTTGTAAAGTATTTTCTTCCATTTTTTTTGTGTTCCTACGGTATCCAAGCAATAAAATGAGCTTTTTTTTAAACTATTTGCGTGTGATAATGGATTCACAGTTTAGTACAAGTGGATTATCACCATCGCCTCCAAATAAGCGTGATACCTTGGGACGTGGACATTTGTCGGTACAGGTAAAGCAAGCTATATTAAACATGTATAAGAAAATTATTGGTGGTTGTCCTAGAAAAGAAAGGACACAGATAGCACTGCAAACATCAAACACTTTAGGTAGTATATTTAAATAAGCATATATAAACTTCTGTGTATTTATATTCCATAATACGAATAGGTGTTTCAAGAACAAGTGTTTACCGAATAATTCATGAATATAAAACCAAAGGGCTAATTTCACCACCATCAAAACGATTAGTGAGAAAATCAGTGCTATTGACGATACTGTTAAATACTTGATAAGACGAGTAGTACATAGTTTGTTTTATGATGGAGAACTTCTTACATTAAACAAGATTTTAAAGAAATTAAAGGAAGACGAAAATATACCTCAAATGAGTCGTTGTACTATAAAGTAATGAGAATGCTTAATTTTAAGTTAGTTGTGGTACTAAATTATTTAAATGTTTTATATACTATATATGATGTTAATGTTACAACACTCAGACAAGAATTTATAGATGATGTATCAACGGGTCTAAAAAATCCTGTTGGTAAAGGTAGACGCTTAATTATTTTACATATTGGTTCGAAAAATGGTTTTGTTGACGATGGTTTGTTGGTATTTGAGAGAAGAAAAACGGCTGATTACCAGGATGAAATGGATGCAGATGTTTTTGAGAGATGGTTCAATAATATTTTACGAAAATTACCTGAGAATAGTGTCATTGTAATGGATAATGCATCCTACCATAGCACCAATTCAACACGAAAAGCGGATATGCAGGAATGGCTACTTCAAAAACAACTACCACTAATCCTCTGATGGTGCGATTAGAATTATTATAAATAATAGTAGTAGTGGATGAAATGTCAAAACAAAGTAACAAAATTGTACATAGATTGTCACCATATCACTGCGAACTGAACCCCATCGAATTGGTTTGGGCACAAATAAAAAATGAAGTTGCTTAAAAAATAAAACCTTCAAATTAGCCGAAGTGAAGGAACTTTTGCTAAGTGCTATTGCAAATGTTACCTCGGAGAACTGGATGAAATGTGAAAAACATATACCTAATCAAAGAGGAAAACAAAATGTGCAATTTAGATGGCTTAATGGATGATGTAATGGAGCCATTTATTATTTCAGTCATATATTCATATTTCATTTCATTGTAAATTTACCGCCAAAATTTTCAGTTATTAAATTTACCTAATGTGATACGGGCTGAACCGTTTTGTCCCTCTTAATAAAAAACAAGATTTAGGTAAGTTAAGGAGCGTCTCTATTATCTCCAATTTTATGTTATTACATCTGATACTGTTTCTCTTTTAATTTTATTTTGAGCTACCCATTTAGCGTCGAACTGGTAGTAGTCTATTGAGGCTGTTGCAGTAATTTTGTGTCTACGAATTATTGTTATTACGAATATATAAATTTCACATCATGCATTGTCCAAGTCTTGGTTTTTTTTTTAAATTGCTAATCGGCACTTTCTATCGAATTATACATGAGTGAATTTAGTATAACTTAATTGTAACATAGCTTTGCTTGTGAACGATCCATTTAATAAAAGGATAATACATACAAGTCGCTTTTACTGTTGATAAGACTTGTAGAATACCCATAGAATTGGACGTGAAACTACATACAGGATTATACTGCCAGAAAAAGGATATAATTAAACTGTACCACAGAGGGCAACTTTCTACGTAATATTATTGAATTATTTAGTGAAGTGCTTCTTTCGCTATCGTTCTGCTGATAACCAGATATTCGGGAGCGTATATTCTGCCCTATTTATTTGTCGAATCGCTCAGAATTGTGGTTTAATTATACAGGATCTATCACGGAATACGTTAATTAGAAGTTTCTAGAGTCCTTAGCTATTTATGAAATTGAAACTTGCAGAGTAAAAACAACCTACAGCCATTTTGTGTTCTAAAATATTTTTGATATCCTACAACTTTTGGTAGAAGCGGAAGTAGCAACCAACTTTCTTAATGTAAATGGAGCAGTTTGTTTTAAAATTTTGCCTTTGCAGCAGTGTTTTTTAGTAGCGTTTTCTTGTTCTGATTCCAACGTAAAACCTCCACATTTTAGAAACAGCAATTACAACCAAATACATGTTGAAACTCACAACAGATTATACAGTGTCCAAAAATGCAATAATATACAGAGTGTTCTATTTAAATAAAGAAAGTTAATGGCTATTTTCAGCTTTACCAGAAATTTTAAGATATCAAAAGCTTTTTAGAACAAAAGAAGTCTGCGAATTATCATTACTATGAAAATTCGAAATTCATAAATAATTACGGACTCCGGAAACTTCTAATGAACCGGTTCCATGGTGGACTCTGTATATTGCGTTTCCAGTTGCCTTAACACAACCTGTACTGTAGCTTATATAGCTCTGTTACACTTGACTGAATTTGGAGCGGCATAAATTCTGAACGTAACTACACGCACAAAGTTTTCGCATTACGAGCGATAAAGTTAATAACGTTATTGCTATTATTACAATTACGTTGGACGTCTGTGCGTACTAAACTCGGCCGGAAAGCTCGTGGAAATCCATCCGAAACCTCGATTATATCTGCCGACCGGACCGTTGACAGTAAATCAGCGAAACGCCCATTCGTCCCGATCTGATAATTTCAATTTATATGATGATGATGTCGTATGAAAATTCTGCAAAACGAATTACACCAATTTCGGGATTGTTTATTTCGCTTCATCTCTCTCCGTTGCATCCTTTCGCCCCAATGGCATCGTAGCATCGCCTGCATATGTATTTGGCCGCGTTTAATTCGTTTATTCCAATTTGTAGCCAGTTGGGGAATGGCCGCATCCATCAGGAGGATTTTGATTGCTAAATATCTGCAATGAATTCATTGTCCGACCAGGCTAGTGTGTCATGCGTTGATGGTCGTGGTTACTGTTTTACATACAGTGCGTTTATTTCGTGCAGTTAAATGTTGCGATTTCCGAATACGATAACAAGCATGAATTATTTATTTGAACGGGATTATAGTGATAGATGACAGAGTTAATGATATGTTGCAACCGATGATAACATTAGTGGCCAGAAATGTTCGATAAAATCTTATATTTATATGAAGGTCTTATAAATTTGTAGGAATTGATATAATTGTTGAAAAATGTGTTAGTACTGTTAGGTATTGATATTTATTGCAAAGTTATTCTGCACGAGTTAATTTGCGAGGCGACATTAATTAATTACTAATGTATAATATAATAATTATTAAGAAGGACAATGACCAAGAAATTGTGTAATTACAAGATATTTTTTAATTTTTATTGATGTGTATTCTCAACAAGTAGTAGATAATTTTAATTAGTAATGTCAGCTAGAAGGTGGATTATTTAAAGTTCCTACGTATATTATATTAATTACCGTAAATACGTAATTAAGTGTATCGTGAAGATAGATTAGTAGGCTTACATTTCTCGGATTATAGGCATAAAATAGATTGTACAGAAAATGTTACACGAGATTACAGGATGAATTTGCTTAGATTATTTTATTTCAGGAGTGTGGGTTGGGATAATTACAAGTTTTGATATAATAATCTGCCACCACGCAAGTTACTCGTCTTTGTATTCTGTCTGGTTAATTCCAACCAATTTCTTCAGTGCTGTCGTTGAAATGAATAGCGTTAAGATAATTATTTTAAACATTCTGTGTTTATTGAACATATGTTGCTGTTAGTACGTCAGAATCAAAAACAACAACGGTGTAGTAAAAAGGTCGTGTGTTAGTATATGTAAATGAGTAATTTTTAGTAACTGAATACAAAATTGGCAGCACTTGTGAACGCGCAAGTGTTCACTAAAAGATGACAAGAAAACATAGAATTGAAAGTGGCGAAAGCAAGAAGTGGGTTGCAAAATCGTTTGCCACTAAGGACTAAACTATTATTGTTTTTAAGAGGAATGTTCTTAATTCTCTTAACAGCTGGCAAGTTTGTATAGAAATTTGTATGTATTTATGTTTATACGGTGCGTGAAGGAAGAAATTAATGCACATTGTTTATAAGTTTGCAAAAGTTAATGACCTACGGAGCGATTTAATACTGAATAGAGAATGGCTGGAAAAGATTCAGTCGAATAGTTTTTGCAAAGACACAGGCTGTCCTTCAGAAAGCGACAAAATTGTAATTTGAGCAGAGCTATTGACTAGTAACATAACTTAAAGGATTTTCTTCTCTAAAATCCGTTTATAAACAAAAGAAATTTCCTCTTAGGATTTTTACTTGTGATAAACTGAGACCATCAACGGTGTCTAACAAAACACCAAAGTAATTTCAACAATGGATAGAATAGGAATTTGTAAGATGTTTAAAAAGACTGGGGTCAAAATGTACTTGGTAGAGCTGGAGAACTGGAACCCATACAGAACTTGTAATTGAATTCCATATCAGTCCTATATTTGGAAAAGCATGCAACAGGGTTTCAACTATCGAGAAAGCTGTTAAAGGGTTTCAATCAATAGTGGCTGAGATAAACCTCTCTGTGTAGTATTTTTATTGATGATATGTTGACTGGTGTTCCTGTATGCGTTAATGATATCTGAAATTTCGCAAAAATGCTCAAATTTCAAGGAATCATAATAAAAATGTGGAAATGCATTCAAATGCAAGATTAACTATACTTGGAATTGCTGCTAAGATGAACATGAAACAAGATTTGAAAATATATATTTTTTTAATGTGGTGGGTTGCAGTGACTCCGTAAACTGTATCGCTTGTCTGGCTATCACTGCAACTCTCGCGGTGTAGTTTTTGTGTGTGTATGTTGTGTTCAATTGGCTTTGTGACAGCATCACATCGCCTTTTATGATGCCGCGCTGTTAATCACTTTGCTCCCAATAGCGAATGGCAAGTCGATCCGAGATTAAACTCTCTGAAAAAATGTCACCGTCCCTCCAGAGAATTGAACCCCGGCGCCTATCGTCCTCACAACAATAGTCAGCCGCCTAACCACTGCGGCCATCGACCCGCAAAATATTCAAAGCGATCCAAAACCAACGGAATCTGTTTGTTGAGGTGTTTCCACAAATACTAAAGATAACACAAAAGAAAAATTAACCTCGAAAATATTAGCTCGACAATTAAAATTATGATGGAATAGAAGAAAGCAAGAAAGGAACAAAAGCTTCACGAACAAGAAAAAAAAAGGCGAAATGAAAGCGACAACAAGAGGCTCTGTAAGAAGAAAATCTGTAAAACCAAGCTCGAAATACACGAAGACAAAACGGTTTCAAAATCTATAAAATTAAAACAATCTACCGACTACTACTGAACAATTAAACAAAAGAGAAAGTAGAAGCTGCCTTCCCCGAAACGTCAGATGTTAATTAATAAATAACTTATGGCAAATCATTGATTTGTTTGTAGCTAAAAATTTCAAGAATAAAACCCTATTCTTGTTAATTGCAACTAAAATTTTTATTTAACGAAGTGGATGAGAATGCGGTTGAACTAACCATCGGCAACAGGCATTCGAGGAACAGTCGGTCCTGAAGTAACTGTTGGGACAACGTCACATCTAACGGGTTGACATCCGAAATGGTTAGACGGCTAGCCAGCGATGTGAGAGATTGCTGGGCCAGAGTTTCAATTATCCGATGGTACGGTGACATTTCTCTCGGAGAATCGTATTACGATCAATCTATCATTCGCTGTTGTGGGCAAAGTGATTAACAGTGCATTATTATAAACTAAGGGATAGTGTTGTAACAAGCTATTGGGCCAAAAAGCAAATCTGATACAAGGAGGTTCAATGTAGTAATTGATATGCAGGAAACTGAAACGTTTCGCAACAAAATAAGTATGTTAGTTCAATATATTTGCAATTTACTTACATTATTAATTTATTTTAGTAGCTTTATTACAATGGACACATACGAAAACAAGATAATATTAAATTTATAAATTCATTTATTCTAAATAGTTATCAGATAGAGATATTTCTATTTTCTAAGCCAACATCACAGAAAAAAAGGCAATAATTTTATCCGTGCCAGCACAAATGTGTGAGTATTTAACTCTGTAATACTGATCTTAGGAGGGTATTGAACAAATTAGAATTAAAGTCGTTTAATTAATTTTATAACAAATGAACACTATTTGAACAGATTCACACAAATGCTAAAAATGTTTACGTTAATATTAGAAGATGGTAAGAAGAATTCTATAAGTTTAGAAGAAATCATTCTGAAAAATAATGGCTTTTACAGTGGATGAAGAATTTTGACTCTATGCTGTCCGCGTATTAGCATTTATAATTTAAAGTAATTTTCTTAGCATCGTTTAAAATGGAACATGTCTAACAATAGTTAGAATACTCCAGATACAAAACACATTAAACAAGACAATACTAATATTTATTGCAAAAGGACTACACCACGGTTTCCGTCTATACAAGATTCAACTTGTTCTAATATAACAAGGTTTATCAAAACTGACCTAATCTCTATTCATATAGATAATCTTCACTAACAACGAGACATAATAAAGTTACAGCTTCAGCAAGGATATAGTATTCTAGAATCGTGTATCTTGTGAGAACTTCGCCGATCTCACACTACTACATCTCGACAAAAAGCGACCGCGGGCGCGCATATTCGTGGCGTATTTCGCTCGAGGTCTCACTTCCGTCAAACACATATACACTCCAAACTTTCGTAATTATTGATTTAATTACCACTGTCGTACGTCCAACTTTATAATTGAGCCTTACCTTTACCGCATGTAAATTTGCCATTGTCCTAGTCTCTCGCATCCATCGCATCCTGTGACACTTTTGAAAATTCTGAACACTTTTGAAAGTACCACGATTTATTAGTACAATCAACACGCTAACGCTTAACTTACTTCAACCTTATTCTTAATTCAAGATTGCGGATTAAATTTATTGAGTTATTGGATACTAGAAAAGGTTTGTTCAAACAACATACAGACACTTTCTCTGTCAATTTTGACTAAACAACATTATTTATTTAATGGTACTGTTGTTGCGCTTATTATTCGTTAATTACTAATATTTTTACGAAAATAGTGGTCCTAGTGTAGTTGTACCATAAGACGTATTTGTGCACATTTCCTAGATGCTTTGACTTTGATTTTGATAATTTTTATTTTTATTTTTTATATAAGAGAGGGCAATAAGACGTCACGAAATAGAGATGGTGTTCTTGCAGGTCCATGTTTTTCTTTCTTTCTCCATCTTTCTCCTTTTTCTGCCTTTTCTTTCTTAATCCTTCTTATTCTTTCTGCTTTCCCTTTCTCTCTTTATTTTTCGCCGTTTTCTATCTTTCACTTATTCATCAATCTCTCTTAATCCTCTTTGATTAGTCCCCCTTTTTTTCTATTCTCTGATTCTATACTTTTATTGAATTGTCTTCTTTTTCAGCGTTTAGTTAATATTTCCTAATTAAATCCTGTTTCTTGTTACTGATATTTCGGTCGGATTTGAAAAAGAAGTGGCCCTCTGCTAACTTATGATCGATCTAGTATAGAAGTTCCAGTTTTGGGTCATTAATATGAAATATTATATACTACATTCCTGAAGTAAAATTATCTTACCTATTAGTTTAATTAAAATTTTTTAAAAGTAAAAGTTGTTCGGGATCAAATACTCTATAACGTAAAATTATTTTAGTGTATACAGGGTGTTTAGTTTTGGCCGAGCGTTATAAAATTTTCTTCTTTTAAATAGAACAATATATTATTACATTTTCATATTCCTCGTTATAAATTAAGATAGTTTTGTATGACAAACCTAGTACTAAAAATTAAACGTTTCCGAGATATTTCAATTTTAAGAGAAGAAAGATCATTTTCATTGTTGTCTTTGAAAATTAATAACATCTGTACTAATATTTGTTTTGCAACGATTCTTCGGCATAGTTATAACATTACCTTAAGTTAAACAACCCACCCCAATATCTTCGCTATAGTATACAGGGCGTTCCAAAATATAATTGCATTTTTAATACGGTGAAACTCGTTTTTTTTCAAAAGGAACACCCCGTATATTTCTATTCTATTTGATAGTGCTTCAAGTTCTCCTTCAATCGCTTATAATATTCTTATAATTTACTATAAAATCCATAAACATTTATTGACAATAACGGTAAGATGAAGTCAACAGTGCTGTGGCAACACTAGTAATAGGTAGATATAAAACGATTTCTACTTTAATAAAAACGAAAATAAAAGATGTGTACAATTAAAAAAAGATAGTTTCTATTAAAAATTGTCTAATACACGGTGTTCTATTTAAAAGATGAAAATTTTATAACGCTCGGCCAAAACTAAACTCCCTGGATACACTAAAATAATTTTACGATATAGAGTAGTTGATCCCGAACAACTTCTACTTAAAAGAAAATTTTAATTAAACTAATAGGCAAGATATAATAGACCGAGTTTTGATAATTGGCACACCCTGTATATCAACATTTTAAATGGAATGAGGGGTCAAGTGACACCTTATTTTAAAGAGCTCACTGAATCTAGTATTAGGCTAAAATTTTATAAAAATTTATCCACTCATATGATTATAGTAATAGAACAGAATTTTATTTCATTATTCATTTTGCGTTTGCAGTTATCTGCTCAACATAAATTTAAAAGTTCTAGGTAGCTATGAATTTTAAAACGTGTGTCTTTTATTATCTTATGAATGTCATAGAATAGAATTTTATTGACATAGGCGCCATAATCAACAATAATAAATGTCCATTTAAAATTTTGATACTATATCGCCCCCTGTCGTCAATCTTAGAAACTAAATGAAAATTTTACTTCAGGAATGTAGTATATAATATTTCATATTAGTGAATCAAAACTGGAACTTTTCTATTAAACCGATCATAAGTTAGCAGAGGGGAAACCGCACTGTATATTATCACTCCTTTGGTCATGTAAAGAAATTTTGTAAATTTATTTGAAGTAATCAATGTTGTTTCCTTTCGTTTACTTTTTTATCTGTGGTGGGTGCTAGTTGCAGTGCATTTTTAAGCTGTATTACTTGTCTGATTATCTCAATACTTTCAATGGTGTTATTATCTTGTCGCTTATAATGCTCACTTTGCTTCAAACAGCGAATGTAGATCGATTGGGAGCCAATTCTCTGAGCAAAATGTCACCGTCTCTTCGGAGAACTAAACCATGGCTCTCACTGATCTCTAACAACACTGGGCAGCCGGCGAACTGCTGCGGTTATCGACCCGTATCAAATGCTTGTGGCGTCAATGCAATGTTATGGCAATTATTTATTTTCCACGAAGCAATTTTTAATATTCATTCTAATGTTAAAGGATAAAATATTATAAATTAATAAACACATAGTGAAGTAAGCAGATTTATATTTATGTTGTACTACTATATTTAAATTTTATCTTTTAACCGTTATGAAATAATATATACAGTCGAATTTTTGGATCTTGTCCGTTACATCATGAGTAATGTCAGTATGAATCGACTCATATGTCATGTTGACATTTCTCTCTAATGTACTTTAAATGTCGGTGATGAATATTTTACATATATATTGTAATGTTATATTACATTTTATTCAATGTTTACAATTCTAATTGTCACTTGACAGATGATCATCCAGCTAAAAAGATAAAAAAAACACTAAATTAATTTAATATTCATGAAACTATAACCAACTATCTGATCTGTGTATTTCTTTAATTCAATTTAATTCTATTTTATAAAATATGTAACATTAACATGATTGCACACATGCGAGGTACTTGTTTAGAATTCATTAAAGTAAATCTAATTCAACACTATCTAATGATAGAGGATGCGCAACTCTTCAAGTTGGCATCATCTGTATTTTCTTCGCATATGTACGAGTCGATGTCATGTTTTGGCTCAGTAGCCGTCTGACGTAGAAGGGGGGTATTGGTCAGCAGAGACCTTATTATAAGTCAAGCCAACGACAAGGACAGAAAGATGTTAAATGCACCACAATAATTTCAATGATATGTTTTAAGGTAATTAATTAAGTTTATATCATTTATTTTGTACACAAACACACATGAATATTATAACAAAATCACACAATTAAATTCCACACACACAGCAAGAAAAACCAGCCTGTATACAACAAATTTTCGACCGGACGTGCATAAATTAATCCATCAACGATCGTTGATTGCCGTGATTGACAGATGACTATCAAAAGGTATTTCTGAAGAAATTTAGAGACAATTGCGAATCACCTATAAAAAGCCGTGCGAGAGCAACAAACTTCCGCTTTTTGCATAGATCGTCGAACAGAGCATTTATTTTCTACGTAAATTTTATTAAAATTACCCCGGTGCACCGTGGCCCCAAATCAACGATTATCTTCGAAAAAGTACATTAAAACATCAAAATTTTCACCTAATTTTCTCTTAATTACCCCTACGAAGAGGACGTCGTCCATCCAACATCCGTCTAGGTGCGCGAAGACAGAAGCTTCCAAAATCACACACACTCACACACGTAAGATAAGGTAATTTAGTTTTAAGTAATTTTAAGTTTGAAAAGTTAAGAAAAATAATTTCCTTTCCATATTGTAGAGTAGTTTTCTAAGTCCAAAAATAATATTTGAAAAATTTAAAAATTAAATTTTTTTTTTTAGTTTTTTTTTAGAAATAATAAATTTCAGTAAATTGAGTTAAAAATGTAAAATTTATTTATTTTAATAAAAAAAAAAGATGGACAAAATTTCAAAAACTACCAAAAAGGGTCTTTATAAATAATAATTTAGTTGTGGTGATTGCCACGCCATTCTGCACAGTGTAAACAAATTTTTATAGGTTTTATTGAAGAAAATAAATTTTTTTTTTTGTAAAACTTCTTGTAAATTTTTTTTAACTTGGAAATTTTTGTTCAACGTACGATAAGATCTCGTATTCTGTTCTCTACATCTGCTGTAGAGTTAAGAATTCGCGAACCCCTGAGATTAATTTTTTTTTAAACACCAAATTTCAATTTAAAGAGTAAAACTTAATTTTTTTTTGATTTTATTATAAAATAAAATTTTACATCACATATTATCTGTGTTTAATTACGCTGTTAATGACGTAACGGACAAGATCCAAAAATTCGACTGTATGTACGTATGTATTAACGTGTTGATTGCTGTTTGATACATCTACTTTAGTCACTACATGTACGACGTAAATAGGATTTCAATATCATGCATTTCACAGATAAAATTGCCATCTAGTTTTGACGATATGAATTATAATATGTGTGTGCAATACATGTTATGTTATTTCCATGCCAATGTTACTAGCAGCAAATAAACTATGTTAATATAAATATATTTTTAGGCCCGATTTTTCAATCTTTGGTTAACAAACTTTAACTGATAGGTAAACCCAAACTGCTGGCTAAACTATTTATCGATCTCACAGTTTAAACCAACTGCAGGTTAAAGTACATACAATCTAAGCTAGCAATTTAACTTGAAGTTAAGCTTCTGGTACTACCAGCCAGTTAACACAAACAATTAACCGCCGATTGAGAAACCGGGTCTTAGTCAGTTATCATGAAAGGTAAATAAAATTGCAAGGTTATATTGTGTATTACTGTCGGTGCGGCGGATAGACATCCTCGGGTAGCGTGGAGTGGGATGTACCAATATCCACTATCTTACTCTACCGTATGTGCGGGTATCGTAACTGTCCCCATTCTTTTTTCTTTCAGTGTACATACATCTATTAATTAGCTATTTTTATAACTGGAAAATTGTTAAATCTATGTTAACAAGAATTACTTGGGTAAAATTACTGAAACTAATAGGTACTTAAAATGGTTTTACTTATTAAACAGGGCAATTTACGTTTGAGTAGCTGTGTACGTACTTAATTTCAATTTAATCCACTACCATCTCGCACGTAAAATGGTAAATGAATTCACATTTTGTATCCGAGCTATGGTTAAAACTGAAATATTATGGCGCTAGTTTCATTCGTATAAAATCCTCTTTCCTAAACCAAATTCGTCCTCACGTCTTTCCGCACCATTACCTATGTATCTGTAATTCGTCCCCAGCGACCTATTTGGAAGTTGGTCTCGGCAATTGTTAGTACTATGGGCACGTATTTTAATCTGAAATCGTTTTGGGGAATGTTATTGACTTAAAAGAGGGGCATATAAATGGCTCTATTTTAATTAATTATACACGTACCCTTCAGGATTGTATATTTGTATCTGGATAAAGCACCACAATAAAGATAAAGTTTATTCTTGTATTTTATTGATAGGTTGTGTGTACTTACTACTCATTTGGAATACGTTACTAACAAACTTGGGTACCGCTGATGCATACTAATTCCTGTATGTAATTGACAAATTTTAGAAAACAAATAGAGAAATTATAATTAGAATGAATTATAATTTTAAGCTGTAGATGAATAAAGATCTATCAGTACTAACTCATCAATGGTCATTACTCATTTATTAATTGGAATACGACTAAATTCGATTCTTTGAGTTTAAGCCTTATCCCTGTCTATCTTTTACATCTTTCTTAATTATTGAGCAATACACGTAATTAAAATTAATCGAAGCTTACAGATTTAGATGTTTAAATAACTGTAAATATGGAATTTTTTTTTCGAGTAGAATAAAGCTTCTAAGGTATTGAAACCGATTTAATAGATGTTTAATTTTTCTGTACACGCAGTATTTTGTTATAGTAGCCCGCGCATTCTTCATTTATTGAGATTTATTTGTTATCAATTGATTATCAATTGTTACTACTTAGTAACAAGCTTTCGTTACGTGTCGTCTATTCTCGAATCTCTCACTTTGAGTTTCTTCATATAGTACTGTAAAATTCATTTAAACTCGACTTTTGTCGGTCGTTTCTATACGGTCCTTTTGCTTTGAAATTATAATTATCTGTTTTGTTTGAAATAACATTTCCTTTCTTGTGATCTTCATGCTATTAAATTAATAGGTTATTTGTCATTTGGGTTGTTATGGTAGCTTCCCTTGTCAAAGTTCGCTTTTTATCTCGTCTTTACTGAAGGAAGTTGGTTTTTTGATTAGCTAAATCTTTAGCGGTTACTGAATTAATCAAAAATTGATCAGCTAAACGGTTTTCGCGAAAATAAATGATTTTTGTTTATCGTTTACAAATCCTAAAATCCAGCCATGGGTATACAACAACGTTTATAAGCGTTTTTTTTTTCTGTCAAAATCAGAATAAGCTACAAAATCATTAATTATATTTGTTGATCAATGTCTTTGAAAAAAAACTAACTGGAAGGTATATGCTGTTTTATACATTTAAGTTCGACTGTAGAGAAAACCATTTAGTTTAAGTTTGTTATAAGTAATGTTTCATTTATTTTTGTCGCCTAATTCCAGGAAGCTAGTTAACAAACGTTTTTCATTGGGGTAAATCTTTAGCGAGTTCAAGAACATCAATTAATCAAAAATTTTATCAGCATAAACGGTTTTCTACGCGAAAATAAATGATATTTTTTATCCACCGAAGAGATTAGTAGAATCACAAGGTTTTCCTAAAACACATGGGAAAATGGACGAAAAGCCGGTTTCATTTTCATCGGAATATTTGCAGAATACTCTATCATTAATTATGCCGCATGTTGCACATCAGCGTTTGAAAATATGCTGTTTTTACATTTAAGTTCGACTGTAGAGAAAACCATTTAGCAAATCGCACGTGTCGCAAAAATTTCACTATAACAAAGTTCCGGGGTAACTTTATCAGCATCTATGAAAATTATATATTATTATAAGCGACATTATAAATTAATGAAGGGTCATTCTTCATCTAGTTAAATGTTTCACACGGAAGCGTTTAATCATTTAAAAATTCTCGGGCACGTTTTTAATCAGCTATTATTATAACGTATTATAAGGCGACATTATAAATTAATGAACAAAGTAAATGTTGACACACTTTAATCAAATTCTCCGCACGTTTTTAATCCTTTAATGTTGAAATTTCTTTAGCCCTCAAATGCCATCACAAGCCCATCGTCAACAAAATTTCTTTTTTCGAATCAATATCGTAAAAAAATTTTTCGAATCAAGTAAAATAATTTTACCGACAGGATTTTTCAGATCCGTTGTAAGCCGTAAGCCAAGTTGCATTTAAATCATATATTGGACTATGTCTTCACGTTTAAGTAGCATACTTTTGCGATTACGTCTTAAAAACCTATAAATAAATACATAGTATATAAAACATTTAAACAATTTTATATCAAAACTTCTCTTTAATTTATATAAAGTAGAACGACTCGTTTGAGGTATATTTTCATCTTTCTTTAATTTCTTTAAAATCCTGTTGAGTGTATGAAGTTCTCCATCATAAAAAAAACTATATACTACTCGTCTTATCAAATATTTAGCAGTATCGTCAAATGTAGATAACACTGATTTTCTCCCTAATCGTTTTGA
The DNA here is from genome assembly GCA_023690525.1 of Holotrichia oblita. NCBI lineage: Eukaryota > Metazoa > Arthropoda > Insecta > Coleoptera > Scarabaeidae > Holotrichia > Holotrichia oblita. The sequence goes on along the minus strand of CM043016.1, from coordinate 55,567,457 downwards.
TGGTGGTGACATTTGCCCTTTGGTTTTATATTCATGATTTATTCGGTAAACACTTGTTCCTGAAACACCTATTCTTATTATGGAATATATGTAAATACACAGTAGTTTATATACGCTTATTTCAGTATACTACCTTAAGTTTTTGATATTTGCAGTGCTATCTGTGTCCTTTTTCTTCTAGGAAAACCGCCAATAATTTTCTTATACATGCTTAATATAACTTGCTTTTCCTATATCGACAAACGTCCATGTCTCAAGGTAGCATGCTAATTTTATTGTTTGAATACCGTAGGAACATAAAAAATACTTTACAAAAATATTTACTCAATCAGCTGTGTTTGCAATATGGCGGCACTAAAATTGGCAAATTTGAGCAATTGGCAACTAACCAATAATAAGCCTATATTTTGGCGGGCGATTTTAAATTTTGTTCCTCTTATTAATAAACAAGGTATATTGATGATGAAAGGTATTGCAATATGGGTCGTGTTGGTACTTGGATTGATTGATTGGCTAGCAATTGGCAAGCAAGATGCCGGCTAGTGATGATAGTTTAGAAAATGTAAAGCACAGTGACAACGGGAACATCTTCGCAGATCTAAGCAAGCACGTGGCAACGTCATCTATTGAGGAACGTTTAACTAATCATCGCAATTATCAACCCTTTGGCGGTAGATCCATGTTGCAATGTTGTTTTTTAATGCGTATGATGAAAAATGACTGCCAATTTTTGTTTTCGAACCGAAAACGCGATATAATATCAACCTATATACTACTCTAGTTCTGGCGCTTTCTATAGTAGAGGGCCATCTGTACATTTATCGAAACATGTATAGCTACATTGTCAATCCCAATATAGTATACCAACGTTCTCAATCCCTAAAACTGACAACAATGTAGTCCGCCAGGGAAGGTGCAATATTCTCTTTTTTCCAATGCTTTTCAACATTTTAAAGTACTATCTATTACACAGTCTTGTAATAGAAAAAGAAGAACTTGTTTTGAAAGCACATGTATTACCTTACATTAAATTGATGAATGGATTGGAAATATTTGCCCTTTAGTTTGTTCCCTTTGATATTTCTATCCATAAAAAATATACTGCGCCAAAAAAAAGTTGTTTCGGTATAATTAAATTTTTTCAACGTGAAAAAAAATCATTGAATATGATATTTGACCAATATCATAAGAAGAAGAAGAAGAATACATTGGAAACTTCTAAATTCGCTGCAGAGTGCTCTCTTATAGGTTTAATGAATTAGTCATACATTAGTTTGTTCTCTTTGATGAAAACAATTTACAGACGCTCATCACACCTTCTTCGAATGCGAGAGTTGGAGTGACTACAGAGACGTTCTACAAGACGAAGTAGGACCTCTAAAGCCGGATAACGTCGTGCAAACGATGCTGTCTGGAAATGACCACTGGCAGAAGATCGCCAAGTTCGTTGAGAAAGTGCTGAAGGAGAAGAAGAGAGAGACCCAAGCAATGGAGGCAGCCAACTGAGGCTAACTACGAGGTGCCATCCTGAAGTAATGCGACCAGCGCGTCCGGGATGGATTCTACGTCTAACAAAGTGAGGTGCGAGGTCCACACACCGGAGACGCGTTTCGTCCCTGATGGTATGTTTAGGCATTTTTCATCACTTATATATATATATAAAGAGTGTAACAAAAGTAAGGGGACAAACGCTGGCAGCCTGCATAAAAACATGAAAAAAATGTTTTTATGTGGAGAGGTTGCAGCCACAGTTTGTCCCCCTACTTTTGTTATTATTTGACCAGAATCCTGCAAGACAACATTCACCGAACGCCGGATTTCTCGCCAAAAAGTAGACTTTGCGTTTTTGGCATTTTTCGGGGAGAAATAGTCACATTTGTAAACTCCATGTATACAATATTCTGAAAGCCGAGAAAATTTACTATCGTATAAAGCAATAGTTGCAGGGTTTCGCACCGTTTGGCTATTATTTATGCTGGTCATTATTCATACCGGCCATTAACTCATACTGGCCATTATACACACTGGTCACTATTCATACTGGTCGTTATAAATACTGGTCACTATTCATACTAGCCACTATGCTGTAATGTGAAATTTGATTTATAATAAATTTAAGAAATTTTGAGCTATACTCTTTAAATAAAAAATTGGGGCAAAAATTTTTTTTTATCTCAGGGGTTGCGAATTCTTAACTTTACAGCAGGTGTAGAGAACAGAATACGAGAGCATATTGTACGTTGAAAAATACCCAAGTGAAAAAAGTTACTTAATTATTAAATTACTTAAAAAAAGTCAGAAAGGTGTTTCACAAAAAAAATTATTTAAATCAATAAACCTATATAAATTTGTTTACACAGTTCAGAAATTGCGTGGTAATACCACAACTAAAATTTTTATCTTTTGGAATTTGTAAAAATTTTTCCAACTTTTAGTTAAGACTAAAAAAAATTATACTCCTATATTATTATATTATATTAAAAAAAATTACTTTGAAACTTTTTTGTTATTTTAATTAAAACAATGTTTTACATTTTAACTAAATATTCTTTTATAAAAAAATTTTTTTTACTTAAAACAAAATTTACTCAAAAAAATTAATTTTAAAATTTTTCAAATATTATTTTTGGACTTACTTTACTTACTTTACTAACTACTAACTACTACTACTACTTCTTCATATAAACAAAAATATTTTTCTTAAAATTTTGAACTTAAAATTACTTAAAATTAAATTACCTTATCTTACTTGTGTGAGTGTCTTGCGTGTCTTTGCGCGCCTAGACGGATGGTGGATCGTTTATTTGGGCCCAACGGTGCAGCGTGGCTATCTAATAAATTTTTCGTAGAGCAAACGTTCTGTTCAACAAGCTATGTAAACAGAAGGAGTTTGTTGCTATCGCACGGCTTTTTATAGATGATTCGCAATTGTCTCTAAATCTCTTCAGAAATACACTTCGATAGTCTTATACCAATAACGGTCGTTGATAGATTAATTTCTACAGGTCCGGTCAAAAATCGTGATATACAGGGTCACCGTAAAGTTGTGGATTTTAATTACCACCTACTTTTTCTTCTTAAAATGCCCCTAACTGGCTGGTTTTTCTTCTTCTGTGAGTATGGAATTTAGTGGTGTGATTTTGTTATAATATTTGTGGGTATTTGTGTACAAAATAAATGACATAAACTTAATTAATTACCTTAAAACATATCATTGAAATTATTGTGGTGCATTTAACATCTTTCTGTCCTTGTCGTTGGCTGGACTTATAATAAGGTCTCTGCTGACCAATACCCCCCTTCTACGTCAGACGGCTACTGAGCCAAAACATGACATGCGAAGAAAATACAGATGATGCCAACTTGAAGAGTTGCGCATCCTCTATCATTGGATAGTGTTGAATTAAATTAAATGAATGAATTTTAAAACAAATACTTCGCATGTGTGCAATCAAGCTAATGTTACGTAATTTTATAAAATTGAATTAAATTGCATAAGAAAAATACACAGATCAGATAGTTGGTTGTAGTTTCGTAAATATAAAATTAATTTAGTACTTTGTTATTTTTCTAGATTACCTACAGCTGGATGATCATCTGTCAAGTGAAAAATGGAGTTATAATGTATAATAACATTACAATAAATACTGGTCATTATTTACATCAATAGGTATTCGATTTAAAACATAACAATTAGTGAAACATGATTGAAATAATTAATTTTGATGTCAGTATAGAAAGTTGTTTAAAATTATTCGGTATTTTGTTACTATTTATTTAATAAAATACTTTATTATATGTTTATTAAATATTACATTACATAGATAGAGTGGTCAAGGAACTGCAGCACCTGCCTAAATCGCAATAAATGCTAAGGAAATAAATGGAGTACAATTGAACGAAAATTGACCTCTAATGGGTTTATGAAGCAAAACCGGCACAACCTTTCTACAAATTTTAATTGTTGATTCCTTAGGAACCACTAAAATCTTTCTTACTTTTTTCAGTTACCAATCAAGCAAATAACCAACGGATATCGAAACTCGTATAACTAGATATTCTATTTGACTAGTGTTTCGACAACATACTTTTATGCATGCTCTCTCATAAAACAATATATCATACTAATGCACCGCTCTATTTCGATTAAAACGTACGAGTTTTCCACTGAAAATTATTACCGCTATTTCTCTTTCTGTATTTCCCCACTCGCTGTTCAATATTCCAGCGTAATTTCAACCACAAACGGGAACACAGATAAAAGCACGCATAATATATATGCCTGCAGATCACCGCAGCTATATACCGCTAACATTAAAGTTGTTTCCAACATTCTCTTCATACGTACAGAGAGTAAATACAATTCACTTGCCTCTGATACGTAACTGCATGGGTGATATTTTCGGGTTACCCAGTAATGTATGTATGCATATACGTATTGCATTGTTCGAGGTCTGATATCTCGCTTTCCGACGTTAACATTAATATATCCAAGTATAAAACGAACTAATAATGGCTGTATATTTAACGAAGTAATGGCTTTTAACGCCGTTCCAGCTCTTGTAAATGGAGTGCAGAGCTAGGACTGAAGCTATACGACGAATTACAGCAATTACTGTTGTCAATTATGTTGCAGGGATATCGCTATAAGCTGTAACGCGTACAAGTCCACCTCTGCTTAATTAATTGATTAGTTTAATCTGTTAATTATGTCTGCTTCAATTAGTGCGCATACGTTCCCATTAATAATGCATGTAACTTATATGTCCTGGTTTTAGGAAACTGAAGTACGTGAATATTGTATCTGTATAGCTATATTATTCCATAAAAGCTAGCATATATTGAAATATGTATTACTCGGTTTAATATAAAAATCATTAATATTAAAATTTCATGGTACAATTTTATAAAGTTCTGTAAATTAATTTTCTCTATATTAGAAATGTTTAAATAATTGATTTTACCGCATTAATGAATAAAGTGCAACGTTTTGAAACTATTTACTGGAAAAAAAACTTCTTAATCTGTCGCCCAATAGTCAGCACATCCAGGTTCTGTTTTCAAACAAGTAGTGTGTTATTCAAGCAAGTGCTTGTTTGCCAACAATACGTTTGTTATGGCCATTCTCTTGGACTTACGCTTTTGCTGCACAAACAAGAAGTAAGCTGTTTCGTATTGTACGGTCAGTTTGTTGTTAAAGCAAATGCAAGAATTTACTAATGGTTCTTAATGTGTAATATTTATTCAAAACACAATTACTGGAGTATAATGTCCGCCATGTTACTCATACTTCAGTATAATTTTCCTCTAAAACGCATTGGTTATTTAAGGAATTAATTCACTAGCAAAAACCAGTTTTACACATCATTGGAGTGAAATTTATATTTTTTGTCTTTGTGTTAATTGTCATGAAGCTAAGTTTGATATTTTTGTCACCTCATTTCCTTTCATTTTGTCTAGCGATTGTTACTTTTTCTATTTCTTCTCTCATTCTTCTTTTTGAATGTTTTCTTGCTCTGGAATTTGTCTTTATTTCCCACTCTGCTTATTCTGACTACTTGACTAATTCGGCTTTGTCTGTCGTTACCTCATGTTCTAATCAGTTCAACTGAACTTGTTCCATGTTTTTTTTTTTTCCAAATCGGTATTAATTTTGTCCAAAGCGCAGTGCCTACATTTTTTTTCGCTACATGTCCACTCTGTTAGCGAGCAACTAACTTCCTTTACTATCAAGTATGGAATAACAATTTAGTTAACTCCATAATATGAATAAATATATCCGTTTCAAATGATAGTTTTTCTTTTTTGGTATCTTTGCTAAAGGCAGAGGAACCTTTCAGCAAAATAGGGAAAACAGTATGTCTCTCTGAAAGATTTCTTATCCGGAAAAGTACCGTTGTATTACAGAAAGCATTCGATAATTCTACACTCTCAATTAAGCAGCTGGTAGATGTAAAGCATTGCTATCATTGGTCATCCAGACTATAGTCTATTTTATTTGCATTTGTGACATTCATACATGTATATTAGGTAAGTATAGACCTCTGCTTAGATTGAAATTTATTTTTTGATATTAAATTTATAGACTCACCGTCAGAATTCTGAAGAGGAAAGAATTTAAATATTAAAAAGTGTAAACGTAGGATAGATAAGATACATAACTATTTATTACAAAATATACAATCATAATACATTTATTGTAAACTTACAGGTTCTGCAAAAATTACATGCAAATATTTATTTACAGAAACGCAAATGTAATAAAAATATTTATCATAAACTTATGAGCTGCTCATAACTGTTAGAAATAAATTCATATATCTCTACATTATGATGATGATATCGAACTACTATCCTCTCCAACTCTAATGATGTAGTAGTAGCAGTTACATTTCCCAAGGCGTCAAGTCATAATTGTCTCACTTCAGATAATTTAGATGTTTTGTTTTTCGCAGCCACTTCTTTTTTTATTTGGGCCCAAACAAGCTCGATGGGATTCAGTTCGCAGTGGTAAGGAGGTAATCGTAACACAGTTTTATTTTGTGATTTTGCCAGTTCATCAATTACATAGGAATTATAATTATTCTTATGAATTTTAACTAAGCTTAACAGTTCAGCTCTGACCACATCCTCATTATACTGTATTTCCTTGCTTGTTAGCCAATTTTGAATATCTACCTTTCTCCATGACGATGATGGTGGCTTTTCAATTTTTCGACTATGATATGATGCATTATCTATAAATAGTTTAATATTCGAGAGAACCATTCTACAAAAACAGTAGCATTCATTTCATCATGATAATCTGTGGTTTTCTTTCCTTCAAACAATATTAAGCCATCTTTTACAAAGCCATCACAACTTACAATGTGTAATAAAATAAGACAACGTCCTTTTCCAGCTGAATTTTTTAATCCAGTTGTAAGTCCTTCGTTAAAGGCTTATCTACGACTGTGAATACTTGTGTCAGTCCATACTTTCTGTACTGTATGACCCTCGTTCATCCAAGTTTCATCCAAATAGAAAATTGATATGCCCTGACCTCTATATTGTGAAATATCTCTGAGATATTGTCACCTCCATCTTACAATGTCATCTCTTTCTATATAATAAATAATTCTTACTTAAAGTTCATTTGCTTCATTAGCAAATACAATGTTGATCGGCTCATGTTTGGCAAATCTTCATTACTTTTTACTTGCACCAACACCTTATCTAATGTCGGAGGTTCATTTTGCCGAAACATATTGTGAAGTATTTGCCGTATAGCAGTTTTCACAGTCTCATCAAAGGATTTCAGTAAAGATGGCCTACGAGTTATCTTTTTAGGATCCACACATTTTCCAGAGGCTGTATACTCTTCAATTACCCGGTATACTGTTGCTCTTGAAATTCCTGTAAGTATACTCTGTAAAATATAGATCATATGTACTAAATTGAAATCACTTGCCTGTACTACATCAGAAATTTGTTTTATCATGCCCAGTTTCTTGAGAATGGGTATATCGGCTATAATTTTCTTGTAAGCATTGATAAGGGTCTGCTTTTCCGTACTATGCAAATGACTCGTCTTTTTACGATTTTTCGGAGGAGAACACACATGTACACGGCCAGCGGCACTTGTACTTGGTTGTGCATCTGCATGGAGACCAACTCTAAACCTTTTAATTGTACTTATTTCGATATATTGCTTGCTGAAAATAATTGGTAGAGTATATAATGAAATAACGGAGAAATAATAAAAACAACAAGACTTAACCATAAACAGTGCCAGGTGACAGAATCTGAGCAAGATCGATATAGTGTAATTTGGCCTTGCTTTCAACCAATGAGAATTGACTGTCAATGTGGTATGTTCTGAAATTCGTCTCTCGACTTTAAAAATAGACTTCAGTTACGTTGCATTGGTAGAAATTGGAAATGGAAAACTTATTTTATTTATGGATGAAATTTGAAAACCAAGAAAGGCGGATAAAATATTGAAGTTGTTTATCAATTCATAATCATATTTTGAATTTTGGAAAAGGATTATGATTGTAATTGCTGAAACAATAGTTGCGTACGTTTTGCAAACAAAGTGTGGTTGGAAATTGATTATTATGCATATCCATAGTACTCTAATATGTGAGTAAAACAATTTGCAACACCTAATATTAATCTTACTTAACACAATACTATCCATGAAGGAAGCAATGTTATCTGTATCACTCTTAAAGGAAACAAATTCTTCTGATACGAATTTACGTTTTAAAGCAAGAAATATCCTACTTAATATTTAACTCCGATACGACTCGCTCAAACAGTGGTCGTAACTGAATATCAGAATGAATTTCGTATTGCTATCAGTGTGTAGTCAACTATTGTGAAATTAAAGGCTCTAACACGTTGAACATTGTTGATGTTTTTAAAACTCACATAGTAGTACTCACATAAATTTATTTATACAGAAAAATGACCACGTCATGTAAATATTAGCACCACTTACATAAAAAATGATGACCAAGTCTGTTTTGGTGATTTGATAACTTTTAGCTGTCATATTTTCGCCCTTATGTTAGTGTGGTTATGTAATTGATAAAAAGTTATAGTTTTACATGCTTTATATCTTACCATATAAGACATATAAGGCCATAACTTTACTAATACTAGAAGAAAAAGATTAGTACAGGTTGACCAGAATGCCATGGCAGTGATCTATTGTTAATGTAACAATATAACAAGCGTGAATGAGCGCAATACAGCATTTTGTTTTGCCTTGTTTAAACTCATATCGAACGTTTCAATACTCACGAGCGGGAAAACTATCCTTCATTGAATCAGTTCGCTTTAATATTACATAAGGTTACACTATTAATTACTATCAGACCAGAATACACATTAACTATATAATTGTCTACAGTAGACCAGACCACGAATTAACGGAAACCTAACTTCAAGACATACTTATCTTAAATTAGATACAAAGTTAAATAACGATATTATCCGCACAGCAAGTCCGACAAGCAATGGAAGCCACTGCAGCTGCAGTCATCACAGATAAAAAATCCAAGCCAGGTATCTTGTTAATTTCTCCAGAAAGTGCGCACTTTTCACAGTGACACGAGATTGATACACTAATTTACTGACCCGCAAAGTCATTCACGCAGATTACAACAGGTTAGCACAATAGTCTGGAAGACAAGTTTATTCGCTTTTACTAACTCTGATTGTCAAAGATGAATAACAATGTAATATATTTCCTGTTACCATAGAAAAGGAGCTGAAAAAGAAAATAGTTAATCAAGGAATTGTCATATTTCGTAGGACACATTATAATATTATCCGGATTTCGATAAATTTTTCCAAACAGATCCATTATATTCATCTTCCTTTCTATGTATATACATTACCGATTCATCCTACTGCGGAAGAAGAAATGAAAAGGCAACGCTAACTTGTGTCCTTTACGACATCAATAAATGACAATAATAATATTTCAGAGACGGAATATCGACAGAAAGGGGACGTTTTTCACGATAAACGATATCGTTAAGTCTTTCCTGCCAGTGGTACTAAGGCAGGCTGAACTCCGTTCTTCTGTTACTGCTTTAATTCGTCTTCTATCTTCGGTACTTATCTTTTGCGGAGTTATTGATATCGTCCGAGTTCAATGGTTGGCAATCCTTTTGTTCCCGTTCGGATCGTCGGCAGATTTGGAAATTGTATTGCACAACTTATTCTTATTAATTTCGCTCGTAATCGTTGTATATGTATGTTAGGTATGTATGTATGTATATAGATTACAACTACCGGAAATTGATCTTCTTCGTCTTTATCCTTTACTATGTGTGTTTATTTGTACTTTGAAATATGGACGGAATTCTGAAAGAATATTTGTTGTACAAACAAAGAAAGGTCGTTTCCGAAACATATCGGGAAATCGTTTTGCATGCTGTGGTACATATTTCTCTAGTGCATTCGTTCTATAACGATATCATTAAAGAGAGTATTGTTAAGGTCTTTATCATTAGATTGGTTGAATAGGTAATAAATTGTGCAAGCATGACTTTAAGAGGAAAATATATGTTTTCTGTTGGTTGATGAATGGGGAATTACTGAGGGTTTAACGAGTGACGTTAGCTCTTTATTGAAAATGTATTGCAATACGATTTAGCGTTCCCTACCAACTTGTATCAATTACCGGCGGAATGAACCGATCATGAGTGTTACAATTCTGTTCCAGTAACGAAAATTTTAATTTTGCGTTTCAGAGATCCAAAATATTTATGTAAAATGTTTAATATTTATAGGTAGCTTCTGTATGTTTACCTTCGTGTACAGGGTGAGTTATTTTGGTTGTCTTTGTAGGCTATCTTAGAATCTGGAATAGATAGGCAAAAACTGATGGCACACTCTCGATCTCTTTTTTTGAACTTTAATCACTGGTTACAATTGATTTTTTTCTAGTACTTGTTATTTGGGAGATACGAGGGTAAATCGAAAAATAGTCAATTGTAATAAATGGTCATATCTACGTTATTAGGTGGTTTATCAAAAAAGTGTTCAAATATCTATTTTTTTGCTGCGCTTATTCCAAGAGAAAGTTATGTATAGTTATTAAACAAAGCTTAAAAATGATGCAATAATATACAGGGTGTTCCAATTAATAAAAGCTGATCATGTATGATAACTCCAAATTTAAAAACCCTAAAAAAACTTTGAGTACGCCGCTGTCTTCCTCTTTCAATTTATATAAAAAGATATTTGAACACTTTTTTGATAAACCACCTAATAACGTAGATATGACCATTATTAAAATTAACTATTTTTCGATTTACCCTCGTATCTCCTAAATAGTCAGTACAGTAATCCTTCGCTAAACGCGGCTTCCTCAGACGCGGTTTCACTTATCCGCGGTTTTCGTTTTTAAAAAATAAATTGCATATGATTGGAAGGTTTACTATTGCCATACAAGGAAATTCAAAAAGACATTAAGAAAAATATGAAACAGCCAACTATTCATTCATATTTTAGTAAATAAATGTATTTAGTTTATATTTAGTGTGCATTTGGTTATAGAATTAAAGTTTATTTATACATGTTACACAAACGTTCACTTTCCTAATTTGCTCTCACCAACCGCGAATTTCTTCAACCACGGTCTTGTCATGGAACCTAACCCCCGCGTTAGGCGAGGGATTACTGTACTAGAAAAAAACAATTGTAACCAGTGATTAAAGTTCAAAAAAAGAGATCGAGAGTGCGCCATCAGTTTTTACCTATCTATATTCCGGATTCTAAGATAGCTTACAAAGACAACCAAAAGAACTCACCCTGTACATAGTTTATTTAAACGTATTGCAACATTTAGTTTAATTTGTTTACCGTATGTATATATCCCGGAAATTTTGCCACATACTCTTTTTTATTTACATTTCATTTATTTAATTTGCTATAACATGTTATTTTTAAATTATATACATTTGGTATATAACACACCTAGATGTATATTTCTTTACTATTTGGCTCACTAGTGTTTTATGACCTACTACGACAAGATATGAATATGATCAGACGTTGATAAATCCCACGTTTGTTTCGCATAAGAGCAATTATCTGTCATGTGTTGACATTTCTGAAGTACACCTACGAGCATTTCGTTCAAATTTGAAATTTCGGGCAAGATGTGCGCACTATCTCGGGTTCATATGGAGTACTAAATATTGTATTGTTGCCAAATCTTTGGAAGCTTTGTATCTAAAGGGATTATAATAAAAAATCAAAGAATATTTTAATATAAAGAATGAGAAAGATTTTAGCGTTATTGTGGCAAAAACGTTTCTTTATTGCTCTTATTAACAAGAAATCTGAATAAATATGGTTAGCTATAAAAGTGTGCGATATGGCAACAGTGCACGGTACCGAAAATATCTAAAAATCATAATGGAGTATTTATAAGTTATTTCGTGAGGTTATAAAGAAAACAGTAACAAGATTTGGGTAAGTTTTATTATTATTGTTATGTTTTATTTTATTAATTGTTGCTGGAGTAATAATAATTCATTGTAAAATTTAGCTAAAAATGAGCATAAATATAAATGTAAAATCCCAGGTTGCGAAAGTCGATATTATTCCAATATTTTACCTGATTCGGGTTATCAAAATAAACATTTTTTTAACGTCCCTTCTAATGATAGAAAACAGGTATGGTTGAACTCTATTCAAAGTTCTAAGTTATGCAGATTTAGGTTCCAATCGTAGACTTGTTGTGTCACTTCTAAATCAGAATACTTAAAATTGTAGTATGAAAGCCTTGAAAAAATTGAGCACATGCCAATTTGAAAGTTACGTAAGTTTAAGTAAATGTTTAAGTAACAGACCGTACTTAAACTTACTGTCAGATAAAATCACTACCAGTGAAAGTGAGTTGGATTCATACTCCTCGGGGTTTTATTTTCTTGTGGAATAAACTGGACAGTTGCAAATAAGATTATTAATCAAGATCGCTTAGAAAATCTGCTTGGTGTATGTCAGTGTTGTGGTCTTTACAAATCAATTTATTGGCAATTTTAAAACTTGTATTTTAAATAATTTAGTGTTCTCATTCTATCGGATTCAATTGTGACCAAGATAGTGGGCATATCTTAACTAATCTACAATCAATTATGTCTTCATAGAACCTGAAAGTGATAGAAATAGTACGTTGGATAAAAATGAGTTAGAAGATTCTTCTCTAAATGTTCCAATTAACGATGAAAATGATTTAAATTATCAGGTTATCACTTTATGTATGTGGATTCTTTCTAAGAAAGCTTAATTTACCTGATTGTGAGGTTTGTAAATCTTCTTTATTTTCTGCTAATGTAGAACTCCATCATACTTTTACAATGTTTAAGAAATTTTGCGAGAGAAATAGTTTTCTTTGTCCCACTCTTAGTTTGGTATCTATTATACAGCGTTAGTAAAAAGTCCCGGACTTTGTTATTTGAAAATTATGATTTCTGAAATTTGGTATGGGGGTATAGTTAATATAAATGCATTTTATGCAATATAGTTTATATTTTTTCACTTCCGGTTTAATAGGCAATACGTCCAACTTTTTTTTTTTAATGAAACGCCCAGATTTTTTAACACTTTTGAATGCAAAATAAAAAACTACGTTCAGGAAGTATTAAGATGTTTATTTTTATTCACAAGAAAACAGTTAAAAAATTAAAAAGTGTCCTAATTCAGAAAAATCAAGATACCTGTCTATTCAGGTTGCGATTACAATAATTGTTCTAACTGCTCTCCATTTACAATTTGACAAAAATGTAAACGGTCAGTAAAATTTCTTATTGAATTTTGCATTTGTTCTGGAGTGATGCGATTGGCTTCTTGAACTATTCTCTCTTCCAATTGTTCAAGATTATGGGGACGATTTTTGCACACTTGACATTTGAAATGACCCCAAAAGAAAAAATCTAATGGCGAAAGATCTGGCGAACGTGCTGGCCATTCGATTGCTCCTCTACGTCCGATCCAACGTTCCGGAAAAAATTCATTCAAATAATCACGGACATTATGGGCAAAATGAGGGGAGAGAGGGGAGAAGCCCATCTTGTTGAAACCAAAAATGTGCATTAGGGTGATCACCTATGTTTGCATTTGGAAAGACGGCCGCAAGTGCTGGAACAACCTCATTTCGCAATAAATTTAAGTAGACGTTGCCAGTTAAATTTCCTCCTATAAAAAATGGTCCTGTGATGTTGCTTTCAACAATACCAGCCCAGACATTCACCTTTTGACGACGCTGTGTATGGACTTCTTCAATCCAATGCGGATTTTCAATTGACCAGTAGCGACAATTATGTCTGTTCACAGTGCCGTTGAGACAACACGTTGCCTCATCTGAAAAAATGATGTGTTGTTTTTGTGATTGTTTCGCAAAAATGTAGTCTACGATCTGGATCATCTTCAGTTAACTCATGAACGGGATACATTTTATAGGCTTTCATTCTTGCTGATTTAAGAATCTTATCAGCAGATTTTTGAGAGATCTCATGAATTTGACCTAATTCTGTTGTGGACACGTGATGATTTTCTTCCGCTGTAAGTAACACATTCAAACTAGTTTCTTCATCTGTTGCTGTTAATGGACGTCCCCTTCTAGGTAAATCCTTCACCTGACGAAAGACTTCAAACTTTTAAATTGTTCGGCATACCGTACTTTTACTAATCTGACGATCCGGATAAACAGTATTAAACAAAATAGGAACCTCTTCAAAAGAACATTGACGATCACCGTACCCACGCATCATTAATATCTCAATTCGTTCTGATTCAGTAAGTTTTACTGCCATTTTCAAATGTGTCAATGTCTAAAATAAGTAAATTTATAGCGATGCAAAGTTAAAACGCTTTTAAAATTGTCAAATGTGACGGCAAAAAGAATGCAAACACTAAACAACAACTTTTTTCAAAGGTACCTTGTTTTTTCTGTATTAGGACACTTTTTTAATTTTTTAACTGTTTTCTTGTGAATAAAAATAAACATCTTAATACTTCCTGAACGCAGTTTTTTATTTTGCATTCAAAAGTGTTAAAAAATCTGGGCGTTCCGTTTAAAAAAAAGTTGGACGTATTGCCGATTAAACCGGAAGTGAAAAAAATATAAACTGTATTTCATAAAATGCATTTATATTAACTATACCCCCATACCAAATTTCAGAAATCATAATTTTCAAATAACAAAGTTACTTTTTTACTAACGCTGTATATTCATGATCTACTATACTTCGCGAAAAAATTCGGGAAACGCGATTTTGAAAAACAAATTTTTACTAACTTAGCCTATTAAATAGTAAAATACATTGTGTTCCATCCACGTGCTGGATTTTAAAACTAACTTTTATGTGTAGAGAATGCGAACCTTAGAAATTAACAAACATTACTGGATTAACTCCTGTGTCATTCTGTGCATTCAAACAATATGTGTATCTGTATATGTTTCCAGGACAACAGTTGCGGTTGCCGTGGTTTAACGAACTTTGTAGACTCTGTTTACCGCAGAGAGCTATAATTAAATAAAAACAAATGCTGTTTATATTGTCTGCAGTTCTAGCAGCAGTATAATACACGCTCTAGTAATAATACACGAAATAATTTACTTGTTTGTAGCAATACTAATATTAAATAATGACCATTCGAATATTAAAACATTATAAAAATAAAAACGGAAGAATAATAGACTTTGTTTTTTTTTATAATTTAACTGGATTGGTTTACATTTCTGTTATGAAGAGCTGTGAACCATAACAAAAGCAAAGGGCGCACCGCTAAAATTGCTCTTAGCGTTGAAAATGAGATATGCCCTGTTTGGCAAGTAAACATGCTATAGAGAGTTGATACTAATGTGCAGTAATCTTAAAAAGGTTTCTTAAAACATAATAAATCCATTCGGGTATACACATATGTTTGTGTTAGTTTTTCCTCTCTTATATAATCTAGAAAATGTATGAAAATATTGTTTATTACTGGAAACACTGAAGAATATAAGTCGAATAAGCAATTAATACCAGATAAATAATATTTAGGTTTTAGCAAAGGCAGGATCTTCAATACAGCTTAATGTGAAATAATAACGACAATAAAACTAAAAAATAATAGCTTATTCGGTCTGCTCTTAAAATAAATATAGCTCTTATCCTTTTAATAATACCAGATATTTTTCCATTTCTAGGTCTGTAAAACAGAAATAAATTAAAAATCACTTTAATCCTGAATACAATTAATTATGTCTTCGTAAAAAATACTTCTTTAGTGGAATTAGTGAATTATCACTATCTAGCAATCTATACAGATCTAGTAAGTAAGTAATTCTGTTCAAGAAGTAATAAATTAAATTACTATAAATGACACTTAAATTATCAATATCGATTCTAAAATTGATCCCGTTCGTTTATCTTTTGACGTATATCGTTTCCTAAATTAACCTTTAAAGTCTTAGTATCTCTTAAGTCAAAGTTATGTCGTCTATCTTTAGAATCCTTAGACAAAGCACTTTGAGCGCTTATATTTTGTGAAACATTTTACTGGCGATTAGAGAGATAGTTTCTTTAAATATTATCTAGTTTGACCGATACAACATTCAACCAGGGTAGTTCAGTTAATACTGTCCTTGACTTTGAGAACAGAGTGGTTATCAGATATCTCTGCAAGAAAAGTTTGTCATCGCAAGAAATTCATATGGGTACGATACAAGTCGCGGGTGAAAATGCACCTTCATATCAGGTCGTGAAGAACTGGGCAAGAGAATTTAGACTTGGCAGAGAGACCTATGAACAAGGTGACCGAAAACTGTTGTTCTGGTCCTGAAATATAGACGAATCACTGTGAAATTCGTAGCTCAGGCTTGTGGTTGTTTAATAGGATCCATAGAAACCATTTTACATAAAAAATTATAACTGGACAATATTATGCTGCTTTAATTTCAAAACTGCGTGATTCCATTAAAGAAAAAGGAGAGCAAGGGGAGAGGGAATCAGACGTAGTATGCTGTTTCATCAGGATAACGCTCCTACTCATAGGATGCCATGTTTCAATGCAACGCAGCACTATTCTACTATTCTACTGATTTGTCCCCCTAGTGATTTCCATGTTTTCCTCAAACTCAACGCCTTCGTGGAATTCATTTTCGGGCTGATGACTAATAGACATGATAGAGGTGAACGAATGGTTTGTAGTCCAAAATATTTTTGTCTGAGGGCGTTAAAGCTCTTTCTCATCGTTATATTAAGTGTGTTAACGTCTTAGGGAACTATGTTGAAAAATTCCTCTTTCCAAGTCGTTTCATCAAGTCCATTATGGTACACCTCTCCCGTCCCTAATACAATAAGTTACCGATGAATAGCACAGGAATTGCCCTGTTAAAAAAACAATAAAAAAAGATGACGCATTAGAGACGAACTACGCAGTTTGAGCTTTTCCAATTTTATTTATAAAGAATCTTTTCTAATTTGAGATAACCGTGTTTAAATAATTTAAATAACAATTACTTAGAACTGTATATGCATGTGTGTACAGTCACTGACAGAAGTAATGTCTCCCCTCAGAGATCCGAAATCAAACCTTTCTTGCTAATGGGAGTGGCTTGTTTTCATGCGTTGTCACAAGTCGGTACCTCATTTACATATTTACCTAGAAGGATTTATTGCCACTAGTTCAATTTATATTTCCCAGAAATAGGACGAATAAGTCGGGTCGATGGCCGCAGTGGTTAGGCGGCTGACTATTGTTGTGAGAGGACGATAGGCGCCGGGGTTCAATTCTCTGGAGGGACGGTGACATTTTTTCAGAGAGTTTAATCCCGGATCGACTTGCCATTCGCTGTTGGGAGTAAAGTGATTAACAGCACGGCACCATAAAAGGCGATATGAAGTACGAAAGCCGCTGCGACCGATATTGTATGTAAATACAATATTGTAATAATTGTAATGTATGTAAATACGGCTTGTATAGAATATTGCCCGAGGTTTATGCTCGTTTTATATTATATTTTAATATTTAATATTAACAATTAATGTTAGATCTAAATTATTTAAGAATTAAAGAGCGATATATTAAATATACATATGTACATATACTATACCAGCCTTCTTTTCAGATAAAAGATATTCTCAGTTGAAGGGAAATGTCTTTATAATGATATATTTGCAATAACCGCAGAAATTATTATAAAATTACAGTTATATAAATTATGTACAAAATATCAAGAAATGTAGTTAAATAGTAGTTAAATAAAACAAAGTTTTATTAAACAACATAGTGCACCAATTTCTTCTTATAATTTATTGTTAGACATACGTAAATATATAGCGTAAACGTGAATTCTTGACAGAACATAACAAGAAATATAAATATTTTTATATATTTGACTAAATAACTAAAAGATCAAATAACTGAATGTAAGATTTCGTAGGCTTTTACTGTCGGCGTCAGTTCTAATGTAATCTTCTTCCGTGCTTCGTCGTATTATTGCAATTTTCCTTGACGTTTTTCTGCCCATGATGCAGCTTCTACGCGATCTGTTGTCAGACAGTCTAATAACAGATACTGGACAAAGAGCAAGCTTACAACAACGCTACAAAACGCCGAAGAAAATGACATTGCAATTGCAAATATAATACAGCTAAAAGCAAGTAAGTAAATAAAAAACTAGAAAGGATAAATTCTACAATAGGTACACTCGGTTGATTTAAAATCGACTCACCCGGCAAGCGACGTAGACCTAACGTCGCACACAGTAACTTTCAACATTTAACTGGATGTTTGTAGTAATAAAGCAATTTGCTTATGAGCACGTAAAATAGCTACGTAATGTGAAATGAATGGGAAGATCGCTGCAGAAATATATTCTTTTTCAGATACTTTTAATACCTGCGCTAGTACGTAGTATAGCGTTTGCCAACACCCATTACCATTAATGACATATAAACGCAAATAAAATAATAATACAAATCAATTTTAGAACCATAAGAAAAATTATTTATCGAAGCAGATAGACAGGAATCTATGTTCATCTTAAGTTTGTTTCGTTAAAAACACTGATTTTATTCGAGAATTTATAACAAAACACACAGTAAACAAATAATAATTTATTTCAAATAATAGAGAAGGTAAACGAAAAGGCAGTCAAACTGAAAACAAATTAATACACAGAAAACCTTTTTAATTAATGGTTGGTTCTGAAGGACATTTTCTGCACCATCATGCGAACATTCATTCTCTAAAGTAATAGGGTGAATCGAAAAACGCGTTTTTTTTTCTGCAATACAATTCTAATAGCACGGAAAACTTGCGCATAGGCGTCATTATAAATAAAAAAATATTTAAGAAAATTTTTTTTCAAAATTTGATTTCGGGCAGAAGGCATAAAGTTACCAAAAAAAAGTCAAAATCTCTGTAAATTAAAAAAAAATGCAAAAATTACAAAAAAAATACAATGTTGTAATAGTGAAAAAAGTGTTTTTAAGAGTGTTCTTAATGCATACAAAAAGTAATTAGACCCATTCTTGTTTTACTGAATTCGCGCAAAAGACCTAAAGTTGCGAGCAGGATTGCCGCCCTGAAAATATTATGTTGGCTATGATAATGGATGAGAGACCACACATTAGAGAACCTGGCTACAGGAGGATCCTTAAATCCAGAAATGAGCCATCGGC
This sequence comes from Holotrichia oblita, assembly GCA_023690525.1. Taxonomy (NCBI): domain Eukaryota; kingdom Metazoa; phylum Arthropoda; class Insecta; order Coleoptera; family Scarabaeidae; genus Holotrichia; species Holotrichia oblita. The sequence goes on along the minus strand of CM043016.1, from coordinate 55,548,276 downwards.
TGAAGGTTACGTAAGAGACTTCAAAATACCTTCAATAAATTTTAGTGCAAACGACTATACCGAAGTAATTGATTGGTCAATCTGCAAGTTAACACCGCCGCCACTACTGTCCAAGATGCCAACTGAACACATTGCTTCTTTGTTGAAAGACAAAGCGCTATCAGTGTTTAACTACCTCAAATGCCCATGCCACACCCAGTCAGTTGAGAGGTATGTAAAACTGGTTACAGAAGCAGCAGAAAAAGTGTGCGGGCATGAAAATCGAGATGGTTATATTAGAGCTACTTTAAAATCAAGACAACTGATGCCCACATTTAATTAAAAGTCAGAACTCAAAGGGGCTTCTATGTAAATAATCTTTTGCCTACAACGAACATATGCATCGTACAAAGTAAATAGTTACTGTAAATATTGTAAATAAAATTCACCCTGGCTGGTTGGTTGCGTAGGGAGGATGTGGAAATCACTTGTTAGAGTCTTACTACAAACCTAATGTGTTAAATAAACACTCATGAGATATGGAAAACGGCGTTTTTACGGGACTATAACTTAACTTATAGTATAATTTAGACCTTTTGCACGAATACAGTTAAGGAATAACAGGTCTGAAAGTATTTTTTCTGGATTGGGAAAGCTATTTTGAATGGTTTTTACACTATTACAAATTAAAAATAAAACTTTTATGGGTTTTGGCACATGTTTAAAAATCGTCGAAAATCATGAAACATCGTTTTTTGCGATACAACCCGCAACTTTAGACCTTTTGCGCGAATTCAGTAAAACAAGTATGAGTCTAATTATTTTTTGTATGCGTTAAGGACACTCTAAAAACACCTTTTTCACAACAAAAACAAAAAATGTATTTTTTGTAATTTTTGCATTTTTTTTCAAATTTACCGGTATTTTGACTTTTTTGGTAACTTTAGGCCTTCTGCGCGATTTCAAATTTTGAAAAATGATTTTTTTAATATTTTTTCATTTATAATGACGCCTATGCGCAAGTTTTCCGCGTTATTAGAATTGCATTGCAGAAAAAAACGCGTTTTTCGATCCGCTCTAATATGTAATAGACTTTTATATCTTGCCCCCATACATATTCTTATTCATGTATAATTTCTTAATTACATAAATACTTAGAATTATAGTGAAATTGTATGCGATAGCGATTTAACTATACATATGTTAAGCTCGCATTAAGACATTATCGGTTTAGGAATTTATAAATGATCCCTTGCATATCAAACTGGATTTAAGAGGGTCGTCTACCAGTGATTATTTTACAGCGGTGCCATATCTACATAATTCTATAAATCGTCTGCTTGATTTTATTTCAATATAATTTGAAAATTGAGCTTCATACACATATTTCTACAAATGTTTTACGTCTACATATACAATTTTGTCTATTAATATTCGGTATTAAATTCACAATCTCTTTTCCCGTTACAGGCCGTTACTTTGATACGGGAATCGAGATTACACTATCAATTTTTAGATTTAATTACTGAAATTTGCTGTGAGCATTCAAAATACGTCTACACATGTGTGTATGAAGTCCGATTTTAAAATACGTTTTAAATAAATTATAAAAACATTATATTATGAAAAAATTTAACTGTGGCAACATCGCCAACTGTCAAACGGTAGTCGGGCCTCTTAATAGAAAAATATATTGTATATACATAGATAGTAATTTACATACGTAGTAATTAACATACAGTTGACCATACTATTACTTCTTTGCATTCGGGGGCCGGAATAAAGCATACTTTTAACGGGTTTTATGGCAGTTTGAGTCGATTCTAAAGGTATGTTCGCAGAGTGAATTTCTTGCGATTTCAGTTTAATTGGAATTTGTCGAATGCACATGCGCTGCCAGAAAATCGAAATTGTCAACTAATACGTATTTTTGTTGTGCGAACGGGTTTCCCGTACTTGTAGCATATTTCACTTATATTTGTAATAGCACACATCACTTATATTTATAGCAGCATACTTCACTTCTATATTTGTATTATTTATTTTTTATTTTATCCTATTTTGTTTCGCCGTTTCGTTTTAAAACTGGAGCCAAGCAGAGAAGTATTACAGGTAGACCTAAACTTTTCTGTGCGCAGACGCTAATTCTAAATTGGAGATATTTCTACCGACTTTTTCGACTGTCCAAATACAATTTCCAGCTACGATTTCGACACTCTGCGTACAGCAACCTGCTAATTTCGAACTCAACAAATTTCGTATTTCTTTACTGCGAACGCTTACATCTTATTACGCGTGCGTCGTACAATTTCTGATTAATTTAGTTTACTCTGCGAACATACCTTAAATCAACCGAGTGTACGTATAATGTAAAAAATTATTTAATTAATAGTTGATATAATATCCGCTGCTATTAACTGCTCTTAACCTACCTCTTATAGAAATTACTAACTGATGACAATAGTTTCCAGCCCGCAATCTGTCTCATACATTACATATATTTCTAGTTAAGTCTGTCCTTTAAGTCTGTCCTGACGTTGCTTATTATATCTTTGATCGACTCTATTATTATAACACTACTACCAACTTTATTTTCCTCGCAATTATAGCCCACTTTTCATATATCTAGTGTATTTTTGTATTATTTTGACATTCAAGGATTACAAAGATTTTAAATGCATGAAAAAGGCATATTTCTTGAACTTTCACCAGAAAAACACTTATAACTTGGAAACCGTAAAAATACAAGCTAATAATATGACTAATAAGGAGTGATAGAGACTTTTGTCGATATGGACTTAGTTAAAATGAACGTTAATTTTGGACGGCCCTGGATATACAGATATAATTTTGAAGACGTAAATTTGCTGCGCTGTATTTCTGCTAGTACCATGTCAAATATCAAGGTCAATATACGTATAATATGGAAATTGAGCATAAGAACAATGAATATAATTTTAATACAAAACCAAATGAATGTAATTTAATTTAAAGGAATCTTTAGTTTAGTTTAGTTTAGATAAACGTGGGAATACTTGCTGAATAAGCTTCCATAATTAACGTGATCACGGTTTTATTATTAAGAAGATTGAACTTTAATTACTTGAGATTAATTTTCAGGATTGAGATGCACAGTATATTCAATTTCGTATGTCACGAGTCGTACAACAAAACACGGGTTATTGTGACAAAAAATGGACCACCTAACTAAAGCGTATGATAGAGATATGATTTACATGAGATTTGAACTCAAGCAGACGTTATAGTTGTTTTTATTTGTAATACAATAAAATACGATTTTAAAATATGATTTTGCCAGTTTAAAACTATTGACGCGGTAAATCATGCCTGGGAATGTATAGAAGACACTTAATTTATTGGGATCGGCATTTTTTACAATCTCGAAATCAACATTGCAGAAGTCTATAGGTTATGAAGAGGTTAAATAAAGGATGTGAGGTTAGATATGCATTAACTCATCTAAACACAAATTGATGTGATCTAGCGCGGGGTTAAAAAAGAGATTTCTGCCTAATAAGAAATAATTACGCAAGCATTAATAAAATTATTAGAGTTACAATCCAAATTACAATTTATAAAATCGTTTCGTTTACTTTCATTAAACTTTAAACTTACAACAATAAATTAACCCAACTCATATTGGCAAGAGATTTGAAATTTACTACGCGTAATACTTTTAATTCATCAGCAACATCTACAGACCCTCACTTTCTACCTAATCCTCAATAAATCTTTGACTTACCGTTACTACTCCATTTTCTGGTGGAACAATTTGCTGTTCCGGCCGTTAAGGAATTTAATTAAAAATTTTAATAGCCATTGTATAATGAATTAACTTTGAAGATCGTACCTACCTGCGTCACCGTGTCTGCGAAAATTCAAATAAAACACCATCTATGAGGTGCTCTTTCAATTTATTTTGTTTTTCCAATTTTACGTGCTGAACCGAGATATTCGTAATGTTTTAATAACATTGCAGTGTTGTAATTAAGTTCATAATTGAAAATAAACAAATCAACGGTCGACAGTGCCAAATACAATATAACAATGTAATAATTTAATAGTTTCATGGAAATTGTTTCCGGTGAAATTATAAAAACATACATGTAGTGTCCGGTTGATAAAGAAATTCTGGAAAATCTAACTGGTTTTATGACATTATTACCGGATTTTATACCACTTCCAGTTATTGTTGTAATAATGCGATGAAATTTGATTTTTGTGGATGACTTTGATCGAGCATTTTCACACATAACGCTGAATCATCGACTATAATGGATTTGTGCGAGATATGAAACCCAATAAAATTGGTTGTAAAATTTGATTAAATCGACGTGAAATACGCTTGTCTACTGTAACAGTTCATAATTATTACCGCTTTATATATACTGCTACTCTTTCAAATTTGTGCAGAATTAGATTATGCAAACCTCAACACAAGTTTAAAATTAAATTAGAATTTATGAATAAATACTGATTTCCGTTGATATAGAAATATTTACCAGATTTAAATAAATGCACTATACTAAAAAATATATAAATTGATATCGAAACTAAACTCTTTTTAACATGATTAACATGAACTAACATTTACATAAGTGTATAATCGAAACGAAAACTAGCAAGTTAGAATATGGTTCTATTAAAAAGTCGTTCTTATGTACAGTCACTGACAGAAGTAATGTCTCCCCCTACAAAGCAATGAATATCAAATCTACATTTCTTCAAGTTGACCCGGTCCCAGCTTAGGTAACCCAGCTGCGGTAAGTAAACACAGGTGCGGTAGGTAAACACCGTAATTGTCAACAGATTTAACGACATCTAAACATACATCCTCTTCCTATTTTAAATCTATTCAATTTCAGTAGTGCTTTTTACAGTTTCTTCTTAAAAATTATAATACACGTAAATGAATGAAGTATACCTACAGTCTGACCAAATTGAGTTGAAACATTTAAGTAAAATAAATGGGTTGGGTCAAACCGGGGTTAATTGGTGTAATTAGGCCAAGAAGGAATGAAATGCAATCACTGTGAGATACTTGCCGTCTTGCAGCGGACGTCATCCTGCAGTACTTAATGATTCGCCCGTTCAATGACATGGGCGTGGCTAATTACAGGTGTAGTGGCAAGGAGGGTAGAAAAACTCAACACACATGTATAGTAATAGTGCCGGTGAAAATGGCTGGAACATCGAGTTATTTAAGCGGACGTTGTGCAAGTGCACAAAGTAAAGAAATTGTAGCAAACGTATACTACTAAGTATGTACTTTAACATTAAGTAAGGACAAACTTTTTATAACACCACGCCAACCACAGCTACATAAATATAAATAAAGTACGGCACTTTACTTTTGGCTGGGTAACGGGGTCATCGAGTTCGCTCCGCCTATATGCGCCGTGATGACTCAGCGTTTCAGTTCAGTTTGGTCAGACAGTACTCAATTGCAAATTAGAGTATCTTGAAAGGATATTTAAATAAAAATTACAAAATTATAAAAATACAAATATTTACCATAAGACTCTTGAATTTGTAGAATTGCGCCAGTACACAGGGTTATTCAGGGAACTGGTTCGTTAGAACTTTTCGATATTCCTGAAATGCTACAATTCTGAAAACTTATAATTACGGATGGTGTCATCTGGTCTCATTGGTGAAATTATTTACGCTTTTGTATTACTTCCTGTTTACCGGAAATCAACTTTCTTAATTTAAATAGCGTGGTATATTTTTTATGAAATTTTTAGGTGCAATTTTACATCAAAACTTACTAAGGTATCTTATACCCAAAATCAGCTGTTTTTGAGTTATTAATTTTTTTCAAAAATAGGGCCAACTGCAGCGTTATGTTAAGAATTCTGTATTTAAGGAACCATTGTATGTACATATCTCTATGTGCTGGAATTTGGATTAATTTGTTCATTTAAATATATACTATGTTGGAACTAGTTTCACGTTTTCTACCGTTTATAAGTCTTGGAGAGAAACAGTGGTTTATGTAATGTACTTTATCCCGAAGGATGACATCTCCCCCATTTTATTTAATTTTCATTTTAATTAGCTTACCCACTTTTTTCATGTCGGATTATTGAGTGATTTAGAGCACGTACGACTGCATTGAGTCGCAGGCAACATCATCTGAGTACACAGTCACGGACGGATAACACATGCAATTCCAGTAAGTTAAATTCATAATCATAATGATTTTTAACACCAAATCAGTGCTGTTCTGCTAGAAAGCAATTTCAAAGAACATAATAAAGTTTATTTGCCGTCATTCAAGACGAATTTTTCTGAATTAGGTCTACGCTTTCTTACCCAGAACTGGTATTAACGTTAAGTTAAACATTGATATATAGGCTTTGAATGTTGATTTAGTGCTGTCATCCGAAATGAAGTCATAGAGTTTTTGGTACATTTATGTGGAAAGAATCCAAAAAAGGTCGCTTTGGTGTACTCTTCATAATATGGTTGAAATGGAAATTCAGTACAATATCCCCTTCGCAACTTTCATCTATGTATATAAGGCTTTGTCGTTAGCGATTGACATATCACTTGATGGTGTTTTCTTTTAGGGAATACGTGGAGTGTTCTCCTGGCCATTCTCTCTTATTGCTTAGTTTGACAGTTCCTTTCGAAGCTATACTTGTTGACCATTTCATCGTTCGGTAGACTTCTGGAGAGAGCCCCGCTTGAGATATCCACGCTCACTCATACGCCTCTTACAGTCCCGCCCCGGTCAGTCTATGCAATCCCGCAGGAGCCGCTCCCTTTACCACTATGTGTAAGGGCGTGAGGTCTAAAATTATCTTTAGGGCCGCCGTTGGGCATTGCTCCGGTGATACATACACATGCTAGGAACAGGTGGAGAGATATTTGGACAAGGAGCCAAATATTCCGAGCCAATGGGGATATACCCCAGTGTCTTCCAAGCGGAGATCAATGCCATTTGAAGATGTGCTCGACTGAACTTGGACAGGAACTATCGGATGCAGAGCATTGCAATTTTCTCCGATAGTCAAGCAGCGATAACGGCGATAAAGTTCTAACATCATCAGCTCGAAATTAGTCTGGGAATGTTTTAACAGATTGAACAACCTAAGAACCTAGAACCTAGAACTAAGCAGAATTAGACTACGCATCCTTTGTCACCTTGGTGAACGCTTGACAAGGATAGGTCTAAAACAGAATAGCGACTGCACGTTCTGTGGGGTTGAGGATGAAAATCCGGAACATCTGACATCTTACAGTACCGTCATTACGGAAATCCGAGCTAATTATCTCGGCAAAGACGTCATAGATGAAGAAGAAATACCTTTTTTAACACCGAAGTGTATTTATTTTCTTGGCGTATGTAAGTACATATAATGCAATTTTTCCCAAACGCCAATTAATTAAACATATTTTTATATAAAAATATGCCGTCCCGAAGTGGAGTCGAACCACCAGGTAGGGCTATCGCGGCTCTACCGCAAACCGTTGCGACCACCGGGCTTTTTATCTTGAGCTGTTGTGGAATACCATAGCAATTATGAAGAATCTGCCAGTAGTATCGATAAGGTGATTCATAGAACCGTGCTATGCGCATAGTTTGATCAAGCAGGAAACAAAAACTAAAGCCATAGAAAGGAACTGATTCTGAAGATTTTGGTTGAAACAGAAGTAGTGAAGTATCTGGCGGGCTTGAATTTCTAAAAAACTTCCAAAAAAAAATTGGATTACTTTTGACCGTAGTTTAGATAAAATTATTGATAATAGCAGACTAAAGGACTACAGGACAGTTAATGAAAAAAAGGTAACTCTTAAAACGAGTGGAGGCACCGCCGAATGTAGGGAAGCATAACAAGCTGTAGCATCATCTACGTAACGGCGACCCGTTTGCTATACACGCAGCAGACATGTAGTACGTCCACCATGTGTGATATAGCGTGGTTAGGTACACCGTTCGAGTTGACGCTCACCACGTCTCCAATGAACCAAAATTCACTCAGTCGGTCAGTTCGAATCTGGATTCGTCGGAAAACAAAATGTGCCTCCACTCGGCATCCCAACGATGTCTCGCCTCGACCCAATGGCGCTGTGTACGGCGGTGCTTGCGCTTGAAGGCGCATACATCCTTGCTCATTCCATTCAGTCGATGACTGCACTGCTGACAACAGCCGCTCAAGATAGCGCGAGATTTCACAGAGGGATATACGTGCGCTGTGCATATCCATAACCGTTCCTCGCTCAAACTCAAACAATAACCAAAGCGTACCAAAGCAAACACTCTTCATCCACAAAATTCTAATAGAAATAGTTTAACCATAGAGTCTTGAATTATCAAACTTAGTGTGCAGTTATTTAAATCGTTTGCTAATGTTCTTAATTTTTTAAAGCGAACTACACATTTTGCTCGACGATCTGGTTAGAATTCTGAATGAAGATGATACCATCTACATCCGAACACATGATTCTATTCAAATAATGAAATAATAAAGTAATGAATGAATGGAAACAACCGAGAGCTTACGTCTTCGTTTATAAATCCAGTAAAGTTAAAGCTATTCTTATAAATAATTTGTGAGTGCTATCCTTTGTGCACGCTACTAATTCCGAATATATCTCTGAATGCATAAATTTAATTGCAAATTGTTATTTGATTTTCATTATAGTCCTGCATATCATAGGAGAACATACGAGATTCAGGACGACAATTTTACTGCTTACACTTTACGACTTATGTACTAGGAGAGTTTGTCAAACCGTATACATCATACTTAGAAGTATACACCTATATTTTAGTCATTTGTGTGTTTAGTGGTGGATAGACTTAATATGCAATAATAACGTAGAGCGACGAGAACGTATGCATGTGAATATGTTATGAACATTATCTGTAGAAATACTACTTGTGGTAGTGCATATAAAAGCTCCGCTTCAGTTCAGCTGCGGATAACATATCTATTTATATGCATGCGGTATAAATTCGCTTCATGTTCAGTCTGTCGTGTTGCCAGCGAACTGCCAAATGTGTGGAACTTGCTCTCTTGCTGCTGTGTCTTTCTTAATTGGATAGCCATTTAAATGTAGATGGCTAGAACGAGAGAGGATTCCGTTAACGAAGTAAGTTGGTGTTTCTATAGTTTGGAAGTAGATCAGTTCAGAGGCTATTAAAACTAAGATTATTAGCGTTACCGTCGTTTTCAGCTATTAAGCGAGAGGGATTCCGAAGTTTTCTTTTAATTGCTTGATTGCAATGATGTAGTAAGTTTGGAAAATTGGTATGCATAATCCGATTTTATGTGTTTAAATGTGCAAAGTTGCAGGTTGCAAGTCATGTTTGTCTATATCGAAACTTTAACATAATTATGTCTTCATGTTCGTCAAACTATGATACCTACATATATGAGTAGTAACATTCCAGAGACACTAACTCTTGTTTCGTAATTCCATTTTAAAGATAAAATAAGTCTATTAGAAGATGAAATTGCAAGATTTGAGAAAACACTGCAGTTTATTGATACACACTAAACATATCGGAACAGTCTGTAAATATTGGGTCTGAAATAAAAATCCTTTCATTTCAGTAGAAATACGGTTCGGTTTTCAAGTGTTCCGGAGTCAGTTTTCGCTCTTTTTGTCAATAAGCGCGTATATTGTGAAACATGAAACACACAGGCGTTTCGCGTTTGTTCCGTTTTTCACAATATTCGAGTTTCGCATAACATCAAGTAGCTTGCACCTCGAATACCAGATGATGATAACGGAACAGTACCTGGGCGTCGACGTAAGGGGTAAGGATTTGTTCGCGTTTGGAAGTACTTTTTAGCCTAAACTCTAGCGGACATGCACTCACCAGCGTAACACAAAGAAAATGTGAACGCTAGCTTCATTCCACTATCTGTAAAATAAAAATCTGGCTGTTACAATGTGTGGAATTTACAACTGGAAGTAGTATTTCTGGGAATTGGCTACTTAGTAAACTAGGACGCAGATATAACTTGCATAGTATGAACAGAAGAGCAAATATTTTAGAACCAAAAATGATGGCTTTTTAAAACGGTACTATAAAAAAACAATAGTGATTGGCTGAAAGCTTGTATAATACTCCATATGCATTTTAATTATTTTTGCAATTTTCAATTTGTTAGACATCTTATTATTTTTATCTCAGAGAATGTCCTTAACGAGTATGTATTTCTGCTTTCGTTCCTTTTCAAAGAACAGCGAGAAAAGCATAAGACTACAATCCCATCAACTCAGCATTTCTATCTATACGTGTTACACAACAGAAATGATTGAGATGTGCTTTTTTGATGTATCTTCTTTCCTGCTGAATGTTATTATTATATAATCCATTAATCCCTCTACATTGACGTTTATCTTTGAGGTGCTATCTATTAAAAAATAGTCCACCACACCTTCGTCGTCTTCGTCAAAGTGATGACCTCTCAGTTCTTCTTTTAGTGTCCCAAACATGTGGTAGTCATACGATGACATATTGGGACGGTAGGGCGGATATTTCAGTGTTCAGTGCTTGCCTGCTTATACTCTGAGGTGGAATGGTGCACCCATGTCTCATCACAGGTGACAATGTGCCTCAGCAAATCATTTCCTCTGTTCGATATCGTGCCAAACGTTTTTTACACACGGCAGGACAGTTTGTTTTCTGATATTCTCTGAGGAGTCGAAAACCCACCTTGCCGAATCATCTGAAATGATTCATTGGGCACTTCCACATAATATTCACAAGCGATTTCCCAAGTTGTCAAGCGGCGGTTGCCTCCACTCAGCTCACGGATCGCACGAATATTCGCCTCATTGGTGCTCGTCCGCGGTTGAACCGCATGGCTCTCGTTTTCCACTGACTCTCGGCCAACGGAAATTTGTTTGTGCCAGTTGTAGACTTGGGTCCTTGAAGGCGTTTTTTCAATGATCAGTGCAGTTAGTCGACGCAAAATTTCAACAAGTTTTACGTCCTTAAGCGCCAAAAATTTAATAATTATACGTTGTTCAACAGATGTGTGCAACTGTTGCTCGGACATGATGCTATCAACAGCCCATCTAGTTTGGCGGAGCGGAGCGGAGCGGTTTACTCTCCTCCGTCTTACAGCACCTCCCTCCCCCTGCTAACAAATATCAAAACGTCACGACATTCATTTCATCTAGAGGGCGTTAAAAAGAAAAGTCCGCTACATATTTGAGTCACTTCCGTATCATAGATATGTACTATAGCAGACAAAAGAACTGAATCACCTATTTTGCGGAGTGCCGATAGCGGTTTAATCTCTGATTTACTATTTGTTTGGTCAACTGTACGTCTCAGCTATAGGGCTTTACATATGTATAAAATACGCTACAGTTTATATCTGCATATCTACAGGGTGATTGGTGAGAATGGCCTATTAAAAATATTAAGTATACAAACAGAACGGGATTTTAAAACATAATTTTGCAATTGGATATAGTTGGATATGAATTATCACGTGAAAATATTTCTGAATAAATAGAATCAATTTCTTCATAGATACAGGTGATTCTAGTTTAGGCTGTAAAATAATTGTTTATTTCTAGAAACTATCATTAATTTTCAGTTAAGCGCTGTCACTGTCTTTTCTACTAAAACGAAATCGCTTTCTATACAAATTCAGAGATGGCCGATATGCATTTCATGTACGGTCGTGCTAATGGTAATATTTATGAAGCACGGCGATTATACGCCGAAGCATTTCCTAATCGTGCAATTCCATCTGATAAATTGTTTTCACGTCGACATCAACGATTAAGTGAAAATGGTTCATTTATTGTTAAAAAACATAATGCCGGACGACCAAGATCAATAGCAAGTCCAGAAAGTGAGCAAGTTCTAGCAAGAGTAGAAGAAAATCCGAATATCAGTACCAGAACAATAGCTAGGGAACTGAACATCAATGCTTCTTTAGTATGGAGGATTTTGCGAGCAGAGCTGCTACAGGCTTTATTACCTCCGAATTATGTTTCCAGACTTACTTTCTCTAGAATCATCTTCGAAAAACTTATCCATAATCAAAACTTTGTTGCTAATATTTTATTTACTGACTAGGCTATTTTTACAAACAATACAATAATGAGTATCCACAACAAGCACATTTGGGCGGATGAAAATCCTCATGCTGTTATGGAGACAAGACATCAACAGCGATATTATGTGAACCTTTGGCTGGGTATTTTTGGAAATTGTTTGATAGGCCCGGTGTTTTTATCAAATCGTTTAAATGGCAAAAATTTACTTAACTTTTAATTAATCTTTTACCCCCCTAGAAGATGTTCCTCTAATTGACAGAGTTAACCAATGGTTTTTGCACGATGGTGCACCACCACACATTGCTGTCGCACTAAGGCAATTTTTAAATGAAACTTACAACAAATGGATAGGACGTGGAGGTCCTGTGCCATGGCCACCTAGATCCCCTGATCTTGGTGATCTACGGGTTTTTCTGTCTTTTAATAATAAAATCTGCAGTTTCGATATTTCGTCACAATTCTGCAAATTACTTCAAACTAGACGTTAATCTAACTTTTTAATTAGTATAATTACCTAAAGAAGTCAGAATTGTGACGAAATATCGAAAATAAAGATTTTATTATTAAAAGACCGAAAAACCCGTATAAATTTTATTGTTTATTTAATTATTTGTATTAGCAAATCCGTAACAAGATTAGAAACTCTTTCTAAGAAGTAAATATCCATCTATTAGTATAATTAAGGATGAAGCACAGTGCTCTAATTCTAAAAAAATTCTAAAGTAGTATTTTTTATCTCGCAAATTATAACTATTTTTTATATGTGTATACGACGACTAGCACATATATTAATAAATATTACAGTGCATGCTATTGCGGAAGATATTACTACTACCATTAGGTAGTAGTCTAAAATATTTCTTTATTATCTCATGTCTAAAATATTTTACAACATACAGCCGCTGGCACTTTACAGTTGACCAAGTTGTTTGTCTGTTTATATTTCGCTACTTAATTTAGTCCCAAGGAAATTTTATGGCTTTTCGATTCAATTTATATGTCTCCTATAGTACATACATATTTATCTGCATACAAAAGTTTTTTAAAATATTTGCGATTATTTTTATATGGAAATCTTCTAATTGAGCTAATTGAATTCTTTTAAAATATTTTTAGTTAGTACAGATGATGGTTAATATTTAACCATATCCAAATAATCAACCATCCTGTATACAGAATGAAATACGTGGGAAACAATGATTCGTTGCTTCGGCGACATCTCTATTCAAAATCACTAACATATTATAATGCACTCCTCACTGACGTTTGAACTATTATCATCGTATCTAAGAGTAGCCCGCTTATGCAAATTGTTTAAATCCGAATAAAGCAAAATCTCCAATTCAAATGCTACCACAGAAACTTTGCTGCAATTATTTATAGTCAGTAGCTACTGTGTGTATTGGTATTATTCACTTCTCCGTGTAAAACTTTTGTGTTAATTACGATCAGAAATAATTCCCTTGGTCGAGATGCAATTGCCTTACACCAGCAGTCGTTATTAGATCGTTCTCCGAGCAGCAATTACATACTACGTACTATACGGTAGTAATGCACATACCGGACTTTTCAAACTCTACCGCATATCTCGTAATCAACGAAGCGTTATGACTGTATATGCATTACGTATGCCGTGTGCATGAACATACTAACACATGTGTAATTAATTTATATTCCAGACAATAACCTAAAGTTCATTTAGCTAGTACTGAAACCGGACGGCAAAAGTTTCGTGGCCTAGGCGAACTACTCCGGCTAATATAAATGCGGAATGAAGACTACACGAGGAGTATTACGCTGTTGGCGTCAGAACTGGGACGGAAAGGAATGATGTCTGTATTGAACGAGGTCCTATAACATACACCACTACTAGCTTCTGTTCTCAGACGGTGAATAAAGCACAAAAAAGTTTTTCGAAGTTTACAATAATGTGATACCTCCGGATTACTAAATCTTGGCTAGCGTCTGGTATTTAACCGATTAATTTAATTTTTAGTTCGGATTTCAATCTATTTATGCCAATTTATTACTATATACTTTTCACTAATTGTAGCTAATTATTACTGTATTGTGCTAATTTGAAGTTTCAATTTTAGAAAATACACTCTCCTTATGAATTTTGACAGACTTTCAAATTTTGCTATGAAGGTTATCTCAATATATTTATCAAAGTGCGGTATTTTGGACGTATACGAGAAAATGAGTTTCATAAGGATCTATTCTGTCCCATAAACTTTCTAATGAGCAAGACCGTTTGTTTTCTTGCTAAACGAGTTTGCTGTATTATTTTTTAACAAGTTAATAATAAATATTCAAAAAATCGAATACTTAATTCGGATATGATACACTGTGCAACAAAATGAAAACTGAGATAATACAAACATTTCACATAGATCCTTCTGATTCAGTATACGTCTAAATTAATACAATGGTTTCAATTTCAGGTAGGCATTGATTGATTGATTGGTTACTATCAAGGCAGGACAGTCTTTAATTGTCCCTAACACTCTAGCCCACACACTGTGTTATTTCTACCTTGATTTTATTTTACGCAAACAGGTTAATTCCCTCGATCAGGTTTAGAAACCTATTTGGTTAATCTTTCTCCACTGGTAAATCAAATGCGCTTTGCATAGCAACCCTACGTTAACTTAGTGCTACGCATTCGAAGATGATATGAGAGGCCGTTTCCTCCTCCTCATTACAGAGTCTGCATAGGGGTTCATCTTTATAAATCCCCAACTTATGTAGGTGACCTCTTAGCCAGATATGTTAATAGACATATTACTTCCCTAAGCGGAGTCCTGTTTAATGCAAGTAAGTCAGCAGTTAATCCTTATGACGGTCGTTACATCTTCCGTTTGTTGTGCCCATACATGATTCCATTTAGTTGGCGTTATTTTGTAATCCACTCATTAATTGCACCACTTGCTCCACTCTTGGTGATACGTAGACCTGGCTCCGGTACGGTAAATTTAAGGAAACCTCCCTCGCTAGCTGGTTTGCAGTTTCATTGCCCGCTATACGTCTGTGTCCCGGCACCCACACCAAGATGACCGTGTTGTTTGTGGCCAGAACCAGACCAGTTAGGTATTGCAGACATTCCCATACTAGTTTGGAGGCTATATAATAAGATGCTAGAGTCTTTAAGGCTGCCTGATTGTTAGGGAGAATGCACATCGCCTCCCCTCGCACTTGGCGACGCAGACTCTTTAACGCACAGGTTTTGTATAGCATATATTTCTGTTGAAATACTCGTTGTGTATCGCCCAAGTGGTTCACATACCTTGTAACCCTGGTTTTCCCTCATAAACACCAACGTCGGAATTAGTACGCACTCTTGACCCATCTGTGTACCAGTTTTGGGTGTGCGGTTTTCTCCTTCACCATTTTTCCACTCATCTCAATTCAAGGAAAGTTTGAAGGCTTTATCGTAGGAAATCCTGATTATTGATTGCTATGTCGCTGCCCATATCAAAGATTGGATTTCTTACTGTTGTTTCTATTCTGCTGTGCCCTAACTCATAGTGGGTTCTCCAGTTGTTAGTATATCTCAGTCTGTACGTCCCATTCTAGCCTTTCCCATGATAAAAATTATCGAGAGGAGGGCGGCAATTTTAGCATGGTCTCCATAGCAGGCGTTGGGGTGCTCTTAATAGCTCTAGTTATACATAGACATGCTAATATCTG
This sequence comes from Holotrichia oblita, assembly GCA_023690525.1. Lineage (NCBI taxonomy): Eukaryota > Metazoa > Arthropoda > Insecta > Coleoptera > Scarabaeidae > Holotrichia > Holotrichia oblita. The sequence goes on along the minus strand of CM043016.1, from coordinate 55,532,541 downwards.
AATTCTCGAGAGATTAGTTATCCCATGCTTCTGTGTGATTTTTGGCCACCAGACCAGGGAGTCGTAAGTCATCATGAGTTGTACTACCATACTATACAACCAATACGTCATATCCGGTTTGAGTTTCCAGGTATGCACTGCGAATGTATTTAGAAATTTGTTTGTGATACCTGAAAGTATTATCCAAATGGAATCCCAAACTTACAGCATTATTAACCATTGAAATAGGTGTACCATTATTCGTTAAGCAGAAATTACAAACTCTTTTGGGGCCAACCAGAATAGCCTTGGTCTTACCAGGATTAATAGTAAGAGAGTGATCAGTGGACGTGTTAAATAGTCCATCAAGATCCAATGCCAATTAGATATTTCAAAAAGAAAAAAGAAAACTGTATATCATCTGTATATGAGTGGGATTTGTAATAATTTAAAAAAGACAAGAGCTTGAAAGGATAGCATGGGACCCAACACAGAGCCCTGAGCCTCTTTCTCGACCTATTCTTTTGCATATTAGAAATATACATATTAGAAATATACGAGTGAGCGTTTTTATATTCGCGGAATGGGGGATAAGGGATGGTAATAAAAATACCAAATTATTTTTCTTTTTCAATATATTCACCTGCAAGACGGATACATTTTTCACATCTTTCAATTAATTTATTTATACCCTCATAAAAAAATGATTTCTCTTTATCTGCAAAATACGCCGAAACTACCTCCTTGACTTCGTCATCGGCAGTAAATTTTTTACCCCGCAGCTCTTTTTCATTTTCGGAAACAGGTAATAATCACTCCGGGCCCAGGTCGAGGCTGTAGGGTGGGTGATTCACAATTTCGAAGCCCGCCTTATGCAGGGCAGCTAACGGAACGCGGCTCTTGTGGACGGGCGCGTTGTCGTGCAAAAGCAGCACACCTTTCGTCAATTTTTCCCCGCTCCTTTCTCTTTAATGGCTTCTTTTAGTCGCTCTAATATTGAAGCGTAATATTCTCCGGTTATAGAAACACCTTTATTTTTATAATCAATCAACAATATTGCCTTTTTCGAGTCCCAAAATACCCAAGTTGTCTCCCAATCGACTCAATACACCATCCTTGTCTTCATTACAGAGGTCCCAGCTGCGCTGTTGTTTTTGTGGCGACACTTTAAATTTCTTGGGAGGTTTGCCCTTTTTACGCCACTGCATGGAGTCTTGTTTGGACTCAGGTTGTCAACCAATGACATCTCATTCATTATGGTCGCGAATGATTTTCCTTGCCTGGTAAGGAACTTTATAACGAAACGATATTCGATTTTTTCCATATTTCACTTTTCACTCCTTATTATGTTACTTGGTTGACGATAGCTCAAAGACTAACTGTCTAATAACAATGAAACTTCGTATTTATACTAATTATGAGTCGCTGCACAGGCCACGCCTCCAATGCGCCTAATCACCCCCCTACAACCCGCTCATTCCACGAATATAAAAACGCTCCCCTCGTACATAAGCTGTAGCGATCTTCTGAAGCAAATTCGGTCAAATGCTACTAAATGAAGAAGAAATGAATTCAAAAATGAATGAAAATTTTCTTATTTTGATTAGAACTGTGTGAATAAAAATGTTTCACCATGCATACACATATATCTTCCATTTCAGAGACAGTAATATGTTAGGAAGATGGTATTTAAGAATAATACACGCTACTACCACATTGTTAATAAAATTCGGTCGTTCTAATTTTATATCGGACGCCCATAAAAATTGAGCGCCAAGTGCACTAAGACTTCATCTTCATAAACGGTTCTATAGTACTGACACTATTCGTATCCTGTCCCCTGTTGGTATTTACGACTGCGACGTCATCGGATGCATCTCCTTCCGGACTGCCTCCTCTCAAAGGAAGTCATTTCAATTTTTCAATTGCTACCGTTTATTATTCCGATAAAAGCGTCTTCCCATATCCAGGACCCGTATTCACTACTTACATTTTCCTCACTACTTACATTTCCCGCAGTGATGTGCTTGTTTCTGTTTATCCATTCGTGTGTGAGTGTATAGAGCGATGTAAATTTTAACGACTGCCGAAGCTTTTGCCGAGTGTCCGAACGATATCATTGGGAAAGTATTGTAGGATATAAAGAGTGCGAGTAGCGAAAAGTCCATCCCTGACCTTAATGCTTAGCTACCACTGTAACATCGGCAATATAAAACTACTCTAGTTTATCTGATGTAGCTGCTCTATCTTAGTGCGATCATATAGTGGATGGCACAATATTTTAGAATAGATGTATTATATGTATGTATATACTTATAGAATCATTTACAATTTTACTTCGATGGTTTCAGCGAAATTTTGCTTATGACCATCATCACTTTTATAAGATAAACATCCTATCCACTATATTAAATACCGGTTTAGAACGTTAAAATACCTTGGCTTCGACTATAGTACTCAAACGTTGCCGGAAGAGTTTTTTGGACAACTGCGGATTTTCAGGACATCTTCCCTCTCGCAGACAACAATTCGGCTGATGTTCTTCTTCGATTCGAACACTGATGCAAACGCCCCACATACGTGCAGACGGACGATGCTCTATGGTCTGTTTAGAAATTGTTATTCCGTTAGGTATCCGAAAACACCGAACCACTTCGGAATTGCGTCGTCGTGTCCTGAATACGATTATTTTAAAACAAAGAAATTGAGTACGTAGGAAAAAAAGGAAAACAAGAAAAAGGAAAGATATACTAGATACGGAGGAGGAAATAAGAAGGTTCTAAAAAGGAAGTACTATATATTACGTACCATGTTGCGGATGATTATTAATAAAAATGCCATAAATTAAGTGCAAGCTTTAAGGCACTACTTAATTTCAGTAACTTAATCTATGTTTCCTATATAAGAAAATGTCAATTATAAACTCCACCAAAACGTATGCAAAATAGGAATGAGATATTACTATAACTTATGCCTCGCTAGTCTTGCTAATATCTACTGCTGAAATGTATATCATTCGTGGAATTTTAAAGGTCTCTATAGTAATATTTAGCCACTTCAGAAATCTCTTCGCAAAGCTAGAGGTCATATCTGCACGTTCCAGTATCAAAAGATGGTACTACTGTCTATGATAACGAATGAATGTCTAGCAATGAATGATCATTGACATCTGGAGAAGAAATGATCTCTGTACATTTCAAGATGAAGTAATTGTCATCCAGGATTAGTACAGAGATATTCTGAATTGTCTGGACAAAAATAAAACGTCAAGATTGATTTCAATCTGGTCTGGGGGTGGCAGTCCGGCAGTCCGTTTACTACACATGCTACATAAAGCCAGAACTACGGCTTAAATATGTGTTATGCTTAGAGATATTTTTTCCAGAAATTACTGATCTTAAAGAAGCAACTTGAGATATATTAACTCTATCACCAGTTTGAAGATGCTAGTTTCAAGTTGCAAGAGTTCATGAGGTGCTTCTTCAAAACCCTCTAGATGCAATATCTGCTCACGCACGGTGGTGACCTCGACCCCTCACTTGCTTTAGAAGAATTCCATCTAATTAAATAAAATGCAAATGAAAATTTGCTTTTAGTCTTATGAATTCACCTATAATTATTTGTGATAAATATGCATACTTATTGTTGAATATTATTGAAGTTCTACTAAGAATTTTATAGTATTTTCTACATGTAATGAACAAATTAAGAATTTTTCGATTTGCATAATTGTTACGTACGATAGTGTTAATTTTGCTAAAAATTATTAAATGTTTTAAGTCGCACAAACCATCAATTCACAAATGCCGAGCTTATCCATGGGAAATTTCATCCTAAAAAAAACTCAGTTTGCTTTCCTTTCAGCTTAAGTCGAAACCGTGTTCATTTTCAAATATTTGGCATGAGAAAATTTCATTTTTTTGTAGTAATTAGACATTTATTGTAGTTTTATTTCTGTCATATTTTCAACAGAATATACATACATATTTCCATAAACTTATTTAACTGTCAACATAATCAAAAATTATTTTTATCTTAAAAAAGAAGAGATTGTTTCCAGAGAGTTATAAAATTCATCTATGGATAAGGACACATGTTCAGAATATATTTTTAAAATTAATTCAGGCTATACAGGGTTTGCCTTCTTTCTTAAACAGTATCTACGTTTAATATTGATTTGATCAGAAAATGTTAAGTATATATTTTATTCAGACATTTCTCGTTTTACAATTTCAGACGAAAAATGTCCGAATAAAATATGTACTTAACATTTTCTGATCAAATCAATATTAAACGTACTATTTAAGAAAAGAAGCTGAAGTGGGCAACCCTGTATAGCTATTACACAAGAGAAGAGAATTAGCTGACTGGCAAAGTGAGAGACCCGCAGGTGAGCGTTTAAACTCAGTCCAAAGGATTTGTGTTAGTCGTCTCAGGTGGACTGATATAGTCTCGAGCCACTATTCGCTGTTATAACGCTACATTACTTGCAACAAAATAAGGATATGTAATACATTACATGCATAACAATTACACAGGTAGAGTCGTCACAGTTGATTTGATAAGCAATATAGCAGTAGAAGCTACTATACCTCCATCACGAGGTAAAAAAACAAGTAGCTGCAAGTTTTCTAAGAGTTCGATAACATGGAATAATTTATAATTACTAGCAGATCTAATTTATTTCACATTTGCTTCATTGATTCTGTAATCTGTTTTGAGTATATTGCGTAATAATGGCAAATAAGGATAACATAGAAGCATTCTGGTCAAACGATCTGATAGACAAATTATAAAGAATGGTTTTGCGATAACAAACTCGTCTTAGTACAGAAAGAACAACATCCAAGGAATGTTGACGAGCAGAACTTAGTCAATTGATGAGCGCGATGTAGAACCAAAGTTTACATTTCTGTTAGTTTCTCGCCATATTGCTCCAGGATAATGATACTCTGGAAAAGTCATTAATGAAAGTTTATAGCCAAGATTTCATCAAAAAGTGTATCTATTCAGATGTCTCTGTGAAAAAGTAACACATGAAACACTACTATATGTGTATTATGCGGAAGTGATGAGCGAGATGAGAATACGGTAATTCTGTTATCATCATCACCAACTGCAAAAGATGTATTTTTGGCACAAAAAGCTGTACTAAGGTCGATCTCTGGTCCAAGATTTGATCAAAAGTGACCTTTTCAGATGCTGGCAAAAAAATATACAACAAAATCTCGTCAATTATAGATACAAGTAGCATCTATTAAACTTTTGACAACTTTAGCAATCTTCATGAAAGAGCATTCTTTTTATACTGTCGAGGAATTTTATTTACAAGACAGCTAAATGCTGTCTAAAGGTTCATACAATATTGTTATGGATATTAAGCTTATGTTTGTTAATATTTCTTACTACCTTTCTATTTTCTTATTACTACTCCAATATCAATAATCAACCAATACCGATCTGTTTTTCACCTGTTACATACACTCTCTGTGTCAAACTAATTAATATATAAAATGAAAAAAATAAATGACATATGTAACGTATGGAATAATCGTAGAATACTTGAGGACATATGTATGTCATGCCTTAAGAAGCCTACAGAGGAAACGATCGATTGTACAATCCGTTGGACAAACGTAGTTAATTTGACGATTTAAAGGGGCCTGCAGACGAAACGTTGTTGGTTCGACGATCTACGTGTGGAGGAAAACAGCGACTGACTTTTCAACTTCTAGTACGACAAATAGTACAAGTATACATCGTAGCGTCTGTGCGCCGCTTTAGATACATGACGAAGGGGTTATGATCTTACATCCGGTTCCTTAGTCCATACTTATACAGAAGTTCTCACCTGTTTTTATCAATATTATTTCAGCAGCTGGATAAGAGCGGCTGGTTATAAGTAGTGCAGTACTTATAATTTGGGTTTCAAATTTTGTCAACGGCGCTTGTGGTACGTCTCGCTACATGGGTAATCCGGATGGAGCTACAATTCGTTGTTAGGAGACGATTAACAACCTTGTTCCACAAGGTAATGTCGTAATTAAGCCATGAAAACATATTTGCACACATTTACACAGCAAGAGCTGGCTGCACTAATCACAATAAAAAGACAATAGAAAAAAACGGCGGTGGTGGTTATAGTCTAGGATACAGAAACATCAATTTTGTAAATCAAATCTAATGATTTACTTTAATCATTTTAATCTCTTAGTCGGAATCTCTAATAGAAACATATTCATAATTTAATAAAGAACCTTTTCCTTCGAAGAAGCAAATTTTCCGAATTGGGCGTATACTTTACTTCGTCATTTTTTATTTCATTAAAGATTCCATTATCTGACAGATCGGTTGCCTGAACGGAAGCAGAGCAGGTATAAATACCAACCCAAGTTATAATTAATAACAAATGTATAAAATATTAACGACAGAAAAGTGACGTAATATATGCGGTACAGAACTTGCATAAAGTTCGACATCTTTGATCGATACGGTATAAGTTGCCTCTTTGAAAAGTGGTTGTGCGTTACTTTAGATACCAGAAAGAGAACAGATAAACTGATTAGGAAGCCCATCTCATCTTTTACGGCTTGCCTCGAAGGTGTACGCAAGATAACGTTTATATTTTCTCTAATACAAACTTGATACATGTATGTATGGAATCGAAAACTAAAGATCAAAGGAGTAATTCGTGATACGTTGTTTCTACGTAAGATATTTGAGCAGTCTTACTCCAGCCTACGCTCTGAAAGTTCTTTTATTTGTGTTTCACTGTGTAACTTAGACAAGGGATTTAATGTAATCTGACAAAGCACATAGAAAGTTGAGAAGTGCCTGTAAGCAGTAAACAGATTAGAACGTTACATAATTTATTAATTGTGATGAGAGTTAAAAAAACAATTCTGTCTAATAAAAGGTATATTTGACTTCTTTTTCAACATAATTTATCTTAACCCTGATGCATTTACGCCACTGCACATGCAATGACTTTATTATTTATAATCATGTAGAAAATGATGCTTTTTCAAATTGAGACTACATGGTGAATTACACCCGCAGAGATTGAATGAGAAATGTCATGAAGAAAGGGGATTCCTTTGTGATACAAAAATTTTGATAATGTATTACCCCAAGTTCTACAAAAATGTCTCCTTGAAGACAGAGCATTTATGAAGCTATTGCATGGACTTTAATGCTGTTTCTGTATTTCATTAGTATATCCAAGTCTTTTCGCCTGGTATTTCGTTTTAGCAATGATTGAAACTTTTAGACGATTATCTTCGAGAATTATTGTTTGTCATTTTCAAATCTTCATCTTGATAATATTTTAGAAATATAGTCAGTGAAATTACAATTTCTCGGCAAACAATTAGAACTAACCAATTGTTTTCTTTTCCGGTAAAACAGATATGAGATCTGAGAACCTTGGTTGTTATCTTATGACTCTTTAAAAACTATGTAGATATCCTTTAATATGCAGAAACGTTTGGAAGAACACTTATGAGATGCAAGTCGAGCAGAACACGACACAATAAACAACAATAAAACTCAATACTACGCAACCATTTAAACTCACCACAAGTCTCACAGCAACTTGCAATGGCCTGTATTTTTTGGGACAGATACTGTTATTCACTTTACTAATTCTACAACGGTGTGTCTGAAAAGTTTGCAACCTAAAATTTATTTTTGTTTTTCTACATAGTCTCCTTGTAAATGTACACGCTTCTCCTAGAGATACTTCTATCTCTTCAACCCGTCCAAATAGTACTCGATGCCTTTCTCTGCAAAATAAATGATTAGGAAAGTAATGAACTCCCCATTTGAAAAACATCTCTGTCCGCAATTTTTAGATTAGGGAACAAAAGAAGTGGTGAGTAAGGAGGGTGGTTAAAGCAGTTTAAATCGTAATTCGCGAGGTTTGAGTCTGTCTTGGTGAAACAATTTTTTTTTTTCTCCAAATGTGGTCGTTTTTCGGGCAGTTCCAAAATTTTGGACACGCTTTTTAGCTGAAATTTTAGTGAGTACTTGTCACTAGATGCTTTTTTGACGAGTGGTGCCATTTCCACGTTGGAGTCGGATATATTTCAAACCACCCTCGTATATGTAATTAACCAACCGACTTTGCATTTACCGATTTAGGAATCGTCTAAAAATATTCTTCATCATTTGGTTGTTAGAGTTAATATTGCAATATTTGAGCCCATTGGTTTCTGGTAGCATCTCAATTAAATAGTTTATTTACCTAGGCTATATCTCCGTAGGTAGATCTTTTATTTGAAACTATGATATAGTTATGTCTAATCTAATTCTAGGAAACTAAAACGATCGACGATCCGATTGATATTCTTTTCGGTATACAGATAGTATGACTGCTCCTTCTACGTCAGGTTTAAAAGACAGATTTACGGCTTTTTTATTTTCTTCATTTTGGAAGCCTATTTATAAAGAAGAAACAATTTATCCCAAAAAACTGAATCATCATTTAAATAAAGTAGCCTTACTATTTATTTGATATCAATCAAAATTTGATGGAACCGAGATATTTTGATACAAATCTCAAAGATTTTCCGTACAATGGTAACCCCGACGAAATTGATTAAATTCTTTGAAAATGCAACCTAAACTCATCGACAGTTTATAAGATGATATAAATTGTCAGTCTACTTCATGGTAGTGCTAAGGGCCAATATCTCTTCAAAAATATTTACTAAAAAAAATTTCCAATTATCGAGCATACAAAATAAAATTCGAATGGTACTGCGCCAAAATGACTGCAACCTAATGTCCAAAGTGCTACACATGGAGCACAGCTTCATAAATTTTCATACCCAGAATCAACAAGCGACAGCGCAAATTTCGAGCTTGCCGTCTAACTTTCGGAACATGTTTCATCCCCAACTTTTAACTTCTCGACTACACACTCATGTTCAATTCCCTAAAACAGATAACACACAACAACAACTAACCTCCTAACAATTTAAACTACAACAACAGACTTCTTCAAACCACCCTCACGCACAAAAAACATCCACCGAATTTGTGAACAACTCTATAACTTCCACATTGCACTCCCTCCCAGTTTTCCATCAAAGAAATCCCTTTGGACAAAAGCAGGAACCCGAAAACGCGTTCAAACTGTTCAAAATTCATTCTGTACATTAAAACTAAAATAAAATCATGAAATGATGTTTTGCATTTCTATCTCTATCATTTGCTTGTGTGTAAGTTTACTTTGATGTATGTTTCTCAATTAAATTATATAGATTATTAATCGCATGTCCTTTGAACGCAGGTTACATTAAACTAATTAACAGTCTAGCCACAGGTAACAGCACGGACTTGTCTTTAAAAAAGAGCTTAGATTCTTCAGATCAGCTCGCAGATGTGGGATAGAGATGTAAAACAAAAACTAAAAGAGAAACAAAAAGCGCACAGCGCGGAAAAGTACACCGAAAAATTAAATCCAGAAGTAATTTTAAAGAGAGAAAATGTATTTCGTGCCATACTCCTGTAGAGTGAAGATGAAATGAAGTCTAGAACTTCTCTGTACTACCACGTTCTCCGTTTCGTTATATAATAAAAAAATGATCAAGCGTAATAGCTACGCGATTTTTGGCTGTGTTGTAATAAAAATTTGCGGCAGCTTAATTATATGAGAAAGTTATTTAAGCCAAGTTCCAACTCCTACATTTTCATTAATAATCTATTATAATTTTAATAGAAACTGCTTTCTGTCTCGAAAGCACAGATATAATTCAAATTTTCTAACTTACCATTTGGTCGTTGACATACCACGTCAAATTGGGCGCGGGGTATGCAGGTGGTGCGAAGCATTCTGCTAATAAGGGCCCGCCTCGTTCAAGTCCGGCCCTATCTACCGCAACCGTCGGTACACCATCCGGAACAACTGCAACAAGCAAGGATAGAATGTTTATAATAATAATTTTAGTAAAGAGAAAATGAATAAATACGTTGCATCATCTATTATATAAATTATCCTCATTTTATAATTCTAGAAAGTAACGCTATGATTTACGTGTTCTCTAATGATTTGCTTTTATGCTTAACTACAGCTATGGAAATACTATGGCTGTAATAAGTGTACGAGTATCAAGCTGCACGCTATTATTTCGCTAATAAATAAACTAGTTTACGAGATCGCAAGGCTCGGGCAATTGTAGCTGGCGAAGCTATTTGCTCACTAATGAAAGTTCCGTCTGATGTCAATTTATCAAACTTGTGCTGGTAGCAGTTCAAATTCATAAACAGGTGGATGCATTGTTGATCCAGGTACAATATCGTGTTGACTAGTCTGGTATATGATGTGGCCCTAAGTTGCCAGATAATAAATATTTGACCAAACAGGTGTAGATTTAATATATAATAATAATACATAGTATTTCTTCGCTAGTTCCGGCATTTCGGAGAAAAATATGAGAAAATGGTTTGAAAAAATTGATGAATGCTTGTTGTCAAAAGATTATATAATTTATGATGGCGAATTGCAAAAAACTCTAACGGTAGGATCGTCGCTGAAGTTTTCCTGAACTATATAAGAAACATTTTTATACTGAACACTAAACACTTTAACCCACTAAACACCAAACAAGTTTTAACTAAAACACCGACGCGTTTCACAGCAATGCTGTCATTATCAAGGCGATAATGAAACTAAATTAAAATAAAATCTACAAAAACAGGTAACCTAAATGTTATGCACGGTCAAACCGATACGCATCATTAATTTCCGATTAACGAAAACAATGACGAATGCGGTATAGGTCGATTGTCACAGTTCATTACACATGACTTATTTTTATGTATTTCTAAACTTTCGAAATCATTTAGAAACTTACAATTGTTTATTTGTCTAATTAATTTAACATTCGTATGATCGATGTTGTGATCTGTTTCAAAAATGTGTTGGGCAACGCTCGATTTCTCAATTCTATTAAATCTAAGGTTAGCCATATGCTCTTTGAATCTAGTTCAGACTGCTCTCCTGGTTTGCCCAATATATTTTTGATTACAATCTATACAATTGATTTCGTAAATACCTGACTTTTCTAGAGGTTGTATTTTATCTTTAGGGTTACCGATGAGACTTCGTAAACTAGTCCCAGAACTGTAAACTATTCTAAGATCTAGCTCTTTGAAGATTTTACTCAAACCTTTTGTGATAAAGAGAGCGTAAGGGAGGTTACAGCGGGTGAAGCTTTAACATCCTCTGAAAAGTCGTAGATTCTTTCACAGTTTTCTTATAATTAAACTTCCTAATTAACTTATAGATATGCTGAGGCTGGAAATTACCATTACACTTTAGCCGCATCTTTTATAATTTTAAGCTCTTTCTCATACCTCGCCTTGTTCAAGGAAAAAGTGAGAAGTTTGTGGACCAAAAAATTCAGGCTTGCCATCTTGTGGTGAACACAATGATGGGAATCTGAAGGAATGTAGCGAAGTGTACTGGTTTCCTTTCTGTACACGTCAAACTCTAATCAATTGTTATTTCTAATTACTAAAGTATCTAGAAAGGGTAGCTGACTGTTTTCTTCTCTTTCACAAGTGAACTTTATGGTTTCGAACCGATTATTTAATCTATTGAGAAAATCGTCAATATTACATTTTTTAGTGTCAAATATAGCGAAAATATCATCCACATACCTCAACCAAACCCTAGGAAAGTATTCGCTCTCAGATTCTAAGTCTTTTTCAAAACTCATGAAAACGTTAGCCAAAAAGGGCGACAAGGAGTTACCCATTGCCGTTCCTTCCAACTGTTCATAAAAACTCCCGTTGAATTGAAAAATGTTCTGTTTCATACAGATGTCAGTTAAGCGACGATATTCCTGGACACATTGTTGACTCAAACTATTTTGAAGCAACAAGTCGTCGAGGTATGTCAATGTGTCTGGAATTCTAACGAATTTTTTACTGCAAAACTAGGTTGCTATATTGGCAAATTATTAAATTCATTGGTCAACGATTTGAAACCTTATAAGTCGGTGCGTCAATTGCCGCAACAATTGGCTTACCGACTTGCCAGGTTTGTGAATTTTAGGCAAACAATATAATTTAGGGATAACAGGATTGGAAACATGTAGCTTCCGTCTAACATCGGCAGTAACAAGGTTGTTACAAGTTTTATATACTGGTTTAGTATTTAGGAAAATCATTAGCCCCTTTATTTTATTCTTAGATGGGCATAAATCTCCGTATGGTTTGAATGAATTAGTAAATTATGAAATGCTTCAAAAATTGATGCTTTTAACTTTATCCAAATGCTGGAGAATGTACTAGAATGCTACAGCTATGTGATATAACTATACTCCGTTTTATAGAAATAGTTCAGAAAAAGGCAGTCAAAGAATTTAATGGAAGTAACCAAAACCATTCGTTCACTACTCTCATGGTTGATTGGAATATTCAATCAAACACATTAGTCGAAATAGTTTCCAAGCATTTAGTACGAATGTTATCAATCACTCTAAACACTTACTAAAGGCTAGCAAACAAAATGAAACTAACTGTAATGTTATGTATAGATATCATTAGAAGTCAGCATTCCATATAAATTCAAGGAACTTGAAGTAATTAATTCAGATTTAACAAATGCAAGAGTTTTTAAAATTGTATATTATATGCAGATATTTCAACCAAGCAGAGATAGCAAATAGTGTACGTGCCAATAACAACATGATGAGTTCTTGGCATATAATTCTGTACACGTTACCAACACGGGCCTCGGAGAAGCTTCATGTAAAATATGATTTTTGGAAAACGACCCAGAGTGAAAGATATTACTGATTTAGCAGCTTTAAGACAGCAGAAACGGGATTACTTGAGCGAGAACACTGGAATAAGCCCATGTATTGACCGTTCTACAGGAACATGGAAGCAGAAAGTATCTCGGTAAACCTAACGTTTTGACTCTTGATGTCAAGCGGTCTTCTTTTAGAAACAGAAGGATACAGTGTTGTATGTCAAGATGGACTGTTTCATTTCTTTGTGTAGACCATAATGGCTGTATACGTCAAAGATACCAACTGCAAAGCGTGTAAGAAACTACAATCCCACCGTACGTCACGAATCAGCAGGTACTTGTAGTGGAGAACGAAAAATGGAAAATATTGTGGGATTTTGCTTTGCACACTACCAGCCAATTAAGAGCGAACAAATCTGATCTTACTATCGTTGACAAAATGTCCATTATGGAAATGTCCTGCTCTGGAGAAACAAACATGATAGACAAAGAAGCTAAAAAAATTGATAAGCACTAAGATTTAATGATCGATGTCAGACGTACGTGCCCGGGATATAGTCCTATATTAATTTCCCTAATACGAGGAGCGCTTGGAGAAATACCAAATAGAATACAAGTCATTTAGGAAAAGATGGTGATTTTAGGATCTCTGCACATTTTATAGGCCACGAAGCTAACGCCCAAGGAACTACGAGTTAGAGACCGCCACTGTAATTCTCGTCTGAGGAAGTAGATTGGCGATGATGTAGTCGATTTGGCAATCGTTACAACGGAGACTACCCTACCAGCAAGCTCAGGAAAAGTAACATCATACAGTGTAGATACACAAATACGTACCTACTTATATTTTGTAAAACATTAAAAATAATATACAGGGTGTATACATAAATGGATATACGGATATTATTGTGTCTATTTCCAACGGCTTTGGAGATATTTCCGATTTTTCAGTTTTTCACCATCCGTATAAAAACGTAAGAAAATCAAATTTTACATCCATTTATGTAAAAATTGCTATACCATTCCATTAAAAAAAATCAAGTTATTCATAATTTTAAAGCTGGGAAATTACAGATCCTTATTTAATCACCCTGTAACATAAATGCAACAATTTTCTAATAAAAGACGTGCCCTCTTTCATGATTAAGCGAAATCTGAAAACCGCATGTTTCTAACTTTCGCAGTTACGTGAGATATTTCCAAAGACCGAAGACGCTGCAGATGTAATTTTTTTCGAAAAACGTCACGTAATTCGGAAACGGTCCAACTTAGACTCAATGTAAGCTTAACAAAGTGCCTTTTAAATTTAATAAGGAATCAAAAACTGCAATAATATATAGAGTATTCTATTTAAAATAATAAAGTTAGTATCTACTTACAGTAGAACCGGAAGTCCGCCATTACTGATATTAATTTTAAAATGTGTAGAATTTGATTCGAGGCAACATTTATTTGAAACATTTTTCCAAAAAATTAATAATAAGTCGGCTATGGACCATTGCATCTTAGGCTGGACACCCTGTATAAATAATCGAGAAAATCACCTGCGCCCTGTTCGATCCTAGGAGTGACAAGAACTTGGCTTGGGAAGGTCTTGGTCATGTGACAAGGCACATAGTAGTAACAATAATAATAATAGTAATTTATGTTCCAACAGCTTATGCCAATTATAGGTGGCATCGGATTGGCTACGAGTTATTATTGCGCCTGCGATTGTAGACTAACTTAAGATTATTCCTCCGCATTTGCCAAGGAATTTGGAAAACCACAAAAAAATCAGAAAGGGAGTGCACTGGGCGTTGAACGCCGTGTAGTAGCCACTAGGCCACTACTCCGACGATGTGATGACAAGTCTACCTCATAATAGTAGTTTAAATATAGATATCGACGAGGTGAGGAGTGTATAACTAAATTAGAATATTGAAAAGCGCGAGAAAAGCAATTCACGAATACTTGCAATATGGAAACTTCAAGTGAAATATAATTGAAAATGTACTCTTGCATTGATGAAAATCTTAGGAAATGCGTTAAAGCTGATTTTCTAGTACAACTACATTCTCTTTTCTAGGAATGCAAATTGAAACAGTACATCTGAATCACTAGCTATAATAAATACCACTAATACTGTTAAGATAAAAGTTAGGATTTTCAATGTTACAAGGACGTGTAGACTATCTATTGGTCAAAATGGTACCTAATTAGAGCAATATCTATAAGGTAGGTAGTATTTCTATTTTTTTGTATTTGCTTTAAAAAACTAAAAAGAATGTTTATTTATTCTTTTGCGATATTCGTAAGTAATTGTGAAGAGGGCGGTCTAGTGGACAAAGTGAACTGAAGTGGTGGTGGCGGGACCCGCAAAACGCAGGAGTTAGGAAATTGCAAGAAAGTGTTGGTGAGGAACAGAACTTTATGGAAGACAATAAGCCTGATGGTATGAAGCAGCATCGAGGACTGATCTAAGTAGTATACAGGATACTCTTCGAATCCCCTCTTGTGCTCGAACAGTACCTTAGGCAGTTTCTTGCGGAGCTGAATTTTTCGATACATTTATGGACATGGAGGTGCAGTGTTAAAGCAAGTCCAGCCCCATTCCTAAATACAGAACGGAAGGGCTTGAAGGAAGCCTGAAATTCTCGATAAAAATGTTAATCGGGCGGTGAGCGCAGTCTATTCATTAATCTTACAGCTACGCGTTTAGGTTCTAAATGTTGATATTGGTCACACTAGGCTTTAGGTGACGTTAGCACTATATTTGGATACTTATGGTGACAAGTTTTGTTCTGATATCTTCACCCAGCTTTTCATTCATCAAGCGGTAGCACGATGATGATTAGTAACTGTTCACAATAAGAATAGTTCACACTTGATCCATTCTCGTAATTCCTAACATTAATTATGCTATGAAGGAAGCATTGTTCCAACAGTTAAGGGAAAAAAAGGTTTTATCTGAAATTTGGTTTTATTATCGATGGATATGATTTATTTTGATTATATAATATTTTACTTTCATGGTTTGGTAACCACTGGTTTTATTTTTTAAATAAATATGTTGCAGTACCTACCACAAAAATGACAAATTCGATTTTAAAGGAGCTCAAAGTTTTGCGTTAGTCTTATGTCGTTTTGTGCCGCTTCCATGTTTGAGATATTTGAGTTTCTTTTTTTGAGGTACCGTAAACATGTGAGTACGTCGACAAAAAAGAGACTCAAAATGAACATGGGTAGACGGAAGCTCCAGAATGGTACTTTCGAAATTCACATTAACAACTGATTTATTGCATATAGTCTAAAATTTTATGACCAATTATACATTATCTTCAAAGTTGAAAAAGTTCAGTTTTTCAAATACAATACCCTGTAGATTATTAGATGATTAAATGCAGAATCTAATTCTGTATCGATTCGCTGTGGCTTTTCCTATGCCTATTTTTAACGGTTTTCTTGTTATTCCATATTTATATATGTACTGGTGACAGTAACTGGTTAATAAAGACGTTGTCAGTATGCATTT
>CM043016.1:55208463-55515782 GCA_023690525.1 Holotrichia oblita | reverse complement strand
ACAGTATGTCTCTCTGAAAGATTTCTTATCCGGAAAAGTACCGTTGTATTACAGAAAGCATTCGATAATTCTACACTCTCAATTAAGCAGCTGGTAGATGTAAAGCATTGCTATCATTGGTCATCCAGACTATAGTCTATTTTATTTGCATTTGTGACATTCATACATGTATATTAGGTAAGTATAGACCTCTGCTTAGATTGAAATTTATTTTTTGATATTAAATTTATAGACTCACCGTCAGAATTCTGAAGAGGAAAGAATTTAAATATTAAAAAGTGTAAACGTAGGATGATAAGATACATAACTATTTATTACAAAATATACAATCATAATACATTTATTGTAAACTTACAGGTTCTGCAAAAATTACATGCAAATATTTATTTACAGAAACGCAAATGTAATAAAAATATTTATCATAAACTTATGAGCTGCTCATAACTGTTAGAAATAAATTCATATATCTCTACATTATGATGATGATATCGAACTACTATCCTCTCCAACTCTAATGATGTAGTAGTAGCAGTTACATTTCCCAAGGCGTCAAGTCATAATTGTCTCACTTCAGATAATTTAGATGTTTTGTTTTTCGCAGCCACTTCTTTTTTATTTGGGCCCAAACAAGCTCGATGGGATTCAGTTCGCAGTGGTAAGGAGGTAATCGTAACACAGTTTTATTTTGTGATTTTGCCAGTTCATCAATTACATAGGAATTATAATTATTCTTATGAATTTTAACCAAGCTTAACAGTTCAACTCTGACCACATCCTCATTATACTGTATTTCCTTGCTTGTTAGCCAATTTTGAATATCTACCTTTCTCCATGACGATGATGGTGGCTTTTCAATTTTTCGACTATGATATGATGCATTATCTATAAATAGTTTAATATTCGAGTTTAGAACCATTCTACAAAACTTTGCTCCCAACAGTAAGTCATTCATTTCATCATGATAATCTGTCGGTTTGTAACTATAACAGCATTGTCAAGTAAATAGTTTAATTTCCTTCAAACAATATTAAGCCATCTTTTACAAAGCCATCACAACTTACAATGTGTAATAAAATAAGACAACGTCCTTTTCCAGCTGGATTTTTTAATCCAGTTGTAAGTCCTTCGTTAAAGGCTTATCTACGACTGTGAATACTTGTGTCAGTCCATACTTTCTGTACTGTATGACCCTCGTTCATCCAAGTTTCATCCAAATAGAAAATTGATATGCCCTGACCTCTATATTGTGAAATATCTCTGAGATATTGTCACCTCCATCTTACAATGTCATCTCTTTCTATATAATAAATAATTCTTACTTAAAGTTCATTTGCTTCATTAGCAAATACAATGTTGATCGGCTCATGTTTGGCAAATCTTCATTACTTTTTACTTGCACCAACACCTTATCTAATGTCGGAGGTTCATTTTGCCGAAACATATTGTGAAGTATTTGCCGTATAGCAGTTTTCACAGTCTCATCAAAGGATTTCAGTAAAGATGGCCTACGAGTTATCTTTTTAGGATCCACACATTTTCCAGAGGCTGTATACTCTTCAATTACCCGGTATACTGTTGCTCTTGAAATTCCTGTAAGTATACTCTGTAAAATATAGATCATATGTACTAAATTGAAATCACTTGCCTGTACTACATCAGAAATTTGTTTTATCATGCCCAGTTTCTTGAGAATGGGTATATCGGCTATAATTTTCTTGTAAGCATTGATAAGGGTCTGCTTTTCCGTACTATGCAAATGACTCGTCTTTTTACGATTTTTCGGAGGAGAACACACATGTACACGGCCAGCGGCACTTGTACTTGGTTGTGCATCTGCATGGAGACCAACTCTAAACCTTTTAATTGTACTTATTTCGATATATTGCTTGCTGAAAATAATTGGTAGAGTATATAATGAAATAACGGAGAAATAATAAAAACAACAAGACTTAACCATAAACAGTGCCAGGTGACAGAATCTGAGCAAGATCGATATAGTGTAATTTGGCCTTGCTTTCAACCAATGAGAATTGACTGTCAATGTGGTATGTTCTGAAATTCGTCTCTCGACTTTAAAAATAGACTTCAGTTACGTTGCATTGGTAGAAATTGGAAATGGAAAACTTATTTTATTTATGGATGAAATTTGAAAACCAAGAAAGGCGGATAAAATATTGAAGTTGTTTATCAATTCATAATCATATTTTGAATTTTGGAAAAGGATTATGATTGTAATTGCTGAAACAATAGTTGCGTACGTTTTGCAAACAAAGTGTGGTTGGAAATTGATTATTATGCATATCCATAGTACTCTAATATGTGAGTAAAACAATTTGCAACACCTAATATTAATCTTACTTAACACAATACTATCCATGAAGGAAGCAATGTTATCTGTATCACTCTTAAAGGAAACAAATTCTTCTGATACGAATTTACGTTTTAAAGCAAGAAATATCCTACTTAATATTTAACTCCGATACGACTCGCTCAAACAGTGGTCGTAACTGAATATCAGAATGAATTTCGTATTGCTATCAGTGTGTAGTCAACTATTGTGAAATTAAAGGCTCTAACACGTTGAACATTGTTGATGTTTTTAAACTCACATAGTAGTACTCACATAAATTTATTTATACAGAAAAATGACCACGTCATGTAAATATTAGCACCACTTACATAAAAAATGATGACCAAGTCTGTTTTGGTGATTTGATAACTTTTAGCTGTCATATTTTCGCCCTTATGTTAGTGTGGTTATGTAATTGATAAAAAGTTATAGTTTTACATGCTTTATATCTTACCATATAAGACATATAAGGCCATATAACTTTACTAATACTAGAAGAAAAAGATTAGTACAGGTTGACCAGAATGCCATGGCAGTGATCTATTGTTAATGTAACAATATAACAAGCGTGAATGAGCGCAATACAGCATTTTGTTTTGCCTTGTTTAAACTCATATCGAACGTTTCAATACTCACGAGCGGGAAAACTATCCTTCATTGAATCAGTTCGCTTTAATATTACATAAGGTTACACTATTAATTACTATCAGACCAGAATACACATTAACTATATAATTGTCTACAGTAGACCAGACCACGAATTAACGGAAACCTAACTTCAAGACATACTTATCTTAAATTAGATACAAAGTTAAATAACGATATTATCCGCACAGCAAGTCCGACAAGCAATGGAAGCCACTGCAGCTGCAGTCATCACAGATAAAAAATCCAAGCCAGGTATCTTGTTAATTTCTCCAGAAAGTGCGCACTTTTCACAGTGACACGAGATTGATACACTAATTTACTGACCCGCAAAGTCATTCACGCAGATTACAACAGGTTAGCACAATAGTCTGGAAGACAAGTTTATTCGCTTTTACTAACTCTGATTGTCAAAGATGAATAACAATGTAATATATTTCCTGTTACCATAGAAAAGGAGCTGAAAAAGAAAATAGTTAATCAAGGAATTGTCATATTTCGTAGGACACATTATAATATTATCCGGATTTCGATAAATTTTTCCAAACAGATCCATTATATTCATCTTCCTTTCTATGTATATACATTACCGATTCATCCTACTGCGGAAGAAGAAATGAAAAGGCAACGCTAACTTGTGTCCTTTACGACATCAATAAATGACAATAATAATATTTCAGAGACGGAATATCGACAGAAAGGGGACGTTTTTCACGATAAACGATATCGTTAAGTCTTTCCTGCCAGTGGTACTAAGGCAGGCTGAACTCCGTTCTTCTGTTACTGCTTTAATTCGTCTTCTATCTTCGGTACTTATCTTTTGCGGAGTTATTGATATCGTCCGAGTTCAATGGTTGGCAATCCTTTTGTTCCCGTTCGGATCGTCGGCAGATTTGGAAATTGTATTGCACAACTTATTCTTATTAATTTCGCTCGTAATCGTTGTATATGTATGTTAGGTATGTATGTATGTATATAGATTACAACTACCGGAAATTGATCTTCTTCGTCTTTATCCTTTACTATGTGTGTTTATTTGTACTTTGAAATATGGACGGAATTCTGAAAGAATATTTGTTGTACAAACAAAGAAAGGTCGTTTCCGAAACATATCGGGAAATCGTTTTGCATGCTGTGGTACATATTTCTCTAGTGCATTCGTTCTATAACGATATCATTAAAGAGAGTATTGTTAAGGTCTTTATCATTAGATTGGTTGAATAGGTAATAAATTGTGCAAGCATGACTTTAAGAGGAAAATATATGTTTTCTGTTGGTTGATGAATGGGGAATTACTGAGGGTTTAACGAGTGACGTTAGCTCTTTATTGAAAATGTATTGCAATACGATTTAGCGTTCCCTACCAACTTGTATCAATTACCGGCGGAATGAACCGATCATGAGTGTTACAATTCTGTTCCAGTAACGAAAATTTTAATTTTGCGTTTCAGAGATCCAAAATATTTATGTAAAATGTTTAATATTTATAGGTAGCTTCTGTATGTTTACCTTCGTGTACAGGGTGAGTTATTTTGGTTGTCTTTGTAGGCTATCTTAGAATCTGGAATAGATAGGCAAAAACTGATGGCACACTCTCGATCTCTTTTTTGAACTTTAATCACTGGTTACAATTGATTTTTTTCTAGTACTTGTTATTTGGGAGATACGAGGGTAAATCGAAAAATAGTCAATTGTAATAAATGGTCATATCTACGTTATTAGGTGGTTTATCAAAAAAGTGTTCAAATATCTATTTTTTTGCTGCGCTTATTCCAAGAGAAAGTTATGTATAGTTATTAAACAAAGCTTAAAAATGATGCAATAATATACAGGGTGTTCCAATTAATAAAAGCTGATCATGTATGATAACTCCAAATTTAAAAACCCTAAAAAAACTTTGAGTACGCCGCTGGTCTTCCTCTTTCAATTTATATAAAAAGATATTTGAACACTTTTTTGATAAACCACCTAATAACGTAGATATGACCATTATTAAAATTAACTATTTTTCGATTTACCCTCGTATCTCCTAAATAGAACAGTAATCCTTCGCTAAACGCGGCTTTATTTCATATCCGCGGTTTTCGTTTTTAAAAATAAATTGCATATGATTGGAAGGTTTACAATACAAGGAAATTCAAAAAGACATTAAGAAAAATATGAAACAGCCAACTATTCAATATTTTAGTAAATAAATGTATTTAGTTTATATTTAGTGTGCATTTGGTTATAGAATTAAAGTTTATTTATACATGTTACACAAACGTTCACTTTCCTAATTTGCTCTCACCAACCGCGAATTTCTTCAACCACGGTCTTGTCATGGAACCTAACCCCCGCGTTAGGCGAGGGATTACTGTACTAGAAAAAAACAATTGTAACCAGTGATTAAAGTTCAAAAAAGAGATCGAGAGTGCGCCATCAGTTTTTACCTATCTATATTCCGGATTCTAAGATAGCTTACAAAGACAACCAAAAGAACTCACCCTGTACATAGTTTATTTAAACGTATTGCAACATTTAGTTTAATTTGTTTACCGTATGTATATATCCCGGAAATTTTGCCACATACTCTTTTTTATTTACATTTCATTTATTTAATTTGCTATAACATGTTATTTTTAAATTATATACATTTGGTATATAACACACCTAGATGTATATTTCTTTACTATTTGGCTCACTAGTGTTTTATGACCTACTACGACAAGATATGAATATGATCAGACGTTGATAAATCCCACGTTTGTTTCGCATAAGAGCAATTATCTGTCATGTGTTGACATTTCTGAAGTACACCCACGAGCATTTCGTTCAAATTTGAAATTTCGGGCAAGATGTGCGCACTATCTCGGGTTCATATGGAGTACTAAATATTGTATTGTTGCCAAATCTTTGGAAGCTTTGTATCTAAAGGGATTATAATAAAAAATCAAAGAATATTTTAATATAAAGAATGAGAAAGATTTTAGCGTTATTGTGGCAAAAACGTTTCTTTATTGCTCTTATTAACAAGAAATCTGAATAAATATGGTTAGCTATAAAAGTGTGCGATATGGCAACAGTGCACGGTACCGAAAATATCTAAAAATCATAATGGAGTATTTATAAGTTATTTCGTGAGGTTATAAAGAAAACAGTAACAAGATTTGGGTAAGTTTTATTATTATTGTTATGTTTTATTTTATTAATTGTTGCTGGAGTAATAATAATTCATTGTAAAATTTAGCTAAAAATGAGCATAAATATAAATGTAAAATCCCAGGTTGCGAAAGTCGATATTATTCCAATATTTTACCTGATTCGGGTTATCAAAATAAACATTTTTTTAACGTCCCTTCTAATGATAGAAAACAGGTATGGTTGAACTCTATTCAAAGTTCTAAGTTATGCAGATTTAGGTTCCAATCGTAGACTTGTTGTGTCACTTCTAAATCAGAATACTTAAAATTGTAGTATGAAAGCCTTGAAAAAATTGAGCACATGCCAATTTGAAAGTTACGTAAGTTTAAGTAAATGTTTAAGTAACAGACCGTACTTAAACTTACTGTCAGATAAAATCACTACCAGTGAAAGTGAGTTGGATTCATACTCCTCGGGGTTTTATTTTCTTGTGGAATAAACTGGACAGTTGCAAATAAGATTATTAATCAAGATCGCTTAGAAAATCTGCTTGGTGTATGTCAGTGTTGTGGTCTTTACAAATCAATTTATTGGCAATTTTAAAACTTGTATTTTAAATAATTTAGTGTTCTCATTCTATCGGATTCAATTGTGACCAAGATAGTGGGCATATCTTAACTAATCTACAATCAATTATGTCTTCATAGAACCTGAAAGTGATAGAAATAGTACGTTGGATAAAAATGAGTTAGAAGATTCTTCTCTAAATGTTCCAATTAACGATGAAAATGATTTAAATTATCAGGTTATCACTTTATGTATGTGGATTCTTTCTAAGAAAGCTTAATTTACCTGATTGTGAGGTTTGTAAATCTTCTTTATTTTCTGCTAATGTAGAACTCCATCATACTTTTACAATGTTTAAGAAATTTTGCGAGAGAAATAGTTTTCTTTGTCCCACTCTTAGTTTGGTATCTATTATACAGCGTTAGTAAAAAGTCCCGGACTTTGTTATTTGAAAATTATGATTTCTGAAATTTGGTATGGGGGTATAGTTAATATAAATGCATTTTATGCAATATAGTTTATATTTTTTCACTTCCGGTTTAATAGGCAATACGTCCAACTTTTTTTTTTAATGAAACGCCCAGATTTTTTTAACACTTTTGAATGCAAAATAAAAAACTACGTTCAGGAAGTATTAAGATGTTTATTTTTATTCACAAGAAAACAGTTAAAAAATTAAAAAGTGTCCTAATTCAGAAAAATCAAGATACCTGTCTATTCAGGTTGCGATTACAATAATTGTTCTAACTGCTCTCCATTTACAATTTGACAAAAATGTAAACGGTCAGTAAAATTTCTTATTGAATTTTGCATTTGTTCTGGAGTGATGCGATTGGCTTCTTGAACTATTCTCTCTTCCAATTGTTCAAGATTATGGGGACGATTTTTGCACACTTGACATTTGAAATGACCCCAAAAGAAAAAATCTAATGGCGAAAGATCTGGCGAACGTGCTGGCCATTCGATTGCTCCTCTACGTCCGATCCAACGTTCCGGAAAAAATTCATTCAAATAATCACGGACATTATGGGCAAAATGAGGGGAGAGAGGGGAGAAGCCCATCTTGTTGAAACCAAAAATGTGCATTAGGGTGATCACCTATGTTTGCATTTGGAAAGACGGCCGCAAGTGCTGGAACAACCTCATTTCGCAATAAATTTAAGTAGACGTTGCCAGTTAAATTTCCTCCTATAAAAAATGGTCCTGTGATGTTGCTTTCAACAATACCAGCCCAGACATTCACCTTTTGACGACGCTGTGTATGGACTTCTTCAATCCAATGCGGATTTTCAATTGACCAGTAGCGACAATTATGTCTGTTCACAGTGCCGTTGAGACAACACGTTGCCTCATCTGAAAAAATGATGTGTTGTTTTTGTGATTGTTTCGCAAAAATGTAGTCTACGATCTGGATCATCTTCAGTTAACTCATGAACGGGATACATTTTATAGGCTTTCATTCTTGCTGATTTAAGAATCTTATCAGCAGATTTTTGAGAGATCTCATGAATTTGACCTAATTCTGTTGTGGACACGTGATGATTTTCTTCCGCTGTAAGTAACACATTCAAACTAGTTTCTTCATCTGTTGCTGTTAATGGACGTCCCCTTCTAGGTAAATCCTTCACCTGACGAAAGACTTCAAACTTTTAAATTGTTCGGCATACCGTACTTTTACTAATGTGACGATCCGGATAAACAGTATTAAACAAAATACGAACCTCTTCAAAAGAACATTGACGATCACCGTACCCACGCATCATTAATATCTCAATTCGTTCTGATTCAGTAAGTTTTACTGCCATTTTCAAATGTGTCAATGTCTAAAATAAGTAAATTTATAGCGATGCAAAGTTAAAACGCTTTTAAAATTGTCAAATGTGACGGCAAAAAGAATGCAAACACTAAACAACAACTTTTTTCAAAGGTACCTTGTTTTTTCTGTATTAGGACACTTTTTTAATTTTTTAACTGTTTTCTTGTGAATAAAAATAAACATCTTAATACTTCCTGAACGCAGTTTTTTATTTTGCATTCAAAAGTGTTAAAAAATCTGGGCGTTCCGTTTAAAAAAAAAAGTTGGACGTATTGCCGATTAAACCGGACCCCCATACCAAATTTCAGAAATCATAATTTTCAAATAACAAAGTTATTCGACCATTCCAAAGACTTTTTACTAACGCTGTATATTTATTCATGATCTACTATACTTCGCGAAAAAATTCGGGAAACGCGATTTTGAAAAACAAATTTTTACTAACTTAGCCTATTAAATAGTAAAATACATTGTGTTCCATCCACGTGCTGGATTTTAAAACTAACTTTTATGTGTAGAGAATGCGAACCTTAGAAATTAACAAACATTACTGGATTAACTCCGGTGTCATTCTGTGCATTCAAACAATATGTGTATCTGTATATGTTTCCAGGACAACAGTTGCGGTTGCCGTGGTTTAACGAACTTTGTAGACTCTGTTTACCGCAGAGAGCTATAATTAAATAAAAACAAATGCTGTTTATATTGTCTGCAGTTCTAGCACCAGTATAATACACGCTCTAGTAATAATACACGAAATAATTTACTTGTTTGTAGCAATACTAATATTAAATAATGACCATTCGAATATTAAAACATTATAAAAATAAAAACGGAAGAATA
Organism: Holotrichia oblita; assembly: GCA_023690525.1. Lineage (NCBI taxonomy): Eukaryota > Metazoa > Arthropoda > Insecta > Coleoptera > Scarabaeidae > Holotrichia > Holotrichia oblita. The sequence continues at coordinate 55,506,438 of CM043016.1, read as the reverse complement.
ATAGACTTTGTTTTTTTTTATAATTTAACTGAATTGGTTTACATTTCTGTTATGAAGAGCTGTGAACCATAACAAAAGCAAAGGGCGCACCGCTAAAATTGCTCTTAGCGTTGAAAATGAGATATGCCCTGTTTGGCAAGTAAACATGCTATAGAGAGTTGATACTAATGTGCAGTAATCTTAAAAAGGTTTCTTAAAACATAATAAATCCATTCGGGTATACACATATGTTTGTGTTAGTTTTTCCTCTCTTATATAATCTAGAAAATGTATGAAAATATTGTTTATTACTGGAAACACTGAAGAATATAAGTCGAATTAAGCAATTAATACCAGATAAATAATATTTAGGTTTTAGCAAAGGCAGGATCTTCAATACAGCTTAATGTGAAATAATAACGACAATAAAACTAAAAAATAATAGCTTATTCGGTCTGCTCTTAAAATAAATATAGCTCTTATCCTTTTAATAATACCAGATATTTTTCCATTTCTAGGTCTGTAAAACAGAAATAAATTAAAAATCACTTTAATCCTGAATACAATTAATTATGTCTTCGTAAAAAATACTTCTTTAGTGGAATTAGTGAATTATCACTATCTAGCAATCTATACAGATCTAGTAAGTAATTCTGTTCAAGAAGTAATAAATTAAATTACTATAAATGACACTTAAATTATCAATATCGATTCTAAAATTGATCCCGTTCGTTTATCTTTTGACGTATATCGTTTCCTAAATTAACCTTTAAAGTCTTAGTATCTCTTAAGTCAAAGTTATGTCATCTATCTTTAGAATCGTTAGACAAAGCACTTTGAGCGCTTATATTTTGTGAAACATTTTACTGGTGATTAGAGAGATAGTTTCTTTAAATATTATCTAGTTTGACCGATACAGCATTCAACCAGGGTAGTTCAGTTAATACTGTCTTTGACTTTGAGAACAGAGTGGTTATCAGATATCTTTGCAAGAAAAGTTTATCATCGCAAGAAATTCATATGGGCACGATACAAGTCGCGGGTGAAAATGCACCTTCATATCAGGTCGTGAAGAACTGGGTAAGAGAATTTAAACTTGGCAGAGAGACCTATGAACAAGGTGACCGAAAACTGTTGTTTGAAAAGAAAACATTAATCTGGTCCTGAAATATAGACGAATTACTGTGAAATTCGTAGCTCAGGCTTGTGATTTTTTAATAGGATCCATAGAAACCATTTTACAAAAAAAAATTATAACTGGACAATATTATGCTGCTTTAATTTTAAACCTGCGTGATTCCATTAAAGAAAAAGGAGAGCAAGGGGAGAGGGAATCAGACGTAGTATGCTGTTTCATCAGGATAACGCTCCTACTCATAGGATGCCATGTTTCAATGCAACGCAGCACTATTCTACTATTCTACAGATTTGTCCCCCTAGTGATTTCCATGTTTTCCTCAAACTCAACGCCTTCGTGGAATTCATTTTCGGGCTGATGACTGATAGACATGATAGAGGTGAACGAATGGTTTGTAGTCCAAAATATTTTTGTCTGAGGGCGTTAAAGCTCTTTCTCATCGTTATATTAAGTGTGTTAACGTCTTAGGGAACTATGTTGAAAAATTCCTCTTTCCAAGTCGTTTCATCAAGTCCATTATGGTACACCTCAAATAACAATTACTTAGAACTGCAGTTTGAGCTTTTCCAATTTTATTTATAAAGAATCTTTTCTAATTTGAGATAACCGTACAATTACTTAGAACTCACAGTCACTGACAGAAGTAATGTCTCCCCTCAGAGATCCGAAATCAAACCTTTCTTGCTAATGGGAGTGGCTTGTTTTCATGCGTTGTCACAAGTCGGTACCTCATTTACATATTTACCTAGAAGGATTTATTGCCACTAGTTCAATTTATATTTCCCAGAAATAGGACGAATAAGTCGGGTCGATGGCCGCAGTGGTTAGGCGGCTGACTATTGTTGTGAGAGGACGATAGGCGCCGGGGTTCAATTCTCTGGAGGGACGGTGACATTTTTTCAGAGAGTTTAATCCCGGATCGACTTGCCATTCGCTGTTGGGAGTAAAGTGATTAACAGCACGGCACCATAAAAGGCGATATGAAGTACGAAAGCCGCTGCGACCGATATTGTATGTAAATACAATATTGTAATAATTGTAATGTATGTAAATAAGGCTTGTATAGAATATTGCCCGAGGTTTATGCTCGTTTTATATTATATTTTAATATTTAATATTAACAATTAATTTTAGATGTAAATTATTTAAGAATTAAAGAACGATATATTAAATATACATATGTATACTATACCAGCCTTCTTTTCAGATAAAAGATATTCTCAGTTGAAGGGAAATGTCTTATATATATATAATGATATATTTGCAATAACCGCAGAAATTATTATAAAATTACTGTTATATAAATTATGTACAAAATATCATGAAATGTAGTTAAATAGTAGTTAAATAAAACAAAGTTTTATTAAACAACATAGTGCACCAATTTCTGCTTATAATTTATTGTTAGGCATACGTAAATATATAGCGTAAACGTGAATTCTTGACAGAACATAACAAGAAATATAAATATTTTTATATATTTGACTAAATAACTAAAAGACCAAATAACTGAATGTAAGATTTCGTAGGCTTTTACTGTCGGCGTCAGTTCTAATGTAATCTTCTTCCGTGCTTCGTCGTATTATTGCAATTTTCCTTGACGTTTTTCTGCCCATGATGCAGCTTCTACGCGATCTGTTGTCAGACAGTCTAATAACAGATACTGGACAAAGAGCAAGCTTACAACAATGCTACAAACCGCCGAAGAAAATGACATTGCAATTGCAAATATAATACAGCTAAAAGCAAGTAAGTAAATAAAAAACTAGAAAGGATAAATTCTACAATAGGTACACTCGGTTGATTTAAAATCGACTCACCCGGCAAGCGACGTAGACCTAACGTCGCACACAGAAACTTTCAACATTTAACTGGATGTTTGTAGTAATAAAGCAATTTGCTTATGAGCACGTAAAATAGCTACGTAATGTGAAATGAATGGGAAGATCGCTGCAGAAATATATTCTTTTTCAGATACTTTTAATACCTGCGCTAGTACGTAGTATAGCGTTTGCCAACACCCATTACCATTAATGACATATAAACGCAAATAAAATAATAATACAAATCAATTTTAGAACCATAAGAAAAATTATTTATCGAAGCAGATAGACAGGAATCTATGTTCATCTTAAGTTTGTTTCGTTAAAAACACTGATTTTATTCGAGAATTTATAACCAAACACACAGTAAACAAATAATAATTTATTTGAAATAATAGAGAAGGTAAACGAAAAGGCAGTCAAACTGAAAACAAATTAATACACAGAAAACCTTTTTAATTAATGGTTGGTTCTGAAGGACATTTTCTGCACCATCATGCGAACATTCATTCTCTAAAGTAATAGGGTGAATCGAAAAACGCGTTTTTTTTTCTGCAATACAATTCTAATAGCACGGAAAACTTGCGCATAGGCGTCATTATAAATAAAAAAATATTTAAGAAAATTTTTTTTCAAAATTTGATTTCGGGCAGAAGGCATAAAGTTACCAAAAAAAAGTCAAAATCTCTGTAAATTAAAAAAAAATGCAAAAATTACAAAAAAATACAATGTAATAGTGAAAAAAGTGTTTTTAAGAGTGTTCTTAATGCATACAAAAAGTAATTCGACCCATTCTTGTTTTACTGAATTCGCGCAAAAGACCTAAAGTTGCGAGCAGGATTGCCGCCCTGAAAATATTATGTTGGCTATGATAATGGATGAGAGACCACACATTAGATAACCTGGCTACAGGAGGATCCTTAAATCCAGAAATGAGCCATCGGCTGAAGGTTACGTAATAGACTTCAAAATACCTTCAATAAATTTTAGTGCAAACGACTATACCGAAGTAATTGATTGGTCAATCTGCAAGTTAACACCGCCGCCACTACTGTCCAAGATGCCAACTGAACACATTGCTTCTTTGTTGAAAGACAAAGTGCTATCAGTGTTTAACTACCTCAAATTCCCATGCCACACCCAGTCAGTTGAGAGGTATGTAAAACTGGTTACAGAAGCAGCAGAAAAAGTGTGCGGGCATGAAAATCGAGATGGTTATATTAGAGCTACTTTAAAATCAAGACAACTGATACCCACATTTAATTAAAAGTCAGAACTCAAAGGGGCTTCTATGTAAATAATCTTTTGCCTACAACAAACATATGCATTGTACAAAGTAAATAGTTACTGTAAATATTGTAAATAAAATTCACCCTGGCTGGTTGGTTGCGTAGGGAGGATGTGGAAATCACTTGTTAGAGTCTTACTACAAACCTAATGTGTTAAATAAACACTCATGAGATATGGAAAACGGCGTTTTTACGGGACTATAACTTAACTTATAGTATAATTTAGACCTTTTGCACGAATACAGTTAAGGAATAACAGGTCTGAAAGTATTTTTTCTGGATTGGGAAAGCTATTTTGAATGGTTTTTACACTATTACAAATTAAAAATAAAACTTTTATGGGTTTTGGCACATGTTTAAAAATCGTCGAAAATCATGAAATATCGTTTTTTGCGATACAACCCGCAACTTTAGACCTTTTGCGCGAATTCAGTAAAACAAGTATGAGTCTAATTATTTTTTGTATGCGTTAAGGACACTCTAAAAACACCTTTTTCACAACAAAAACAAAAAATGTATTTTTTGTAATTTTTGCATTTTTTTTCAAATTTACCGGTATTTTGACTTTTTTGGTAACTTTAGGCCTTCTGCGCGATTTCAAATTTTGAAAAATGATTTTTTTAATATTTTTTCATTTATAATGACGCCTATGCGCAAGTTTTCCGCGTTATTAGAATTGCATTGCAGAAAAAAACGCGTTTTTCGATCCACTCTAATATGTAATAGACTTTTATATCTTGCGCCCATACATATTCTTATTCATGTATAATTTCTTAATTACATAAATACTTAGAATTATAGTGAAATTGTATGCGATAGCGATTTAACTATAGATATGTTAAGCTCGCATTAAGACATTATCGGTTTAGGAATTTATAAATGATCCCTTGCATATCAAACTGGATTTAAGAGGGTCGTCTACCAGTGATTATTTTACAGCGGTGCCATATCTACATAATTCTATAAATCGTCTGCTTGATTTTATTTCAATATAATTTGAAAATTGAGCTTCATACACATATTTCTACAAATGTTTTACGTCTACATATACAATTTTATCTATTAATATTCGGTATTAAATTCACTCTCTTCACGTCTCTTTTCCCGTTACAAGCCGTTACTTTGATACGGGAATCGAGATTACACTATCAATTTTTAGATTTAATTACTGAAATTTGCTGTGAGCATTCAAAATACGTCTACACATGTGTGTATGAAGTCCGATTTTAAAATACGTTTTAAATAAATTATAAAAACATTATATTATGAAAAAATTTAACTGTGGCAACATCGCCAACTGTCAAACGGTAGTCGGGCCTCTTAATAGAAAAATATATTGTATATACATAGATAGTAATTTACATACGTAGTAATTAACATACAGTTGACCATACTATTACTTCTTTGCATTCGGGGGCCGGAATAAAGCATACTTTTAACGGGTTTTATGGCAGTTTGAGTCGATTCTAAAGGTATGTTCGCAGAGTGAATTTCTTGCGATTTCAGTTTAATTGGAATTTGTCGAATGCGCATGCGCTGCCAGAAAATCGAAATTGTCAACTAATACGTATTTTTGTTGTGCGAACGGGTTTCCCGTACTTGTAGCATATTTCACTTATATTTGTAATAGCGCAATTCACTTATATTTATAGCAGCATACTTCACTTCTATATTTGTATTATTTATTTTTTATTTTATCCTATTTTGTTTCGCCGTTTCGTTTTAAAACTGGAGCCATGCAGAGGTAGACCTAAACTTTTCTGTGCGCAGACGCTAATTCTAAATTGGAGATATTTCTACCGACTCTTTCGACTGTCCAAATACAATTTCCAGCTACGATTTCGACACTCTGCGAACAACAACCTGCTAATTTCGAACTCAAATTTCGTATTTCTTTACTGCGAACGCTTACATCTTATTACGCGTGCGTCGTACAATTTCTGATTAATTTAGTTTACTCTGCGAACATACCTTAAATCAACCGAGTGTACGTATAATGTAAAAAATTATTTAATTAATAGTTGATATAATATCCGCTGCTTATAGAAATTACTAACTGATGACAATAGTTTCCAGCCCGCAATCTGTCTCATACATTACATATATTTCTAGTTAAGTCTGTCCTGACGTTGCTTGTTATATCTTTGATCGACTCTATTATTATAACACTACTACCAACTTTATTTTCCTCGCAATTATAGCCCACTTTTAAATATATCTAGTGTATTTTTGTATTATTTTGACATTCAAGGATTACAAATATTTTAAATGCATGAAAAAGGCATATTTCTTGGACTTTCACCAGAAAAACACTTATAACTTGGAAACCGTAAAAATACAAGCTAATATGACTAATAAGGAGTGATAGAGAATTATTAAGTGTTCCATTTCAAAAAAGTGACTTTTGTCGATATGGACTTAGTTAAAATGATCGTTAATTTCGCACGGCCCTGGATATACAGATATAATTTTGAAGACGTAAGTTTGTTGCGCTGTATTTCTGCTAGTACCATGTAAAATATCAAGGTCAATATACGTATAATATGGAAATTGAGCATAAAAACAATGAATATAATTTTAATACAAAACCAAATGAATGTAATTTAATTTAAAGGAATCTTTAGTTTAGTTTAGTTTAGATAAACGTGGAAATACTTGCTGAATAAGCTTCCATAATTAACGTGATCACGGTTTTATTATTAAGAAGATTTAACTTTAATTACTAGAGATTAATTTTCAGGATTGTAATGCACAGTATATTCAATTTCGTATGTCACGAGTCGTACAACAAAACACGGGTTATTGTGACAAAAAATGGACCACCTAACTAAAGCGTATGATAGAAATATGATTTACATGAGATTTGAACTCAAGCAGGCGTTATAGTTGCTTTTATTTGTAATACAATAAAATACGATTTTAAAATATGATTTTGCCAGTTTAAAACTATTGACGCGGTAAATCATGCCTGGGAATGTATAGAAGACACTTAATTTATTGGGATCGGCATTTTTTACAATCTCGAAATCAACATTGCAGAAGTCTATAGGTTATGAAGAGGTTAAATAAAGGATGTGAGGTTAGATATGCATTAACTCATCTAAACACAAATTGATGTGATCTAGCGCGGGGTTAAAAAAGAGATTTCTGCCTAATAAGAAATAATTACGCAAGCATTAATAAAATTATTAGAGTTACAATCCAAATTACAATTTATAAAATCGTTTCGTTTACTTTCGTTAAACTTTAAACTTACAACAATAAATTAACCCAACTCATATTGGCAAGAGATTTGAAATTTACTACGCGTAATACTTTTAATTCATCAGCAACATCTACAGACCCTCACTTTCTACCTAATCCTCAATAAATCTTTGACTTACCGTTACTACTCCATCTTCTGGTGGAACAATTTGCTGTTCCGGCCGTTAAGGAATTTAATTAAAAATTTTAATAGCCATTGTATAATGAATTAACTTTGAAGATCGTACCTACCTGCGTCACCGTGTCTGCGAAAATTCAAATAAAACACCATCTATGAGGTGCTCTTTCAATTTATTTTGTTTTTCCAATTTTACGTGCTGAACCGAGATATTCGTAATGTTTTAATAACATTGCAGTGTTGTAATTAAGTTCATAATTGAATATAAACAAATCAACGGTCGACAGTGCCAAATACAATATAACAATGTAATAATTTAATAGTTTCATGGAAATTGTTTCCGGTGAAATTATAAAAACATACATGTAGTGTCCGGTTGATAAAGAAATTCTGGAAAATCTAACTGGTTTTATGACATTATTATCGGATTTTATACCACTTCCAGTTATTGTTGTAATAATGCGATGAAATTTGATTTTTGTGGATGACTTTGATCGAGCATTTTCACACATAACGCTGAATCATCGACTATAATGGATTTGTGCGAGATATGAAACCCAATAAAATTGGTTGTAAAATTTGATTAAATCGACGTGAAATACGCTTGTCTACTGTAACAGTTCATAATTATTACCGCTTTATATATACTGCTACTCTTTCAAATTTGTGCAGAATTAGATTATGCAAACCTCAACACAAGTTTAAAATTAAATTAGAATTTATGAATAAATACTGATTTCCGTTGATACAGAAATATTTACCAGATTTAAATAAATGCACTGTACTAAAAAATATATAAATTGATATCGAAACTAAACTCTTTTTAACATGATTAACATGAACTAACATTTACATAAGTGTATAATCGAAACGAAAACTAGCAAGTTAGAATATGGTTCTATTAAAAAGTCGTTCTTATGTACAGTCACTGACAGAAGTAATGTCTCCCCCTACAAAGCAATGAATATCAAATCTACATTTCTTCAAGTTGACCCGGTCTCGGCTTAGGTAACCCAGCTGCGGTAAGTAAACACAGGTGCGGTAGGGAAACACCGTAATTCTCAGCAGATTTAACGACATCTAAACATACATCCTCTTCCTATTTTAAATCTATTCAATTTCAGTAGTGCTTTTTACAGTTTCTTGTTAAAAATTATAATACACGTAAATGAATGAAGTATACCTACTCAATTGCAAATTAGAGTATCTTGAAAGGATATTTAAATAAAAATTACAAAATTATAAAAATACAAATATTTACCATAAGACTCTTGAATTTGTAGAATTGCGCCAGTACACAGGGTTATTCAGGGAACTGGTTCGTTAGAACTTTTCGATATTCCTGAAATGCTACATTTCTGAAAACTTATAATTACGGATGGTGTCATCTGGTCTCATTGGTGAAATTATTTACGCTTTTGTATTACTTCCTGTTTACCGGAAATCAACTTTCTTAATTTAAATAGCGTGGTATATTTTTTATGAAATTTTTAGGTGCAATTTTACATCAAAACTTACTAGGGTATCTTATACCCAAAGTCAGCTGTTTTTGAGTTATTAAATTTTTTCAAAAATAGGGCTAACTGCAGCGTTATGTTAAGAATTCTGTATTTAAGGAACCATTGTATGTACATATCTCTATGTGCTGGAATTTGGATTAATTTGTTCATTTAAATATATACTATGTTGGAACTAGTTTCACGTTTTCTACCGTTTATAAATCTTGGAGAGAAGAGTTGAAGAGAGTGGTTTATGTAATGTACTTTAGCCCGAAGGATGACATCTCCCCCATTTTATTTAATTTTCATTTTAATTAGCTTACCCGCCCACTTTTTCATGTCGGGTTATAGAGTGATTTAGAGCACGTACGACTGCATTGAGTCGGAGGCAACATCATCTGAGTACATAGTCACGGACAGATAACACATGCAATTCCAGTAAGTTAAATTCATAATTATAATGATTTTTAACACCAAATCAGTGCTGTTCTTCTAGAAAGTAATTTCAAAGAACATAATAAAGTTTATTTGCCGTCATTCAAGACGAATTTTTCTGAATTAGGTCTGAATTAGGTGGACAGAATCCAAAAAAGGTCGCTTTGGTGTACTCTTCATAATATGGTTGAAATGGAAATTCAGTACAATATCCCCTTCTCAACTTTCATCTATGTATATAAGGCTTTGTCGTTAGCGATTAACATATCACTTGATGGTGTTTTCTTTTAGGGAGTACGTGGAGTGTTCTCCTGGCCATTCTCTCTTATTGCTTAGTTTGATAGTTCCTTTCAAAGCTATACTTGTTGACCATTTCATCGTTCGGTAGACTTAGAAGTGGAGAGAGCCTCGCTTGAGATGTCCACGCTCACTCATACGCCTCTTACAGTCCCGCGCCGGTTAGTCTATGCAATCCCGCCAATGGGGATATACCCCAGTGTCTTCCAAGCGGAGATCAATGCCATTTGAAGATGTGCTCGACTGAACTTGGACAGGAACTATCGGAAGCAGAGCATTGCAATTTTCTCCGAGAGTCAAGCAGCGATAACGGCGCTGAGTTCTAACATCATCAGCTCGAAATTAGTCAGGGAATGTCTTAACAGATTAAACAACCTAGGCACGGAAAACAGAGTCGCATTATGCTGGATACCAGGACATACTGGAATCAGAGGCAACGAAGAAGCTAATTTATTAGCAAGGGAGACCGCCATAACTCCATTTGTGGGACTGGAACCGTTCTGTGGTATAGGGATGAGCACCTACAAAAAAGAACTTAAAGATAGAGAAGAGAGGCTCAGAGCATCCCTCTGGGAGAATCTCTCTGGTCTGAAACGCCAAGATATTGCTTAGAAAATACAACAAACACAGAGCAGAAAAATTGCTAGAACTAAGCAGAATTAGACTACGCATCCTTTGTCACCTTGATGAACGCATGACAAGGATAGGTCTAAAACAGAATAGCGACTACAGGTTCTGCGGGGTTGAGGATGAGAATCCGGAACACCTGACATCTTACAGCACCGTCATTCGGAAATCCGAGCTAATTATCTCGGCAAAGACGTCATCAATGAAGAAGAAATACTTTCTTTGAAACCATCACAGCTATTGCAGTTTATCAAAGCTCTTAGACTGGATGGAGAGCGTTGAGAGCGAGCCTACACCAGTAGCTTACAGCTCATTCCAGGATCGATAGGTCGCAGCGCAATACCACCCATACTTAAATCTACAATTTAAAATCTACCGACTGATTTACTGACACAGATTACGCGATTCCCTAAACGATCTATCGTAGACTCACGGAATCTACTCTGGAGAGAGATCTTTAAGAAATAATTTCTCCATAATCCTTGTGCTTTTCGACTTCTTCGCAATTTTGTGTTTCTTTTTCTTCGGCTTTTTATCTTGTGCAAATGTTTGGAATACCATAGCAATTATGAAGAATCTGCCAGTAGTATCGATAAGGTGATTCATAGAACCATGCTATGGGCATAGTTTGATCAAGCAGGAAACAAAAACTAAAGCCATAGAAAGGAACTGATTCTGAAGATTTTGGTCGAAACGCAAGTAGTGAAGTATATGGCGGGCTTGAATTTCTAAAAAAAATTCCAAAAAAAAATTGGATTACTTTTGACTGTAGTTTAGATAAAATTGTTGATAATAGCAGACTAAAGGACTACATGACAGTTAATGAAAAAAAGGTAACTCTTAAAACGTGTGGAGGCGCCGTCGAATGTAGGGAAGCATAACAAGCTGTAGCATCATCTACGTAACGGCGACCCGTTTGCTATACACGCAATAGACATGTAGTACGTCCACCATGTGTGATATAGCATGGTTAGGTACAATGTTCGAGTTGACGCTCACCACGTCTCCAATGAACCAAAATTCACTCACGGTCAGTTCGAATCTGGATTCGTCGGAAAACAAAATGTGCCTCCACTCGGCATCCCAACGATGTCTCGCCACGACCCACTGGCGCTGTGTACGGCGGTGCTTGCGCTTGAAGGCGCATACATCCTTGCTCATTCCATTCAGTCGATGACTGCACTGCTGACAACAGCCGCTCAAGATAGCGCGAGATTTCACAGAGGGATATACGTGCGCTGTGCATATCCATAACCGTTCCTCGCTCAAACTCAAACAATAACCAAAGCGTACCAAAGCAAACACTCTTCATCCACAAAATTCTAATAGAAATAGTTTAACCATAGAGTCTTGAATTATCAAACTTAGTGTGCAGTTATTTAAATCGTTTGCTAATGTTCTTAATTTTTTAAAGCGAACTACACATTTTGCTCGACGATCTGGTTAGAATTCTGAATGAAGATGATACCATCTACATCCGAACACATGATTCTATTCAAATAATGAAATAATAAAGTAATGAATGAATGGAAACAACCGAGAGCTTACGTCTTCGTTTATAAATCCAGTAAAGTTAAAACTATTCTTATAAATAATTTGTGAGTGCTATCCTTTGTGCACGCTACTAATTCCGAATATATCTCTGAATGCATAAATTTAATTGCAAATTGTTATTTGATTTTCATTATAGTCCTGCATATCATAGGAGAACATACGAGATTCAGGACGACAATTTTACTGCTTCCACTTTACGACTTATGTACTAGGAGAGTTTGTCAAACCGTATACATCATACTTAGAAGTATACACCTATATTTTAGTCATTTGTGTGTTTAGTGGTGGATAGACTTAATATGCAATAATAACGTAGAGCGACGAGAACGTATGCATGTGAATATGTTATGAACATTATCTGTAGAAATACTACTTGTGGTAGTGCATATAAAAGCTCCGCTTCAGTTCAGCTGCGGATAACATATCTATTTATATGCATGCGGTATAAATTCGCTTCATGTTCAGTCTGTCGTGTTGCCAGCGAACTGCCAAATGTGTGGAACTTGCTCTCTTGCTGCTGTGTCTTTCTTAATTGGATAGCCATTTAAATGTAGATGGCTAGAACGAGAGAGGATTCCGTTAACGAAGTAAGTTGGTGTTTCTATAGTTTGGAAGTAGATCAGTTCAGAGGCTATTAAAACTAAGATTATTAGCGTTACCGTCGTTTTCAGCTATTAAGCGAGAGGGATTCCGAAGTTTTCTTTTAATTGCTTGATTGCAATGATGTAGTAAGTTTGGAAAATTGGTATGCATAATCCGATTTTATGTGTTTGAATGTGCAAAGTTGCAGGTTGCAAGTCATGTTTGTCTATATCGAAACTTTAACATAATTATGTCTTCATGTTCGTCAAACTATGATACCTACATATATGAGTAGTAACATTCCAACACTAACTTTTTTCGTAATTCCATTTTAAAGATAAAATAAGTCTATTAGAAGATGAAATTGCAAGATTTGAGAAAACACTGCAGTTTATTGATACACACTAAACATATCGGAACAGTCTGTAAATATTGGGCCTGAAATAAAAATCCTTTCATTTCAGTAGAAATACGGTTCGGTTTTCAAGTGTTCCGAGTCAGTTTTCGCTCTTTTTGTCAATAAGCGCGTATATTGTGAAACATGAAACACACAGGCGTTTCGCGTTTGTTCCGTTTTTCACAATATTCGAGTTTCGCATAACATCAAGTAGCTTGCACCTCGAATACCAGATGATGATAACGGAACAGTACCTGGGCGTCGACGTAAGGGGTAAGGATTTGTTCGCGTTTGGAAGTACTTTTTAGCCTAAACTCTAGCGGACATGCACTCACCAACGTAACACAAAGAAAATGTGAACGCTAGCTTCATTCCACTATCTGTAAAATAAAAATCTGGCTGTTACAATGTGTGGAATTTACAACTGGAAGTAGTATTTCTGGGAATTGGCTACTTAGTAAACTAGGACGCAGATATAACTTGCATAGTATGAACAGAAGAGCAAATATTTTAGAACCAAAAATGATGGCTTTTTAAAACGGTACTATAAAAAAACAATAGTGATTGGCTGAAAGCTTGTATAATACTCCATATGCATTTTAATTATTTTTGCAATTTTCAATTTGTTAGACATCTTATTATTTTTATCTCAGAGAATGTCCTTAACGAGTATGTATTTCTGCTTTCGTTCCTTTTCAAAGAACAGCGAGAAAAGCATAAGACTACAATCCCATCAACTCAGCATTTCTATCTATACGTGTTACACAACAGAAATGATTGAGATGTGCTTTTTTGATGTATCTTCTTTCCTGCTGAATGTTATTATTATATAATCCATTAATCCCTCTACATTGACGTTTATCTTTGAGGTGCTATCTATTAAAAAATAGTCCACCACACCTTCGTCGTCTTCGTCAAAGTGATGACCTCTCAGTTCTTCTTTTAGTGTCCGAAACATGTGGTAGTCATACGATGACATATTGGGACGGTAGGGCGGATATTTCAGTGTTTCCCAATGAAATTGTTTTCTGCCACTCTGTGCTTGCCTGCTTATACTCTGAGGTGGAATGGTGCACCCACGTCTCATCACAGGTAACAATGTGCCTCAGCAAATCATTTCCTCTGTTCGATATCGTGCCAAACGTTTTTTACACACGGCAGGACAGTTTGTTTTCTGATATTCTCTGAGGAGTCGAAAACCCACCTTGCCGAATCATCTGAAATGATTGATTGGGCACTTCCACATAATATTCACAAGCGATTTCCCAAGTTGTCAGGCGGCGGTTGCCTCCACTCAGCTCACGGATCGCACGAATATTCGCCTCATTGGTGCTCGTCCGCGGTTGAACCGCATGGCTCTCGTTTTCCACTGACTCTCGGCCAACGGAAATTTTTTTGTGCCAGTTGTAGACTTGGGTCCTTGAAGGCGTTTTTTCAATGATCAGTGCAGTTAGTCGACGCAAAATTTCAACAAGTTTTACGTCCTTAAGCGCCAAAAATTTAATAATTATACGTTGTTCAACAGATGTGTGCAACTGTTGCTCGGACATGATGCTATCAACAGCCCATCTAGTTTGGCGGAGCGGAGCGGTTTACTCTCCTCCGTCTTACAGCACCTCCCTCCCCCTGCCAACAAATATCAAAACGTCACGACATTCACTTCATCTAGAGGGCGTTAAAAAGAAAAGTCCGCTACATATTTGAGTCACTTCCGTATCATAGATATGTACTATAGCAGACAAAAGAACTGAATCACCTATTTTGCGGAGTGCCGATAGCGGTTTAATCTCTGATTTACTATTTGTTTGGTCAACTGTACGTCTCAGCTATAGGGCTTTACATATGTATAAAATACGCTACAGTTTATATCTGCATATCTACAGGGTGATTGGTGAGAATGGCCTATTAAAAATATTAAGTATACAAACAGAACGGGATTTTAAAACATAATTTTGCAATTGGATATAGTTGGATATGAATTATCACGTGAAAATATTTCTGAATAAATAGGTCCGCAAATCAATTTCTTCATAGATACAGGTGATTCTAGTTTAGGCTGTAAAATAATTGTTTATTTGTAGAAACTATCATTAATTTTCAGTTAAGCGCTGTCACTGTCTTTTCTACTAAAACGAAATCGCTTTCTATACAAATTCAGAGATGGCCGATATGCATTTCATGTACGGTCGTGCTAATGGTAATATTTATGAAGCACGGCGATTATACGCCGAAGCATTTCCTAATCGTGCAATTCCATCTGATAAATTGTTTTCACGTCTACATCAACGATTAAGTGAAAATGGTTCATTTATTGTTAAAAAACATAATGCCGGACGACCAAGATCAATAGCAAGTCCAGAAAGTGAGCAAGTTCTAGCAAGAGTAGAAGAAAATCCGAATATCAGTACCAGAACAATAGCTAGGGAACTGAACATCAATGCTTCTTTAGTATGGAGGATTTTGCGAGAACAGCTGCTACAGGCTTTATTACCTCCGAATTATGTTTCCAGACTTACTTTCTCTAGAATCATCTTCGAAAAACTTATCCATAATCAAAACTTTGTTGCTAATATTTTATTTACTGACTAGGCTATTTTTACAAACAATACAATAATGAGTATCCACAACAAGCACATTTGGGCGGATGAAAATCCTCATGCTGTTATGGAGACAAGACATCAACACCGATATTATGTGAACGTTTGGCTGGGTATTTTTGGAAATTGTTTGATAGGCCCGGTGTTTTTACCAAATCGTTTAAATGGCGAAAATTATCTCAACTTTTTAATTAATCTTTTATCCCCATTACTAGAAGATGTTCCTCTAATTGACAGAGTTAACCAATGGCTTTTGCACGATGGTCCACCACCACACTTTGCTGTCGTAGTAAGGCAATTTTTAAATGAAACTTACAACTACAAATGGATAGGACGGGAGGTCCTGTGCCATGGCCACCTAGATCCCTTGACCTAAACCCCATTCTGCATTTGAGGATATTTAATCCAGCTTGTATATTCAAGGCCAATTAATAATGTGGGTGAACTACAGCAGCGAATAGAAAACAAATACCACACAATCAGACAAAATCCAGGGTTGTTTTAAAGAATACGAGCTTGCTTTCAGCGAAGATGTGAAGCATGAATACAAATGGCAGGTGGACATGTAGAAAATCTTCTTTAGGCTGCTTTTTTTTGAGAAAATATTTAATGTAGTAATATACTGTTTGTTTATAAAAATGTAATTTTTTGATGAAAATAGAAATTCACCTCTATCTGTGAAACAATTGATTTGCGGACCTATGTATATTAAGATTTCTTTGTTTTCCGACACTTTTTTTAAAACACCCTGTATGCATACAATATAATAATACAATCATTGTAAAATAAAAGTATTTAAGTATTATTGATGTTGTTTTTTGACCGTTTTTTTGTTAAACAATAAAATTTATACGGGTTTTTCGGTCCTTTAACTGTAACTTAAACTGTATTTTCGATATTTCGTCACAATTCTGTGAATTACTTCAAACTAGACGTTAATCTAAATTCTTTTTAATTAGTATAATTTCGTGAAGAATTGTGACGAAATATCGAAAATAAAGATTCTATTATTAAAGGACCGAAAAACCCGTATAAATTTTATTGTTTATTTAATTATTTGTATTAGCAAATCCGCAACTACATTAGAAACTCTTACTAAGAAGTAAATATCCATCTATTAGTATAATTAAGAATGAAGCAGAGTGCTCTAATTCTGTCAAAAATTTTTTTTTAACTTAAAGTAGTATTTTTTATGTCGCAAATTATAACTACTTTTTATATGTGTATACGACGACTAACACATATATTGATAAATATTACAGTGCATGCTATTGTGGAAGATATTACTACTACCATTAGGTAGTAGGTACAAAGATATTAGTCTTTATACTCATGTCTAAAATATTTTACAACATACAGCCGCTGGCACTTTACAGTTAGACCAAGTTGTTTGTTTGTTTATATTTCGCTGCCTGATTTAGTCCCAAGGAAATCTTATGGCTTTTCGATTCAATTTATATGTCTCCTATAGTACATACATACATATTTATCTGCATACAAAAGTGTTTTAAATATTTGCGATTATTTTTCTATGGAAATCTGTTGATGTGACATTTGATAATTGTTCTAATTGACCTAATTGAATTCTGTTAAAATATTTTTAGTTAGTACAGATGATGGTTAATATTTAGCCATATCCAAATAATCAATCATCCTGTATAGGTACAGAATGAAATACGTGGGAAACAATGATTCGTTGCTTCGGCGACATCTCTATTCAAAATCACTAACATATATTATAATACACTCCAGACTGACGTTTGAACTATTATCATCGTATCTAAGAGTAGCCCGCTTATGCAAATTGTTTAAATCCGAATAAAGCAAAATCTCCAATTCAAATGCTACCACAGAAACTTTGCTGCAATTATTTATAGTCAGTGGCTACTGTGTGTATTGGTATTATTCACTTCTCCATGTAAAACTTTTGTGTTAATTACGATCAGAAATAATTCCCTTGGTCGAGATGCAATTGCCTTACACCAGCAGTCGTTATTAGATCGTTCTCGGAGCAGCAATTACATACTACGTACTATACGGTAGTAATGCACATACCGGACTTTTCAAACTCTACTGCATATCTCGTAATCAACGAAGCGTTATGACTGTATATGCATTACGTATGCCGTGTGCATGAACATACTAACACATGTGTAATTAATTTATATTCCAGACAATAACCTAAAGTTCATTTAGCTAGTACTGAAACCGGACGGCAAAAGTTTCGTGGCCTAGGCGAACTACTCCGGCTAATATAAATGCGGAATGAAGACTACACGAGGAGTATTACGCTGTTGGCGTCAGAACTGGGACGGAAAGGAATGATGTCTGTATTGAACGAGGTCCTATAACATACACCACTACTAGCTTCTGTTCTCAGATGGTGAATAAAGCACAAAAAGTTTTTCGAAGTTTACAATAATGTGATACCTCCGGATTACTAAATCTTGGCTAGCGTCTGGTATTTAACCGATTAATTTAATTTTTAGTTCGGATTTCAATCTATTTATGCCAATTTATTACTATATACTTTTCACTAATTGTAGCTAATTATTACTGTATTGTGCTAATTTGAAGTTTCAATTTTAGAAAATACACTCTCCTTATGAATTTTGACAGACTTTCAAATTTTGCTATGAAAGTTATCTCAATATATTTATCAAAGTGCGGTATTTTGGACGTATACGAGAAAATGAGTTTCATAAGGATCTATTCTGTCCCATAAACTTTCTAATGAGCAAGACCGTTTGTTTTCTTGCTAAACGAGTTTGCTGTATTATTTTTTAACAAGTTAATAATAAATATTCAAAAAATCGCATTGAATACTTAATTCGGATATGATACACTGTGCAACAAAATGAAAACTGCGATAATACAAACATTTCACATAGATCCTTCTGATTCAGTATACGTCTAAATTAATACAATGGTTTCAATTTCAGGTAGGCATTGATTGATTGATTGGTTACTATCAAGGCAGGACAGTCTTTAATTGTCCCTAACACTCTAGCCCACTGGGCCTACTGTGTTATTTCTACCTTGATTTCATTTTACGCAAACAGGTTAATTCCCTCGATCAGGTTTAGAAACCTATTTGGTTAATCTTTCTCCACTGGTAAATCAAATGCGCTTTGCATAGCAACCCTACGTTAACTTAGTGCTACGCATTCGAAGATGATATGAGAGGCCGTTTCCTCCTTCTCATTACAGAGTCTGCATAGGGGTTCATCTTTATAAATCCCCAACTTATGCAGGTGACCTCTTAGCCAGATATGTTAATAGACATATTACTGCCCTAAGCGGAGTCCTGTTTAATGCAAGTAAGTCAGCAGTTAATCGTTATGACGGTCGTTACATCTTCCGTTTGTTGTGCCCCTTACATGATTCCAATTTAGTTGGCGTTATTTTGTAATCCACTCATTAATTGCACCACTTGCTCCACTCTTGGTGATACGTAGACCTGGCTCCGGTACGGTAAATTTAATTTGGGAACCCTCCCTCGCTAGCTGGTTTGCAGTTTCATTGCCCGCTATACCTCTGTGTCCCGGCACCCACACCAAGATGACCGTGCTGTTTGTGGCCAGAACCAGACCAGTTAGGTATTGCAGACATTCCCATACTAGTTTGGAGGCTATATAATAAGATGCTAGAGTCTTTAAGGCTGCCTGATTGTTAGGGAGAATGCACATCGCCTCCCCTCGCACTTGGCGACGCAGACTCTTTAACGCACAGGTTTGTATAGCATATATTTCTGTTGGAAATACCGTTGTGCATCGCCCAAGTGGTTCACATACCTTGTAACCCTGGTTTTCCTCATAAACACCAACGTCGGAATTAGTACGCACTCTTGACCCATCTGTGTACCAGTTTTGGGTGTGCGGTTTTCTCCCTTCACCATTTTTCCACTCATCTCAATTCAAGGAAAGTTTGAAGGCTTTATCGTAGGAAATTCTGATTATTGATTGCTATGTCGCTGCCCATATCAAAGATTGGATTTCTTACTGTTGTTTCTATTCTGGTGTGCCCTAACTCATAGTGGGTTCTCCAGTTGTTAGTATTTCTCAGTCTGTACGCTCGCATTCTAGCCTTTCCCATGATAAAAATATCGAGAGGGAGGGCGGCAAGTTTAGCATGGTCTCCATAGCAGGCGTTGGGGGTGCTCTTAATAGCTCTAGTTATACATAGACATGCTAATATCTGAATTCTCGAGAGATTAGTTATCCCATGCTTCTGTGTGATTTTTGGCCACCAGACCAGGGAGTCGTAAGTCATCATGAGTTGTACTACCATACTATACAACCAATACGTCATATCCGGTTTGAGTTTCCAGGTATGCACTGCGAATGTATTTAGAAATTTGTTTGTGATACCTGAAAGTATTATCCAAATGGAATCCCAAACTTACAGCATTATTAACCATTGAAATAGGTGTACCATTATTCGTTAAGCAGAAATTACAAACTCTTTTGGGGCCAACCAGAATAGCCTTGGTCTTATCAGGATTAATAGTAAGAGAGTGATCAGTGGACGTGTTAAATAGTCCATCAAGATCCAATGCCAATTAGATATTTCAAAAGAAAACTGAAGTTGTATATCATCTGTATATGAGTGGGATTTGTAATAATTTAAAAAAGACAAGAGCTTGAAAGGATAGCATGGGACCCAACACAGAGCCCTGAGCGACCTATTTTTTTGCATATTAGAAATATACGAGTGAGCGTTTTTATATTCGCGGAATGGGGGATAAGGGGTGGTAATAAAAAAACCAAATTATTTTTCTTTTTCAATATATTCACCTGCAAGACGGATACATTTTTCACATCTTTCAATTAATTTATTTATACCCTCATAAAAAAATGATTTCTCTTTATCTGCAAAATACGCCGAAACTACCTCCTTGACTTCATCATCGGCAGTAAATTTTTTACCCCGCAGCTCTTTTTTCATTCGGGGCCAGGTCTGGGCTGTAGGGTGGGTGATTCACAATTTCGAAGCCCACCTTATGCAGGGCAGCTAACGCAACGCGGCTCTTGTGGACGGGCGCGTTGTCGTGCAAAAGCAGCACACCTTTCGTCAATTTTCCCCGTCCTTTCTCTTTAATGGCTTCTTTTAGTCGCTCTAATATTGAAGCGTAATATTCTCCGGTTATAGAAACACCTTTATTTTTATAATCAATCAACAATATTCCTTCCGAGTCCCAAAATACCGTTGCCATGAGTATCCCAGCTGACTGTGACACTTTAAATTTCTTGGGAGGTTTGCCCTTTTTACGCCACTGCATGGAGTCTTGTTTGGACTCAGGTTCATAATGATGAACCCAAGTTTCGTCTCCAGTAACAATTCGACTCAATACACCATCCTTGTCTTCATTACAGAGGTCCAAAAATGCACGCGAACACTCTACGCGCTGTTGTTTTTGTGGCGACGTGAGCATTCTCGGCACCCATCTTGCGCTGACCTTAGACATGCCGAGATGATCGTGTAGGATTTTAAAAATTGTTGCATCGGATACTCCAACCATTTCTGCGAGTTGTTTCTTCTTTAGTCGAGCATCTTCGAGTACAATTTTTTCAACTTTTTGGATAAGAGCTGGCGTGGTCACCTCAATGCTCCTGCCCGGCCTCTGGTCGTCTTCAAGGGATTCCCTTCCTTTTTTAAATAAACTATGTCACTTGTACACGATGGTTTTTCCTGGACAAGAGTCGCCGTAAACCAATGACATCTCATTCATTATGGTCGCGACTGATTTTCCTTGCCTGGTAAGGAACTTTATAACGGCACGATATTCGATTTTTTCCATATTTCACTTTTCACTCCTTATTATGTTACTTGGTTGACGATAGCTCAAAGACTAACTGTCTAATAACAATGAAACTTCGTATTTATACTAATTATGAGTCGCTGCATAGGCCACGCCTCCAATGCGCCTAATCACCCCCCTACAACCCGCTCATTCCACGAATATAAAAACGCTCCCTCGTACATAAGCTGTAGCGATCTTCTGAAGTAAATTCGGTCAAATGCTACTAAATGAAGAAGAAATGAATTCAAAAATGAATGAAAATTTTCTTATTTTGATTAGAACTGTGTGAATAAAAATGTTTCACCATGCATACACATATATCTTCCATTTCAGAGACAGTAATATGTTAGGAAGATAGTATTTAAGAATAATACACGCTACTACCACATTGTTAATAAAATTCGGTCGTTCTAATTTTATATCGGACGCCCATAAAAATTGAGCGCCAAGTGCACTAAGACTTCATCTTCATAAACGGTTCTATAGTACTGACACTATTCGTATCCTGTCCCCTGTTGGTATTTACGACTGCGTCGTCATCGGATGCATCTCCTTCCGGACTGCCTCCTCTCAAAGGAAGTCATTTCAATTTTTCAATTGCTACCGTTTATTATTCCGATAAAAGCGTCTTCCCATATCCAGGACCCGTATTCACTACTTACATTTTCCTCACTACTTACATTTCCCGCAGTGATGTGCTTGTTTCTGTTTATCCATTCGTGTGTGAGTGTATAGAGCGATGTAAATTTTAACGACTGCCGAAGCTTTTGCCGAGTGTCCGAACGATATCATTGGGAAAGTATTGTAGGATATAAAGAGTGCGAGTAGCGAAAAGTCCATCCCTGACCTTAATGCTTAGCTACCACTGTAACATCGGCAATATAAAACTACTCTAGTTTATCTGATGTAGCTGCTCTATCTTAGTGCGATCATATAGTGGATGGCACAATATTTTAGAATAGATGTATTATATGTATGTATATACTTATAGAATCATTTACAATTTTACTTCGACGGTTTCAGCGAAATTTTGCTTATGACCATCATCACTTTTATAAGATAAACATCCTATCCACTATATTAAATACCGGTTTAGAACGTTAAAATACCTTGGCTTCGACTATAGTACTCAAACGTTGCCGGAAGAGTTTTTTGGACAACTGCGGATTTTCAGGACATCTTCCCTCTCGCAGACAACAATTCGGCTGATGTTCTTCTTCGATTCGAACACTGATGCAAACGTCCCACATACGTGCAGACGGACGATGCTCTGGCGGTCTGTTTAGAAATTGTTATTCCGTTAGGTATCCGAAAACACCGAACCACTTCGGAATTGCGTCGCCGTGTCCTGAATACGATTATTTTAAAACAAAGAAATTGAGTACGTAGGAAAAAAAAGGAAAACAAGAAAAGGAAAGATATACTAGATACGGAGGAGGAAATAAGAAGGGTTCTAAAAAGGAAGTACTATATATGTATTACGTACCATGTTGCGGATGATTATTAATAAAAATGCCTTAAATTAAGTGCAAGCTTTAAGGCACTACTTAATTTCAGTAACTTAATCTATGTTTCCTATATAAGAAAATGTCAATTATAAACTCCACCAAAACGTATGCAAAATAGGAATGAGATATTACTATAACTTATGCCTCGCTAGTCTTGCTAATATCTACTGCTGAAATGTATATCATTCGTGGAATTTTAAAGGTCTCTATAGTAATATTTAGCCACTTCAGGAAATCTCTTCGCAAAGCTAGAGGTCATATCTGCACGTTCCAGTATCAAAAAGATGGTACTACTGTCTATGAGAACGAATGAATGTCTAGCAAGCATGATCATTGACATCTGGAGAAGAAATGATCTCTGTACATTTCAAGATGAAGTAATTGTCATCCAGATTAGTACAGGAGATATTCTGAATTGTCTGGACAAAAATAAAACGTCAAGATTGATTTCAATCTGGTCTGGGGGTGGCAGTCCGGCAGTCCGTTTACTACACATGCTACATAAAGCCAGAACTACGGCTTAAATATGTGTTATGCTTAGAGATATTTTTTCCAGAAATTACTGATCTTAAAAGAAGCAACTTGAGATATATTAACTCTATCACCAGTTTGAAGATGCTAGTTTCAAGTTGCAAGAGTTCATGAGGTGCTTCTTCAAAACCCTCTAGATGCAATATCTGCTCACGCACGGTGGTGACCTCGACCCCTCACTTGCTTTAGAAGAATTCTATCTAATTAAATAAAATGCAGAAAATTTGCTTTTAGTCTTATGAATTCACCTATAATTATTTGTGATAAATATGCATACTTATTGTTGGATATTATTGAAGTTCTACTAAGAATTTTATAGTATTTTCTACATGTAATGAACAAATTAAGAATTTTTTGATTTGCATAATTGTTACGTACGATAGTGTTAATTTTGCTAAAAATTATTAAATGTTTTAAGTCGCACAAACCATCAATTCACAAATGCCGAGCTTATCCATGGGAAATTTCATCCTAAAAAAACTCAGTTTGCTTTCCTTTCAGCTTAAGTCGAAACCGTGTTCATTTTCAAATATTTGGCATGAGAAAATTTCATTTTTTTATAGTAATTAGACATTTATTGTAGTTTTATTTCTGTTATATTTTCAACAGAATATACATACATATTTCCATAAACTTATTTAACTGTCAACATAATCAAAAATTATTTTTATCTTAAAAAAGAAGAGATTGTTTCCAGAGAGTTATAAAATTCATCTATGGATAAGGACACATGTTCAGAATATATTTTTAAAATTAATTCAGGCTATACAGGGTTGCCTTCTTTCTTAAATAGTATCTACGTTTAATATTGATTTGATCAGAAAATGTTAAGTATATATTTTATTCAGACATTTCTCGTTTACAATTTCAGACGAAAAATGTCCGAATAAAATATGTACTTAACATTTTCTGATCAAATCAATATTAAACGTACTATTTAAGAAAGAAGGCCAAGTGGGCAACCCTGTATAGCTATTACACAAGAGAAGAGAATTAGCTGACTGGCAAAGTGAGAGACCCGCAGCGTTTAAACTCAGTCCAAAGGATTTGTGTTAGTCGTCTCAGGTGGACTGATATAGTCTCGAGCCACTATTCGCTGTTATAACGCTACATTACTTGCAACAAAATAAGGATATGTAATACATTACATGCATAACAATTACACAGGTAGAGTCGTCACAGTTGATTTGATAAGCAATATAGGAGTAGAAGCTACAACACCTCCATCACGAGGTAAAAAAAACAAGTAGCTGCAAGTTTTCTAAGAGTTCGATAACATGGAATAATTTATAATTACTAGCAGATCTAATTTATTTCACATTTGCTTCATTGATTCTGTAATCTGTTTTGAGTATATTGCGTAATAATGGACTTGGAATAATTTTGAGTTCAAAAGCATTCTGGTCATTCGGACTCCATTGGAAAATTCACGTCTACAATGTCTTGTCAACTACCTGTCTTAGCCGGAATTCCGCGAGGAACAGTACTTGCTCCTATTCTCTACAACCTATATGTCAATGATATCGCCTTATTTCTGTCTGACGTTTACATTGTCATGTGTGCAAATGATATTGCCATATTAATAGCAAATAAGGATAACATAGAAGCACTAGCAAACGATCTGATAGACAAATTATAAAGATGGTTTTGCGATAACAAACTCGTGTTGAGTACAGAAAGAACAACATCCAAGGAATGTTGACGAGCAGAACTTAGAATTGATGAGCGAGATGAGAACCAAAGTAATTCTGTTAGTTTTCTCGGCGTACTGCTCCAGGATAATATACTCTGGAAAAGTCACTATGAAAGTTTATCATCCAAGATTTCATCAAAAGTGTATCTATTCAGATGTCTCTGTGAAAAAGTAACATATGAAACACTACTATATGTGTATTATGCTGAAGTGCAGTCCCGGCTGCAATACGGTATTGTATTATCATCATCACCAACTGCAAAAGATGTATTTTTGGCACAAAAAGCTGTACTAAGGTCGATCTCTGGTGCCAATCCTTGATCCCTTGAGACCTTTTCAAGCTGGCATAAAAATATACAACAAAATCTCGTCAATTATAGATTTCTATTTTCTTATTACTACTCCAATATCAATAATCAACCAATACCGGTCTATATTTTTCACCTGTTACATACACTCTCTGTGTCAAACTAATTAATATATAAAATGAAAAAAATAAATGACACATATGTAACGTATGGAATAATCGTAGAATACTTGAGGACATATGTATGTCATGCCTTAAGAAGCCTACAGAGGAAACGATCGATTTTACAATCCGTTGGACAAACGTAGTTAATTTGACGATTTAAAGGGGCCTGCAGACGAAACGTTGTTGGTTCGACGATCTACGTGTGGAGGAAAACAGCGACTGACTTTTCAACTTCTAGTACGACAAATAGTACAAGTACACATCGTAGCGTCTGTGCGCCGCTTTAGATACATGACGAGGGGTTATGATCTTACATCCGGTTCCTTAGTCCATACTTATACAGAAGTTCTCACCTGTTTTTATCAATATTATTTCAGCAGCTGCATAAGATCGGCTGGTTATAAGTAGTGCAGTACTTATAATTTGGGTTTCAAATTTTGTCAACGGCGCTTGTGGTACGTCTCGCTACATGGGTAATCCGGTGGAGCTACAATTCGTTGTTAGGAGACGATTAACAACCTTGTTCCACAAGGTAATGTCGTAATTAAGCCATGGAAACATATTTGCACACATTTACACAGCAAGAGCTGGCTGCACTAATCACAATAAAAAACAATAGAAAAAAAAACGGCGGTGGTGGTTATAGTCTAGGATACAGAAACATCAATTTTGTAAATCAAATCTAATGATTTACTTTAATCATTTTAATCTCTTAG
The DNA here is from genome assembly GCA_023690525.1 of Holotrichia oblita. Classification (NCBI taxonomy): domain Eukaryota; kingdom Metazoa; phylum Arthropoda; class Insecta; order Coleoptera; family Scarabaeidae; genus Holotrichia; species Holotrichia oblita. The sequence goes on along the minus strand of CM043016.1, from coordinate 55,480,116 downwards.
TCGGAATCTCTAATAGAAACATATTCATAATTTAATAAAGAACCTTTCCTTCGAAGAAGCAAATTTTCCGAATTGGGCGTATACTTTACTTCGTCATTTTTTATTTCATTAAAGATTCCATTATCTGACAGATCGGTTGCCTGAACGAAAGCAGAGCAAGTATAAATACCAACCCAAGTTATAATTAATAACAAATGTATAAAATATTAACGACAGAAAAGTGACGTAATATATGCGGTACAGAACTTGCATAAAGTTCGACATCTTTGATCGATACGGTATAAGTTGCCTCTTTGAAAAGTGGTTGTGCGTTACTTTAGATACCAGAAACAGAACAGATAAACTGATTAGGAAGCCCATCTCATCTTTTACGGCTTGCCTCGAAGGTGTACGCAAGATAACGTTTATATTTTCTCTAATAGAAACTTGATACATGTATGTATGGAATCGAAAACTAAAGATCAAAGGAGTAATTCGTGATACGTTGTTTCTACGTAAGATATTTGAGCAGTCTTACTCCAGCCTACGCTCTGAAAGTTCTTTTATTTGTGTTTCACTGTGTAACTTAGACAAGGGATTTAATGTAATCTGACGAAGCACACAGAAAGTTGAGAAGACCCTGTAAGCAGTAAACAGATGAGAACGTTACATAATTTATTAATTGTGATGAGAGTTAAAAAAACAATTCTGTCTAACAAAAGGTATCTATATTTGACTTTTTTTTCAACATAATTTATCTTAACCCTGATGCATTTACGCCACTGCTCAAGCAATGACTTTATTATTTATTATCACGTAGAAAATTGTGCTTTTTCAAATTGAGACTACATGGTGAACTACACCCGCAGAGATTGAATGAGATTTTGGCTGCCTTATGAAGTCGGGAAATGTCATGAAGAAAGGGGATTCCTTTGTGATACAAAAATCTTGATAATGTATTACCGCAAGTTCTACAAAAATGTCTCCTTGAAGACAGAGCATTTCTGAAGCTATTGCATGGACTTTGATGCTGTTTCTGTATTTCATTAGTACATCGAAGTCTTATCGCCTGGTATTTCGTTTTAGCAATGATTGAAACTTTTAGACGATTATCTTCGAGAATTATTGTTTGGTCATCTTCAAATCTTCATCTTGATAAGATTTTAGAAATATAGTCAGTGAAATTACAATTTCTCGGCAAACAATTAGAACTAACCAATTGTTTTCTTTTCCGGTAAAACAGATATGAGATCTGAGAACCTTGGTTGTTATCTTATGACTTTAAAAACTATGTAGATATCCTTTAATATGCAGAAACGTTTGGAAGAACACTTATGAGATGCAAGTCGAGCAGAACACGACACAATAAACAACAATAAAACTCAATACTACGCAACCATTTAAACTCACCACAAGTCTCACAGCAACTTGCAATGGCCTGTATTTTTTGGGACAGATACTGTTATTCACTTTACTAATTCTACAACGGTGTGTCTGAAAAGTTTGCAACCTAAAATTTATTTTTATTTTTCTACATAGTCTCCTTGTAAATGTACACGCTTCTCCTAGAGATACTTCTATCTCTTCAACCCGTCCAAATAGTACTCGATGCCTTTCTCTGCAAAATAAATGATTAGGAAAGTAATGAACTCCCCATTTGAAAAACATCTCTGTCCGCAATTTTTAGATTAGGGAACAAAAAGAAGTGGTGAGTAAGGAGGGTGGTTAAAGCAGTTTAAATCGTAATTCGCGAGGTTTGAGTCTGTCTTGGTGAAACAATTTTTTTTTCTCCAAATGTGGTCGTTTTCCGGGCAGTTCCAAAATTTTGGACACGCTTTTTAGCTGAAATTTTAGTGAGTACTTGTCACTAGATGCTTTTTTGACGAGTGGTGCCATTTCCACGTTGGAGTCGGATATATTTCAAACCACCCTCGTATATGTAATTAACCAACCGACTTTGCATTTACCGATTTAGGAGGAATCGTCTAAAAATATTCTTCATCATTTCGTTGTTAGAGTTAATATTGCAATATTTGAGCCCATTGGTTTCTGGTAGCATCTCAATTAAATAGTTTATTTACCTAGGCTATATCTCCGTAGGTAGATCTTTTATTTGAAACTATGATATAGTTATGTCTAATCAAATCTAATTCTAGGAAACTAAAACGATCGACGATCCGATTGATATTCTTTTCGGTATACAGATAGTATGACTGCTCCTTCTACGTCAGGTTTAAAAGACAGATCTACGGCTTTTTTATTTTCTTCATTTTGGAAGCCTATTTATAAAGAAGAAACAATTTATCCCAAAAAACTGAATCATCATTTAAATAAAGTAGCCTTACTATTTATTTGATATCAATCAAAATTTGATGGAACCGAGATATTTTGATACAAATCTCAAAGATTTTCCGTACAATGGTAACCCCGACGAAATTGATTAAATTCTTTGAAAATGCAACCTAAACTCATCGACAGTTTATAAGATGATATAAATTGTCAGTCTACTTCACATGGTAGTGCTAAGGGCCAATATCTCTTCAAAAATATTTACTAAAAAATTTCCAATTATCGAGCATACAAAATAAAATTCGAGTGGTACTGCGCCAAAATGACTGCAACCTAATGTCCAAAGTGCTACACATGGAGCACAGCTTCATAAATTTTCACACCCAGAATCAACAAGCGACAGCGCAAATTTCGACCTTGCCGTCTAACTTTCGGAACATGTTTCATCCCCAACTTTTAACTTCTCGACTACACACTCATGTTCAATCCCTAAAACAGATAACACACAACAACAACTAACCTCCTAACAATTTAAACTACAACAACAGACTTCTTCAAACCACCCCCACGCACAAAAAACATCCACCGAATTTGTGAACAATTCTATAACTTACACATTGCACTCCCTCCCACTTCCCAAAGAAATCCCTTTGGACAAAAGCAGGAACCCGAAAACGCGTTCAAACTGTTCAAAATTCATTCTGTACATTAAAACTAAAATAAAATCATGAAATGATGTTTTGCATTTCTATCTCTATCATTTGCTTGTGTGTAAGTTTACTTTGATGTATGTTTCTCAATTAAATTATATAGATTATTAATCGCATGTCCTTTGAACGCAGGTTACATTAAACTAATTAACAGTCTAGCCACAGGTAACAGCACGGACTTGTCTTTAAAAAAAGAGCTTAGATTCTTCAGATCAGCTCGCAGATGTGGGATAGAGATGTAAAACAAAAACTAAAAGAGAAACAAAAAGCGCACAGCGCGGAAAAGTACACCGAAAAATTAAATCCAGAAGTAATTTTAAAGAGAGAAAATGTATTTCGTGCCATACTCCTGTAGAGTGAAGATGAAATGAAGTCTGAACTTCTCTGTACTACCACGTTCTCCGTTTCGTTATATAATAAAAAAATGATCAAGCGTAATAGCTACGCGATTTTTGCTGTGTTGTAATAAAAATTTGCGGCAGCTTAATTATATGAGAAAGTTATTTAAGCCAAGTTCCAACTCCTACATTTTCATTAATAATCTATTATAATTTTAATAGAAACTGCTTTCTGTCTCGAAAGCACAGATATAATTCAAATTTTCTAACTTACCATTTGGTCGTTGACATACCACGTCAAATTGGGCGCGGGGTATGCAGGTGGTGCGAAGCATTCTGCTAATAAGGGCCCGCCTCGTTCAAGTCCGGCCCTATCTACCGCAACCGTCGGTACACCATCCGGAACAACTGCAACAAGCAAGGATAGAATGTTTATAATAATAATTTTAGTAAAGAGAAAATGAATAAATACGTTGCATCATCTATTATATAAATTATCCTCATTTTATAATTCTAGAAAGTAACGCTATGATTTACGTGTTCTCTAATGATTTGCTTTTATGCTTAACTACAGCTATGGAAATACTATGGCTGTAATAAGTGTACGAGTATCAAGCTGCACGCTATTATTTCGCTAATAAATAAACTAGTTTACGAGATCGCAAGGCTCGGGCAATTGTAGCTGGCGAAGCTATTTGCTCACTAATGAAAGTTCCGTCTGATGTCAATTTATCAAACTTGTGCTGGTAGCAGTTCAAATTCATAAACAGGTGGATGCATTGTTGATCCAGGTACAATATCGTGTTGACTAGTCTGGTATATGATGTGGCCCTAAGTTGCCAGATAATAAATATTTGACCAAACAGGTGTAGATTTAATATATAATAATAATACATAGTATTTCTTCGCTAGTTCCGGCATTTCGGAGAAAAATATGAGAAAATGGTTTGAAAAAATTGATGAATGCTTGTTGTCAAAAGATTATATAATTTATGATGGCGAATTGCAAAAAACTCTAACGGTAGGATCGTCGCTGAAGTTTTCCTGAACTATATAAGAAACATTTTTATACTGAACACTAAACACTTTAACCCACTAAACACCAAACAAGTTTTAACTAAAACACCGACGCGTTTCCACAGCAATGCTGTCATTATCAAGGCGATAATGAAACTAAATTAAAATAAAATCTACAAAAACAGGTAACCTAAATGTTATGCACGGTCAAACCGATACGCATCATTAATTTCCGATTAACGAAAACAATGACGAATGCGGTATAGGTCGATTGTCACAGTTCATTACACATGACTTATTTTTATGTATTTCTAAACTTTCGAAATCATTTAGAAACTTACAATTGTTTATTTGTCTAATTAATTTAACATTCGTATGATCGATGTTGTGATCTGTTTCAAAAATGTGTTGGGCAACGCTCGATTTCTCAATTCTATTAAATCTAAGGTTAGCCATATGCTCTTTGAATCTAGTTCAGACTGCTCTCCTGGTTTGCCCAATATATTTTTGATTACAATCTATACAATTGATTTCGTAAATACCTGACTTTTCTAGAGGTTGTATTTTATCTTTAGGGTTACCGATGAGACTTCGTAAACTAGTCCCAGAACTGTAAACTATTCTAAGATCTAGCTCTTTGAAGATTTTACTCAAACCTTTTGTGATAAAGAGAGCGTAAGGGAGGGTTACAGCGGGTGAAGCTTTAACATCCTCTCGAAAAGTCGTAGATTCTTTCACAGTTTTCTTATAATTAAACTTCCTAATTAACTTATAGATATGCTGAGGCTGGAAATTACCATTACACTTAGCCGCATCTTTTATAATTTTAAGCTCTTTCTCATACCTCGCCTTGTTCAAGGAAAAAGTGAGAAGTTTGTGGACCAAAAAATTCAGGCTTGCCATCTTGTGGTGAACACAATGATGGGAATCTGAAGGAATGTAGCGAAGTGTACTGGTTTCCTTTCTATACACGTCAAACTCTAATCAATTGTTATTTCTAATTACTAAAGTATCTAGAAAGGGTAGCTGACTGTTTTCTTCTCTTTCACAAGTGAACTTTATGGTTTCGAACCGATTATTTAATCTATTGAGAAAATCGTCAATATTACATTTTTTAGTGTCAAATATAGCGAAAATATCATCCACATACCTCAACCAAACCCTAGGAAAGTATTCGCTCTCAGATTCTAAGTCTTTTTCAAAACTCATGAAAACGTTAGCCAAAAAGGGCGACAAGGAGTTACCCATTGCCGTTCCTTCCAGCTGTTCATAAAAACTCCCGTTGAATTGAAAAATGTTCTGTTTCATACAGATGTCAGTTAAGCGACGATATTCCTGGACACATTGTTGACTCAAACTATTTTGAAGCAACAAGTCGTCGAGGTATGTCAAGGTGTCTGGAATTCTAACGAATTTTTTACTGCAAAACTAGGTTGCTATATTGGCAAATTATTAAATTCATTGGTCAACGATTTGGAAACCTTATAAGTCGGTGCGTCAATTGCCGCAACAATTGGCCTTACCGACTTGCCAGGTTTGTGAATTTTAGGTAAACAATATAATTTAGGGATAACAGGATTGGAAACATGTAGCTTCCGTCTAACATCGGCAGTAACAAGGTTGTTACAAGTTTTATATACTGGTTTAGTATTTAGGAAAATCATTAGCCCCCTTATTTTATTCTTAGATGGGCATAAATCTCCGTATGGTTTGAATGAATTAGTAAATTATGAAATGCTTCAAAAATTGATGCTTTTTAACTTTATCCAAATGCTGGAGAATGTACTAGAATGCTACAGCTATGTGATATAACTATACTCCGTTTTATAGAAATAGTTCAGAAAAAGGCAGTCAAAGAATTTAATGGAAGTAACCAAAACCATTCGTTCACTACTCTCATGGTTGATTGGAATATTCAATCAAACACATTAGTCGAAATAGTTTCCAAGCATTTAGTACGAATGTTATCAATCACTCTAAACACTTACTAAAGGCTAGCAAACAAAATGAAACTAACTGTAATGTTATGTATAGATATCATTAGAAGTCAGCATTCCATATAAATTCAAGGAACTTGAAGTAATTAATTCAGATTTAACAAATGCAAGAGTTTTTAAAATTGTATATTATATGCAGATATTTCAACCAAGCAGAGATAGCAAATAGTGTACGTGCCAATAACAACATGATGAGTTCTTGGCATATAATTCTGTACACGTTACCAACACGGGCCTCGGAGAAGCTTCACGTAAAATATGATTTTGGAAAACGACCCAGAGTGAAAGATATTACCGATTTAGCAGCTTTAAGACAGCAGAAACGGGATTACTTGAGCGAGAACACATGTATTGACCGTTCTACAGGAACATGGAAGCAGAAAGTATCTCGGTAAACCTAACGTTTTGACTCTTGATGTCAAGCGGTCTTCTTTTAGAAACAGAAGGATACAGCGTTGTATGTCAAGATGGACTGTTTCATTTCTTTGTGTAGACCATAATGGCTGTATACGTCAAAGATACCAACTGCAAAGCGTGTAAGAAACTACCATCCCACCGTACGTCACGAATCAGCAGGTACTTGTAGTGGAGAACGAAAAATGGAAAATATTGTGGGATTTTGCTTTGCACACTACCAGCCAATTAAGAGCGAACAAATCTGATCTTACTATCGTTGACAAAATGTCCATTATGGAAATGTCCTGCTCTGGAGAAACAAACATTATAGACAAAGAAGCTAAAAAAATTGATAAGCACTAAGATTTAATGATCGATGTCAGACGCACGTGCCCGGGATATAGTCCCATATTAATTTCCCTAATACGAGGAGCGCTTGGAGAAATACCAAATAGCATACCAAGTCATTTAGGAAAAGAAGGTGATATTAGGATCTCTGCACATTTTATAGGCCACGAAGCTAACGCCCAAGGAACTACGAGTTAGAGACCGCCACTGTAATTCTCGTCTGAGGAAGTAGATTGGCGATGATGTAGTCGATTTGGCAATCGTTACAACGGAGACCACCCTACCAGCAAGCTCAGGAAAAGTAACATCATACAGTGTAGATACACAAATACGTACCTACTTATATTTTGTAAAACATTAAAAATAATATACAGGGTGTATACATAAATGGATATACGGATATTATTGTGTCTATTTCCAACGGCTTTGGAGATATTTCCGATTTTTCAGTTTTTCACCATCCGTATAAAAACGTAAGAAAATCAAATTTTACATCCATTTATGTAAAAATTGCTATACCATTCCATTAAAAAAAAATCAAGTTATTCATAATTTTAAAGCTGGGAAATTACAGATCCTTATTTAATCACCCTGTAACATAAATGCAACAATTTTCTAATAAAAGACGTGCCCTCTTTCATGATTAAGCGAAATCTGAAAACCGCATGTTTCTAACTTTCGCAGTTACGGAGATATTTCCAAAGACCGAAGACGCTGCAGATGTAATTTTTTTCGAAAAACGTCACGTAATTCGGAAACGGTCCAACTTAGACTCAATGTAAGCTTAACAAAGTGCCTTTTAAATTTAATAAGGAATCAAAAACTGCAATAATATATAGGGTATTCTATTTAAAATAATAAAGTTAGTATCTACTTACAGTAGAACCGGAAGTCCGCCATTACTGATACTAATTTTAAAATGTGTAGAATTTGATTCGAGGCAACATTTATTTGAAACATTTTTCCAAAAAATTAATAATAAGTCGGCTATGGACCGTTGCATCTTAGGCTGGACACCCTGTATAAATAAACGAGAAAATCACCTGCGCCCTGTTCGATGCTAGGAGTAACAAGAACTTGGCTTGGGAAGGTCTTGGTCATGTGACAAGGCACATAGTAGTAACAATAATAATAATAGTAATTTATGTTCCAACAGCTTATGCCAATTATAGGTGGCATCGGATTGGCTACGAGTTATTATTGCTCCTGCGACTGTAGACCAACTTAAGATTATTCCTCCGCATTTGCCAAGGAATTTGGAAAACCACAAAAAAAATCAGAAAGGGAGTGCACTGGGCGTTGAACGCCGTGTAATAGCCACTAGGCCACTAGTCCGACGATGTGATGACAAGTCTACCTCATAATAGTAGTTTAAATATAGATATCGACGAGGTGAGGAATGTATAACTAAATTAGAATAATATTGAAAAGCGCGAGAAAAGCAATTCAGTTTCGAATACTTGCAATATGGAAACTTCAAGTAAGAGAAATATAATTGAAAATGTACTCTTGCGTTGATGAAAATCTTAGGAAATGCGTTAAAGCAATTGCTAACAACACTGGACTTTCTAGTACAACTATACATTCTCTTTTCTAGGAATGCAAATTGAAACAGTACATCTGAATCACTAGCTATAATAAATACCACTAATACCAGCAACATATTAAAAGCAGGATTTTTCCGTTACAAGGACGTGTAGACTATGTATTGGTCAAAATGGTACCTAATTAGAGCAATATCTATAAGGTAGGTAGTATTTCTATTTTTTTGTATTTGCTTTTTTTTTTTTAAAAACTAAAAAGAATGTTTATTTGGTCTTTTTGCGATATTCGTAAGTAATTGTGAAGAGGGCGGCCTAGGACAAAGTGAACTGAAGTGGTGGTAAGGGACCCGCAAAACGCAGGAGTTAGAAATTCGCAAGAAAAGGTGAGGAACAGAACTTTATGGAAGACAATAAGCCTGATGGTATGAAGCAGCACTTGAGGACTGATCTAAGTAGTATACAGGATACTCTTCGAATCCCCTCTTGTGCTCGAACAGTACCTTAGGCAGTTTCTTGCGGAGCTGAATTTTTCGATACATTTATGGACATGGAGGTGCAGTGTTAAAGCAAGTCCAGCCCCATTCCTAAATACAGAACGGAAGGGCTTGAAGAAAGCCTGAAATTCTCGATAAAAATGTTAATCGGGCGGTGAGCGCAGTCTATTCATTAATCTTACAGCTACGCGTTTAGGTTCTAAATGTTGATATTGGTCACACTAGGCTTTAGGTGACGTTAGCACTATATTTGGATACTTATGGTGACAAGTTTTGTTCTGATATCTTCACCCAGCTTTTCATTCATCAAGCGGTAGCACGATGATGATTAGTAACTGTTCACAATAAGAATAGTTCACACTTGATCCATTCTCGTAATTCCTAACATTAATTATGCTATGAAGGAAGCATTGTTCCAACAGTTAAGGGGAAAAAAAGGTTTTATCTGAAATTTGGTTTTATTATCGATGGATATGATTTATTTTGATTATATAATATTTTACTTTCATGGTTTGGTAACCACTGGTTTTATTTTTTAAATAAATATGTTGCAGTACCTACCACAAAAATGACAAATTCGATTTTAAAGGAGCTCAAAGTTTTGCGTTAGTCTTATGTCGTTTTGTGCCGCTTCCATGTTTGAGATATTTGAGTTTCTTTTTTTGAGGTACCGTAAACATGTGAGTACGTCGACAAAAAAGAGACTCAAAATGAACATGGGTAGACGGAAGCTCCAGAATGGTACTTTCGAAATTCACATTAACAACTGATTTATTGCATATAGTCTAAAATTTTATGACCAATTATACATTATCTTCAAAGTTGAAAAAGTTCAGTTTTTCAAATACAATACCCTGTAGATTATTAGATGATTAAATGCAGAATCTAATTCTGTATCGATTCGCTGTGGCTTTTCCTATGCCTATTTTTAACGGTTTTCTTGTTATTCCATATTTATATATGTACTGGTGACAGTAACTGGTTAATAAAGACGTTGTCAGTATGCATTTCTGTAAACTGACTCTTAACCTAGTGTACAATAATTAATAATGAATTTGTTACTTCAATAATCAATTAGAATAACTTCCTTTGCACTCGGCAGACAAAATTTCTCCAAAATATTTATAAAACTGACGATAAATCAGATATACGAGTATATCACTTTATATAAGCGGCAAACTAGTTGGTAATTTGTTCGGGCTCCTGGTTTTGAAAGATCGGCAACTGTTAGCAGTGCAGAAAAGTATCTTGGCAGAGCATTTAAATATTACGCTTGCAATGGTACCTACCTAGAGATCAAAGCTGCCGACGTGAACTACTATTGGTTGGAATATATTGGTGTATTGCATTGCTCGCGTTTTTGTTTATACAATTTTGTCTATACAATTTTGTATATAGAAACACCGCTAAGGGCATAATACCAGTTGTATATTCATACTTCACCGCCTATATAATATATTATTGTTTACGTCTGTAAAGTTTGAGCATGTGATGCCTTGAAGTGATTACCTTGAAAGCAGAATAGATGTAAGGATAATGTAATAAACATATCTGGAGGGCAAATATTTCGCCATCGACATAGTCGACAGTTCCTATATGTATACATACAATATACATACATATACAAGTTTACGTATGTTGCCCACATGATACGGCCGGCCAACTTCGATGTTCGCATGTAAATCACTGAATTGGTTATGTCTGATTGACTACATGTCAAGAACACGTGATTAACATGAATGTACACAAATGTTCTATCATGGTCCGGTGGCCATCGTAGGAAGCGAACCGAAAACATGTCATCGGGAATTAAACGCGGAGTCACACACAGTCTCATTGTCCTGCAGTTAAATTATAACTGTTTTGAAGTTATTATTATTCATGTTACATCAAAATGAATTTAATGTACTTATTTTTCGCATCGGTCTATTACTTATCCCAATATCAATTGATCTAATTGAACTAAAGTACCATAATATATTTTTATTGACTCTTCCACCCTTGGTAGTCAAAATTTTGAACTGCCTGGACCAACGTCACTGACATCTCGGTTTTGTATTCTGTGTCTTTGTATATGCATAATTTATAAATGCTGTTTCCTTCAATTCAATCCCTTTCAGTAGAGGTATGAATACGTCGTTATACAAAAGCTATACATTAACCTGATGGAAATACAGCATCCTATTGCGTTATTATTGCCAGCTCGCGTATCTACCTATTCTAAATTATCGACATAACACGAAAACACTTTTATTTCCTCCTGATTTATCGCACCATTCGTTATTTCCACTCAATACGACTAATTATCGAGCTAGGCACTGCTCGTCGTCCAACCAAACCATTTGGTGAACGGATTTAATACATTCAGGGTCCCTATGCAAATACCTGCGTACATATTTGAATAGGGTCTACTAAGGGGTGTCTCACAGCCGATAACGATCATTAGCATTAATGTCGTGTATTTCGACGTCATGTTTCCGGTATGGTTCCATCCGTTTCGCTGATAGTAGGCGACGCTTCAATATGAAGATGGGCTCCATCCACCGAAATTGTTGCCGTATTACCTAGGTACACACAACTAACAGGAGTAAATGTATGCATAATTTTGGGATGTTCAGCACGTTAATTACACCGTATTACTTGATTTGATTCAAGGTGACTTTCGGCGTATATCTATGTATGTGTGTAGATATGTATGCTCGACTTTAACGTTACTTTATTATTAATCGTGTAACTGATGTGACGTGGTTAACTGATCTAAACAGGGTAATATGAGGTTACCCCGCCTTTAGGATCCAATTTATTATTGGAATGAATTAAACCCTATTTTACTACTAAAAATTGTCAGTTTATGTTATATTCACACGTCCGAATTGACAACGGAAAATTCAGTTTAACGCTTAATTTATTTATCTTTGCATGGCTGAACCTTTGGCTTAAGGACTCCCATGTCTTATTTCATACAACTAAAATAGATTCTTGTGTGAGAAAAAATTAAACAAAATCCTAAACTTGCAATCAAATTTTGGAATTACATTTTTTTGTGGTAGTTCTTGTGGTGTGTAAATTAGTTTTGATGGCTTTATTGCAACATTACCTCGCTGTGAATAATACAAGATTCGAACCCTGGACCATACCAACTGCTCTAACTATGGCCAGCCGCTTTTAACTCGTCGACTATCGAACTGTGTCAATGTTAATATTATAATTGTAAAGTGTGTACTCGTGAAATGATGTAAAGATATCAGTATTAAATATATGCCGCAGCTCTTATTTAAGTGTTGATGTCTGTCAAATAATACTTCTCATTTTGTAATGTATGTTGTAGTAGTTTAAAACCTCTGTTCACTCTACTAAGGGAAGTATTGGAATAACCACCACATAGCATTGTCCCTCTCGGCAATTATTTAAGATGAATTAGTAAACAAAAAAATGCTGAATAATATATACTCGCTTCTGTTAACAATTTTTTGCAGGTACTGTCTGTCAATATGCCTTCGAATGAGCGGTTTGACACCAATAATAAAAATTGTATTTTGCTGTTTACCTCTAATATTTTGATTGTGCCATACTTTGCCACTGTATAAGCCTGTTTCTTTAAAAGTATCAGAAGTAGGAAAGAAAAGAGAAATGGTTAGTCGGATAAAACGTTTCATATCGTTAAATAATGAAAAATAATGTTCTAAAATAATAAATTTTGGAATGGCCATACTTGATTTTAATAAGGTAGCAGTCAGGTAATCAATTACATTAATCAATCAGGTAATCACACAGCGTCATAGCTTTTACTCTAATTTGTCTCAAACCATCGATCATCATGATGGCCAGAATACCGATTACAAGGTTTGAGATAATTTAATTTTTTTTTTGAGAAATATTTTTAGTTCTGTGTTCAAAATTTGTGGTGGTAGGTGGTGGTACGTACGTACAGTCAAAGAAAAAATAGTGGTAGTCAGCATTAACTACGTCCTCTCACAAAAGAAGTGCGGTTATTGGGGATATTTAGGTGGTGCTAGCTTTTTACGTGGTGGTGCTAGCTTTAAGCAATCAGGTGCTAGCATTAGAGAAAAAATGAATTTCGCCTATAATTTAACAATTTTTTTTGAGACAGTATTTTGCTTCTAGGTCTAAAATTTGTAGTGCTAGGATGTACTATTTAGCGCTAGGTTTTGAACGTCACACACGACAAAGTAACTTAGTCCTCCTACCGTAGTAAATGACGAAAATTAATCTTGATTTTACTGACTTAACATTGAAACATATTAATGATAATTCAATTTAAATAATATCATTGTCAGTCATTATCATGCAATGACGCATTTCGGTTTTATAAACAAATTACCTTTGAGAGAATAATAACAATATGTACACAATACGGTAGAACAAAATAGAATAAATTGCACACTAAATTTGCAAAATTTTGAAAAAGAAGTAGAAACCCAAAATTGATATTTTATTAAAATAACTGCCCACCCAAATGATAATTAACCTTTGGACAGATTGTACTAACAAGATGTTTGAACGCACTATACACATTAATGGAATAAATGCATTTAATTCGAAAGAAACCTGAGGACTAATTAATTGATAATCATAGCGAAGCTTAATATGCAAAAATATAAATGTTACAGTCAACAGTGAAAGTAATTTACCAATAATTCATTAAGTATTGAATAAGAATAAGTAGGTCTATTTAACATATTTTCTACCCTATTTTGCTTTTTTTACATTGGATGCCTATTATTGCGTTTTTATTAAATGCTACGTTATATTTAATACATTGATAATAATTGACTTTTACAATTGTGGAAACACACCTGATGTCGTGAATAATTACCGAAGTTTATCCATTTTCTGATTTCACTCAAGAGAATTAAAACGAAGTATTCAATCACAATTCATTATTATTATTAATAATTAATTATTTATTTTATTTGAGACGTCTCCAAAACTTTGAGCGTGTATATGTTCTCACACTGAGCTTTCTCTTGACTGCGAAGGTATTTTTTGTAAACCGTGCTTCAGACCAGTAAGATATTTTAATATTAATATTGTTTGTCTGTATTTATACATATATTATGTTAATGTTAAACTTGAATTCTTATTAATTTTATAACATTTAATAATAGATCGGTAAATATTGCAAGTGTCCCAAGCTATTTATTTACATTTCTTTAAGATAGATCATGTTATATAATCTTTGAAAGTAATAAAAAAGTTTGTTCAGCAAAAATTTCAAAAATATATGAATAAACTCAAAATAAAAGTTTTTATTATGCTGTTACATAAAATAATTAGTTGTATAACAGTTATCCTGCAAGTTAGAAAAGTTACGTATACAGGCTGTCCCGGATTTTATTTTACAGGATGCAACTCCACACCCGGTATATTTACGATTAAATATTTCAAATAAAAGTTGCTTTACCTCTTAAAGTCTACGAAATGACAGAGTTTTACATTTGCTTATCGTCTTGAAGGTCGTTTTAAGGTCAACTTTTGTTTTTTTAATGGAAACCTATATTTTTGAATGCAGCGTTATATTAACCAGAAAGATACAAATAGCTTTGTATAAAGGCTATTTGTACAAAATTTGCTACTGCATTCAAAAATATAGGTTTCCATTAAAAAAATAAAAGTTGACCTTCAAACGACCTTCAACACGATAAGCAAATATAAAACAGACTATCATTTCGTAGACTTTAAGAGGTAAAGCAGTTTTACTTGAAATATTTAACTGTAAATATACCGGGTGTGGAGTTTCACCCTTTAAATTAAATTCCGGGCCACCCTGTATAATATTAATTATTTTTAATACCCATTTTTAAATATACTTTCGTCTATTTCGAATTTTGACCGCACAAATTCTTGCCTTTATAGGCACCTATTTGCCATTTTTTTTCTGCCTATAAATCCCAGCTTCAGTTAAAAGTTATAAGAATATGTATTTGAAACGGTTACGTAATTTAAATGTAAACCAATTTGAAACGGTTATGTGTTACAGTCACAATAAAGGTTTACAGGAGAAAATATGCCATCTAACCCCGAAAAAATAAAGCATTTTGTAATAATTTTCTAAACGTGTTTGAATAATAGATTTGCTTACTTTAAAAATGTCCAAGCAATTGTTTAATGAACAGACTATATTAGATGGTTATTGTTTTCTAAATTGGCGATAATTTCAAATCAATTGTAACAAACTATGTCTAAATATTGCGAGACATATTTCAAGGAATGTCATGTTGTGCAATGCAACTTTAAAGGGGTTGGCAAAACGGTCGGTCTTCCTGGTTTGTGCGTTGCCCTGCGAGCGAGCGTTTTTATCTTCACGGAATGAGCGGGTTGTAGGGGGATGATAAGGCGCATTGGGGGCGTGGCCTATGCAGCGACTCATAATTAGTATAAATACCAAGTTTCATTGTTATTAGACAGTTAGTCTTTGAGCTATCGTCAACCAAGTAACATAACCAGGAGTGAAAAGTGAAATATGGAAAAACTCGAATATCGTGCCGTTATAAAGTTCCTTACCAGGCAAGGAAAATCAGTCGCGACCATAATGAATGAGATGTCATTAGTTTACGGCGACTCTTGTCCAGGAAAAACTATAGCGGCGGGTGTGCCGCAGGGTTCCCTCCTCGCACCCAGCTTATTTATTATCTACATGTCAATGCCGAAAAATCAGCCTGGGCTTCCAGGTGGCGTCTGAAAATAAACCAATAAATGAATTCGAAAAAAGGCTACGACCTCCACCCGAAAATTGGATAATTTCAGACGGAGCCCTTCGATCTGGGAGTCATCTTGGAAAACTCAAGTCTCACGCTGCGTCTGCATGTAAAGCCGTGGAGAAATTCGATGCGGCAAAAAATTTCTTGTATCCGCTGCTTTGTTCTAAGAGTAGCCTGTCGTTGAAAATTAAGATCCTCATTTATTATACGTTCCTTCGACCTATTGTTAGCTACGGCGCCCTACCTATCTCAAGCATGGCGAAAACGCACCTCAAAAGGCTGGAAACGCTTAAAATCGGGTCCTAAGACTGATAACTGGAGCACCATGGTTTGTCCGAAATATACAACTCCGCGAAGATCTTGGGGTCACAACAATGAAGCAACATCTGACAAGCCTAGCAGCGAAGACCAAGGAAAGAATTGCGATCTGACAATCCGCTGCTGAGCAGGCTCATTGCTCGACCCCGACCCCCACCTAATGGTCAAAGAGCCCTAGAATCGATGATGAAGAGCACGCCTAGGAGGACCATATAATCCAGAGACTCGGTCTTAAATAGACAGCGAGGACCCCCTTAAATTACAACCATCCAGCCTAGAGGAGGCTTCCCAAGAAGAAAACAGGGCTTAAGAACCATCGTTCGGCCCTAGAAGGAGAAAGAGACGACCCAAGGTAGACAGTTAGTCTTTGAGCTATCGTCAACCAAGTAACATAACCAGGAGTGAAAAGTGAAATATGGAAAAAATCGAATATCGTGCCGTTATAAAGTTCCTTACCAGGCAAGGAAAATCAGTCGCGACCATAATGAATGAGATGTCATTAGTTTACGGCGACTCTTGTCCAGGAAAAACTATGGTGTACAAGTGGCATAGTTTATTTAAACAAGGAAGGGAATCCCTTGAAGACGACCCGAGGCCGGGCAGGAGCATTGAGGTGACCACGCCAGCACTTATCCAAAAAGTTGAAAAAATTGTACTCGAAGATGCTCGACTAAAGAAGAAACAACTCGCAGAAATGGTTGGAGTATCCGACAACAATTTTTAAAATCCTGCACGATCATCTCGGCATGTCTAAGGTCAGCACAAGATGGGTGCCGAGAATGCTCACGCCGTCGCAAAAACAACAGCGCGTAGAGTTTTCGCGTGCATTTTTGGACCTCTGTAATGAAGACAAGGATGGAGTATTGAGTCGAATTGTTACTGGAGACGAAACTTGGGTTCATCATTATGAACCTGAGTCCAAACAAGACTCCATGCAGTGGCATAAAAAGGGCACAACACCTCCCAAGAAATTTAAAGTGTCACAATCAGCTGGGAAACTCATGGCAACGGTATTTTGGAACTCGGAAGGAATATCGTTGATTGATTATAAAGATAAAATTGTTTCTATAACCGGAGAATATTACGCTTCAATATTAGAGCGACTAAAAGAAGCCATTGAAGAGAAAAGGCGGGGAAAATTGACGAAAGGTGTGCTGCTTTTGCACAACAACGCGCCCGTCCACAAGAGCCGCGTTGCGTTTGCTGCCCTGCTTATAAGGTGGGCTTCGAAATTGTGAATCACCCACCCTACAGCCCAGACTTGGCCCCGAGTGATTATTACCTGTTTCCGAAAATGAAAAAAGAGCTGCGGGGTAAAAAATTTACTGCCGATGATGAAGTCAAGGAGGCAGTTTCGGCGTATTTTGCAGATAAAGAAAAATCATTTTTTTATGAGGGTATAAATAAATTAATTGAAAGATGTGAAAAATGTATCCGTCTTGCAGGTGAATATATTGAAAAAGAAAAATAATTTGGTTTTTTATTTCCACCCCTTATCCCCCATTCCGCGAATATAAAAACGCTCCCTCGTATGTGTCGTTTTCTCTACTTAATTTGGTTCTTGATATATCAGCTTTGCAATTCAATATTATTTCCATTTATACTTAAGCATAATCTTACATTCTATAAAGATTTCACTCTTGGCTAATATTGGTTTATTGAGCTCCTTAACGATCTATTCGATCTACATGTTTGAAGCACTGGTCACTTTTGCATCGTATAGTGAGCGATATGCATATGATGTAATGTTTCTTAATGCTTTAGAAGTATATTTCTACGATTTCTTGATGATCTTTCTGTCAACACAGGAATAGAAAGTTTCAATCTTTGTTATTTGATATAATATCAACAGTTGGCAATAATCTTTACTATCAAATTGTTTGTCGGCGTATGTTATTAAGTGATAATGGGCCTGTGTTCTAAAAAAATTACGCAGTTACAATTTAAAATGACCTTGAATAAGTCGGTTCATTTAAAAATACCAATCACGTCGGACTGAATTAATATGTTAGAAACTTTCCAGATTTTCTTTGATGGTCTCGTGTTATGTGTAGCGTCAATTCTATCGATTCAGTGTAGTGGTGGCTCCTTATCACACAAGTCGCATTGGTCGTCAGTTTTTAAACCAAATTATGCCGCTTCTTTGGTTTTAGGTATAGCACTTTTATTTGATTTCCGAAATTTAAGCGTCAAGTCGATGTTTAGTCTCAAAGGAATAACGTTCTGCTAACGGATAGATGAGAATCATACGAAGGCAAAGCTCGTGAAAAGTGCCTCCTTGATTGCCAGGCTTATTCGATCCTTTTCAAAGTAATCAATAAAAACATCTTTTCACTTATCAGAAAAGCCTGCCTATAACTTTTCAGGCAGTTAAAATCGATATCACCTTTTTGGAACAAAACTAAGCAGTATTTCTGGCATATTGTGAGCTTGACGTATTTTTTTAAATAGCTCAAATAAGGTAATACCTTTTCGTAGGAGATACAGGTATTACATGTTTGTTTTGGAGCCTACTTTGCCAAGTTTGCAGCAATCCAAACTTAATTATTTTGCCTTCCTAAAAGCTTCCAGTTGTTGCGACATAGTCCTTGACACTTGTTACAGTTACTGATACAACATCTAGCACTTTTAAGATAAATTCAAGTACTTTTCTGGTGTTGGAAGAGATAGTAATACAAGTGAATGCGAACAGTATTTATTTCAATTGGTCATCATCCTATATAATCAGGATCAAATTAGACGATCCTCAAATCTATATATCTACCTATGTAACAAAATTATTCACACCCTAGCTTTCTGCTCGCAATTTTAAGAAAACGATAATTTGAATAAAGTCAAGTAAAAATAAAAAATATATATTTATTCCTTTGTAACATAGCCTAATAAGAAACTAACAATTCATTTTCCTAAAAATAAGTTTTGATAATAATAGAAACAAAATAGTTCAGATTTATAGTATTTTAAACGCAACATAAATACACCCCAGTTTAATATCTGGTGTGACCACCTTTTGCCGCTGTGACAGCCAGGCATCTCTCGGGCAGTGACTCCACCAACTTTCTGGTATATTCGGGTAAAACTTTACGCCATTCGTTATTAACAATCTCTTTCAAATTTGAATTATTACTCGGTTTCTGCTTAGCAACTTCCTTTTTCAAATGAGACCACAAGTGCTCAATGGGATTAAGGCCCGGGAACTGAGCCGGCCAATCCAGAACTCGTATATGATTTTCTTGAAACCAGTTGGTGATCAATTTGGCCGTTTGCTTCGGATCTCCGTCCTGCTGAAATGTATACGAATCGGCGAGTCCCATCAGATCAGCACTAACGACGAGGTTGGTTTGTAGTATATTTTTATACATTTCTTTATTCATTATGCCGTCAATGAAACTTAATTTTCCAACTCCATTCCATGACATACAGCCCCATATCAACAGTTTTCCTACATTTTCATAAATGAAAAACTTATTAATTAGAACATTAAAGAACTAAATTGTTCATTTTAATTAGGGGTGAATCTTACCTCCACGATATTTTACTGTAGGGCGTAAACATTCCACCTTATATCGTTCCCCTGGCTTTCTCCAGGTCCTTATGACTCCATCAGAACCGAATAACATAATTTTAGTTTCATCAGACCAAATTATCTGCTTCCACTGTTCTATGGTCCACGTTGCTTTTTCTCGCGCCCACTGATATCTTCTCTGAGCTCTCTGAGCGCAATACTTCCCTTAAATCCAGTGTATTTTATAGGTCGGCGCATAGTTTGGCGTGAAATTTCAACTCCGAGTGAGGTATTTACGTCAGCTGCTATTTTTGAAGCAGATATTGGTCGATTTTTTGCACTTCTCTAATTATCATTGAGTCTAATCTTGCTGTAGTTTTTTTCTTTCATCCTCTACCACTTATATTTTGAATTGTATATGTTTATTTAAATTTTTGCACAATACTTGCCACAGTATTTTGGTTCACAGCAACATTTTGACTAACTTTTTTGTACCCAAAATGTTTCTCATGTAATTCAACAATTTTCTTTCTTAAATCAATGCTCAACTCTTTCGTTTTTGCCATTCTCATGAGGTAATGGTTTCACGACGACGAGTTATTTTTTATAATATTAAAACCTTACAAACGAGATAGTTTAATACTACTAGAAGGCGGCTTTATGTAAGGGTGTGAATATTTATGTTGCGTTAAAGAGAACTCTTGTCTGTTTATTTTTGTAAACACATTCGTTGTAGCAAAATGAATAGTTGCTGTTTTATTAAGGTTTATTGCGAGGAAATCAATATCTACTTTGTTTCATTTTTACTTGACTGTGTTTCACATTTATTCTTTATATTATATGAAAAGAGCTGGGGTGTGAATAATTTTGTTACATTTGTAGGTGATATTTAATCCATTCACTGCGCATGACATCTGAAGACGTCATACAGCTATTGCAGCATACTGCGGATGACGTCTTTCAACTGATGATCTCGACGATCCCACTTTTGTACTGGATGAGGACGAGCAAAGAAAATATGTCTGATATGAAAATAGATAGCAACAATTTGTACAGAAACCCGTTCCTGTTCTTCAGTATAATAAAAATATTTGGGCGGAGGACGAAGGGAGGAAGAGAGGGAGCGTGGGGTAGATAAAAGGGACCACAAAAAATTGGAGATCAATGCTGAACACAAATGCTGTTGTCCAAACTAATCAGCAGTGAATGGCTTAAATGGAATTACGAACACTTCAAAATTATTCAATATAGCTCTTAAAATCACGGAGAAATTTTGATATGTACTTTCAAATCCATTTCATAGGCATTTTACCAGCACAATAGAATTATACGAAATTCCTAAGTAGTAAAAATAAAAACTATTGGAGCGATTTCATGTGACACAGTTGGTAAACTTTGCACGCACACATTTACTAGCTAAAAGGTCCGTCCTCTGTTTACAGTAGTCAATATGTCAATACGTTTAACCTTCAGTACACTTTCCGTAGATGTCCCATTTAAAAAGTGACCCATTGTCTATACATATAGCAAATTCTATCCACTGCTTTGTAGCACTATAGAATAGATTAATAGAAATAAAATACAAATATTTTAAATAAAATAAAAGCTAGTTTTGTTTTGAAATAATTGTCTTCGTACTACACTAAATGTAACTATAATAATCAAGTATTATGTTGGGCATAAGCGCAGAACGTATAAATAGTTATTTAGTATCTTTCTGAATTTGCAAATCAATTTTGTATTGTTTTCAATAAAGTAATAGAAACTTCATTAATAATAGAGCAAATATGCACCTATAATTTGTATTTCGATATATAACAAGCAGCCAAACCTCAACATTATTTTCCTTTAATTAGAATGTCCTATCAACAACATAAAGAATATGATTTGTCTGTGTAGATTAAATTCAATCAATCAGTCATTGTTTGTGTGTATGAGTAAATTTTGACAGCATTTATGCATAATTGGATAAAATGGAACTGAATGTTATATTGTAGGGGTCAAAACTATAAATAACTTTGGCTCTAAACATTTACCATCATTGTATACAGTAATTGAGATATCAAGGAATATCACATGATTATTACAACTTGTACAACAGCAGTTAGATAAGCTTTTTGAGTTCTTCCCATTTGTATCTCCACAGTCTCCTTTCGTTAACTTCGTTCAATCTATCTCTATATTCCCTTTGTCCCACCGTCTGCGACTCAGGAAAATTACTGTTTAAACAATTACACCTCACTTCTGTAGGGTGCTCCTCTCGCAAACAGACGCCATCGTCCTATTTCTAACTTCAACCGAGAACCGACACCATGCCGGGTGAGGACCGTTCTTCATTTCCATAAAATAAAGCCTCGTAATGTTCTCCTTTGTCCAGGCGTCAGGTTAATTTATCTAGAGAAAGGTCTCCTCTTCTCTGCTCTGGGTGAAAATGCCGGGGTCCGCAGTCATTAATTTATTTTATTTGATCCATCAAAGACACAAACACAATGCGGAACGGAAGTTCCGAAGCGACTCTCGCAGTGGCGCGTGCAGAGGACAGGAAGTGAAAAAAATTGCCGCCGAGTAGTCGAATATTCGGTATACGTTCAGCTGGGTCGCGACGAGTTCGAACAAATCGGCAGAAGATAATAAAAATATAGTGGTTGCGCGCAAATATTGAATCTGAATAGAGGAACAATATACGGAGGATGGATTTTGTTTGAATTGGTTTTCGGGTCTCGTATGTTTTGGTTATCAAAGGGGAAAAAAGTCAATTTAATTTTTTAGGGCGCTAGATTTTGCAATGTTTATATAACAAATAATGATATGCAAATATATGTTACTTCTTCCAGTGTAACTTAGTGACGTAACTGTTATATCTTTTATTAGTTTCGCATCATAATTTAGAGTTATCAATTTGTAATTTAGCTCGTCCTGTTAATGAAGAATATGTTGAAACCTCTGCTTGTGATAATCCTTTGGTAGGAAACAAATCTTGAAGTATCTGCGCGAGATGAGAATGCGACATCAATTAAATAATACTATCGATGATGAGGGTCAACAACAATTTTTAACGCATTTACCACAAATAGAAAGTAAAACGAGATCACAAAATCAACAATGATGATTGTCATTTTTTAAGACTTTCGTATTATTCGGTTGAAGGTCCTCTCGCTTATAATATCGATATTAAAATATGAGCTTGAATCAACTATATAGACAAATTGTTTAACTCAATAATAAATAATTCGGTATAAGTAATCTTGAAGACACACAAATCAAACTTAAAAAGTCGAGAAACACAAAACTAAAATTGGGAAACTATTTCACGTTATCTAACTTCCTTCGATAATCACATAAGCATGATTGCGTTCAGCAGCGTTCCTCTCTGGTTTGTAAACAATAGAACCCACCAGCTGAGTCTTTCTAGCCCAATTGCTTTCCCATTATCGATGATTGAATTGAATTGGAAGTTAAACGGTTTGTTCTAATTTTTTTTTTTGTTAGAGGTAATTGTTCTATTTAGACTCATTTAAATTTGATTGGCTTTTATCCAATTTGTTTGTTTTGTAACTGTGAAGTGCACGTTATATGTTGCGTGTTGCTAGGCATTTCTAATTGTATCGTGTGATTTAATTAATAATCATTTAAATAACGTACACGTTGTGTTGCGGCAGACAAAAATCTTGTATTTTAAAATACAAACGACATTTATATCTGCCAAGTAAATATAGTATAGCGGTGCAACTGTAATTAGGCCTTTCTTGTTGGTATCGTAGGGTATCTGAAACTAGGGTAAACAAAACCGGTGTATATTTCACGAGGCTGTCGGAAGATGCAGAATACGGGACTTGGGCAACCGTTACTGCAGTTGTTTGTCACTGCAATTTACGGTCAAACAACAAAGCTTTCGACTTCTGCTACGGTTACCTGTCGAACATACAATATATTGTGTAATAATACCCGCAGAAACGCTGATAAAGAGATTAGTTAGCTTGCTAAAGCTTGAATGTAAACAGCACGGATTAAACAGAACTAAAACAATACAGCGCATCCGTTTACATAGTTTGTTTCCGGCGAGGGCTCCCGTACAGATTATTTTGTTTAATTAAAATAAATGAGTGCGTTGAAGCGCATGAAAAATTTCTGGATGGCTTGAGTTAAAATTACGGGCCCTCGAGTGGATAAAAGCAAATATAATCCTTTGTTACACAACTTTAGTAAGTACAGAAGAAATAAAACAATTTTTCCTGGATAGTATAACATATTGGTTAATTGAAAATTATTGAGGTGCTGGTAAAAATAAATAACAGTTAGATAACTAGCCTAAATGCGACTTAGTAAATAGTTAGCTTCTAAACGTAACTGCAAGAAGTGTTTAACCCAACTGACTTTATCGTTTTTTTGGCTTACTACACTTCTCCGTCCTTTATGTGCTGAATGTGCATGCGAAGACTGAACGTTCAAAAATTATTCTGGAAGGTGTAAAGCCACACATTGAGCACAAAGCCAACCGCTGGTATAGTGGTCCTACCGAATATGTTCCCTCTGCATCTTTTAGCAGATGCAGAAGCATTAAAAACAAAATTGAGCAAAAGACACTTATCAGTTTTGCCCTTGTATCTGTATCAGATATATGACGTATAACATAGACACAGTTTTCTACTTTGCGCAACCTTTTAAAGTTGTAATACCAAATAAGAAAGAATGATTTAGTAAATCCTGTGAGGCAAGGCGGAGGGGGAGGGGCAGTTTGGTAGAGTATATCGACGCATATCAGATTATGGAGCATACTAGCATACATACTACAAGTAGAATATGCTATACAATATCAGCCATAAATAAGCACCCCATGGGAGACAATTCATACCGTCAGAACAATTTTGATGACAGACAGTAAACCAGCTCTCACTACACAGGGAACGCAACATGGGCAAACTAGTTGGACACCCTGGGTATTTGCGAATAGTAGGAGACTAGAAAGCCGATAGACTAGGAAGCAATACTTTATATATTGTAATGTTATTCCAAATTGACTCAATGTTTACAATTAAATTTTTCACTTGACAGATGATCATCCAGCTGTAGGTAATCTAGAAAAATAAAAAAAAACACTAAATTAATTTTATATTTATGAAACTACAACCAACT
Organism: Holotrichia oblita; assembly: GCA_023690525.1. NCBI lineage: Eukaryota > Metazoa > Arthropoda > Insecta > Coleoptera > Scarabaeidae > Holotrichia > Holotrichia oblita. The sequence continues at coordinate 55,455,326 of CM043016.1, read as the reverse complement.
ATCTGATCTGTGTATTTTTCTTATTCATTTTAATTCAAATTTATAAAATTACGTCCATTAACATCATTGCACACATGCGAAGTATTTGTTTAAAATTCATTCATTTAATTTAATTCAACACTATGATAGAGGATGTGCAACTCTTCAAGTTGGCACCATCAGTATTTTTTTCGCATATGTATGTACGAGTCGATGTCATGCTTTGGCTCAGTAGCCATCTGACGTAGAAGAGGGGTGTTAGTCAGCAGAGGTCTTAAGTCCAGCCAATTAATAATTAATTAATTTTAAAACATTTATTTTGTACACAAATACACACAAATATTAGAAAAAAATCACACCATTAAATTACACTCACAAAAGAAGAAAAACCAACCAGTTAGGGGCATTTTAAGAAGAAAAAGTAGGTGGTAATTAAAATCAACAACTTTACGGTGACCCTGTATAACACGATTTTTGACCGGATCTGTAGAAAATCTATCACCAACTGTTATTGACATAAGACTATCGAAATGTATTTCTGAAGAGATTTAGAGACAATTGCGAATCATCTATAAAAAAACTCGGTTTTTCTTGCACTGATCGTCGTACAGAGCGTTTATTTCTGCGTAAAATTTATTAAATAGCCACGGTGCACCGTTGGGGCCAAATAAACGATTACCTTCGATTAAAAAGTACTTTAAACATCAAAATTTTCACCGAAATTTAATTACCCCTACGAAAAAGACGTCTCTCCATCCACCATCCGTCTAGGCAGGCGAAGACAGAAAGCTTTCCAAATTTCACACACACACTCACACATCTTTTTTATGAAAATTAGTCCAAAAATAATAGGAGTATTAGTTAGTTTTAGTTAAATTTTTTTTTATAAAAGAATATTAAGTTAAAACGTAAAACATTTATTTTAATTAAAATAACAAAAAAATTTCAAAGTAAATTTTTTTAAGTACAAAAAGTCCAAACTAAAAGTTGGAAACAATTTTCAAAATTCCAAACGGTAGTCATTTTAGTTGTGGTGATTGCCACGCAACTTCTGAACTGTGTAAACAAATTTTTATAGGTTGATTGAATTAAATAAAATTAATTTTTTTTGTAAAACATCTTTCTGACTTGTAATTTTTTTTTTAGTAACTTAGAATTTTTTTTCACTTGGGTATTTTTCAACGTACGATAAGCTCTCGTATTCTGTTCTCTACACCTGCTGTAGAGTTAAGAATTCGCGAACCCTTGAAATTATTTTTTTTAAACCGCAATTTTTATTTAAAGAGTATAGAACACTAAACACTTTAACCCACTGAACACCAAACAAGTTTTAACTAAAACACCGACGCGTTTCAACAGCAATGCTGTCATTATCAAGGCGATAATAAAACTAAATTAAAATAAAATTTATAAAAACAGGTAACCTAAATGTTATGCACGGTCAATCCGATACGCATCATTAATTTCCGATTAACGAAAACAATGACGAATGCGGTATAGGTCCATTGTCACAGTTCATTACATGACTTATTTTTATATATTTCTAACCTTTCGAAAACATTTAGAAACTTACAATTGTTTATTTGTCTAATTAATTTAACATTCGTATGATCGATGTTGTGATCTGTTTCAAAAATGTGTTGGGCGACTCTCGATTTCTCTTTGAAGATTTTACTCAAACCTTTAATGATAAAGGGAGCGTAAGGGAGGGTCACAACGGGTGAAGCTTTAACATCCTCTCGAAAAGTCGTAGATTCTTTCACAGTTTTCTTATAATTAAACTTCCTAATTAACTTATAGATATGCTGAAGCTGGAAACCATTACACTTGGCCGCATCTTTTATAATTTTAAGCTCTTTCTCATACCTCGCCTTGTTCAAGGGAAAAGTGAGAAGTCTGTGGACCAAAAAATTCAGGCTTGCCATTTTGTGTTGAACACAATGATGGGAATCTGAAGGAATGTAGCCAAGTGTACTGGTTTCGTTTCTATACACGTCAAACTCTAATCTATTGTTATTTCTAACTACTAAAGTATCTAGAAAGGGTAGTTGACCGTTTTCTTCTCTTTCACAAGTGAACTTTATGGTTTCGAACCGATTATCTATTGAGAAAATCGTCAATATTACATTTTTTAGTGTCAAATATAGCGAAAATATCATCCACATACCTCAACCAAACCTTAGGAAAGTATTCGCTCTCAGATTAGTTTTATTATCGCCTTGATAATGACAGCATTGCTGTTGAAACGCGTCGGTGTTTTAGTTAAAACTTGTTTGGTGTTCAGTGGGTTAAAGTGTTTAGTGTTCTACTTCTGCACCAAGAGATCCAGTGGAGAACATTACAATATATAGTTTTCATAGGACAAGAACCAGTCCATAGTATGATAAAGGCAAAAATAATTATGGCTACTGATGGAAGTTCACTTTATGGGAGGTGGCTGAGGGTTTCTTGGGAGGAGGGATAATGCGGCAGCAGAACTAGGAATCTATTTACCTATAGCAGGCAGACTCTCAGGCAGGTTACCGATCACTGCTCGCTCAAATGCACTTACGTTACTCGAGTCTTGTACGTATCTGATTCTAGTCGCTGAGGATACCAGAAGAATGAAGTAGCACTTCTAAATGTATTATTCCATTAACATGTATTCAAAGCCATCAAGGTGCAATTCCGCTTGTAGAGGTAAGAATTTTATCCATGAAAGATATGCTGATTAGTGTACCTACAACTGTTTTTTTGGACACAAACAATGTTAAAAAGTAAATTTTGGTTTGTGCTTTGGTTTTGAAGCCAGAGGACCAATACCGCTGTGGTATGAAAATGGTAAAAATTGCCTTTGTTAAAGCTTTTTGAATTGATTTCGTTAAATTGATGTAAACCAAACATATGTATGATATGCTACAACAGTTTCAATGTCTTCCAGTGTAACAAAATGACGTCTTTTAAGAGGAGTTTTTAATTAAAGACAAAAAAGTCGTCGAATGAGTAAGGACATTTGAGGACCACAGAAGTGTTTTTCTTGCCAAAATATCGTTTATTGTAACGCGACACGGGAGCATTTTCGCGATTGAAAATCCAAATGCTTTTGATGTTTTGGTTTCACATCCAGAACGTTTTTCGAAGTCTTTCAAGAACCACTCGGTAAAAGTCTTGATTAACCGTTTGCCTTGCGGTATAAACTCTTTCTGAAGGATTCAATGTACGAAAAAAGCAAATCAGCGTGTATTTAATCTTCGACTGCTGTTTTTTGCCTTAGAGAGATTGAACTGGGTCATTTCAAGTTCTGACGCTCGCTTCCGAATCATACTCAAACACGCATACTTTTTAGAAAAATTTGTTATTTTACTCAGAAATCAAATAACTCATATCTGCTATGAAAAAGGGTTTTTGTACTACTACTACAAAGATACGTAATAGGGCTGTCGTCAGTTATTTGAAACGTAACCATGAACATTTTAGAACACGTTTCATTATGCACGCGTTGCCTTAGCAACTTGCTAAGCAACGATTCATTTCGTTTGCTGGATCTTAGAATATGACATTTGATGTATGCTGATATAACAAACGTCACAATTTGATGGACGGTACAGATTACAGATCACTAGATGCACAACTTAATATACTTGAACATCCTTACATTAAATGATGGATGTCATCACAAGAGAGGTGAGAGGAAATTATAAATATACAACCAGCATTACAGCATTTGAAATTTATTATCTTAATTTGACGTATTAGATTAGTACAGATGATACAGTGGTACAGATTTACTGACAGATCCTACATATTCTACTATTAATGCGGCAGCAGGTAGTCATATAAAAAGTATAGTAGGTACGCTACTTGCACGAAATGCTTATTTTGCCCGAGTATGAAGGTTTGCAAGTAGCATTCATTTTGTACTCGTTGCATAAAATACTATTAATGGCCACAGAAAATGTTGACGTCATTTTAACATCTAAGTAGAATTGATTTCATCTTTCAAATTTCAACGGAATAATCACCTCATCATTTTGCTGAATAGAACACTAGTGTTAGGAGCAACAACTCCAAGACTTGGATAACTTAAACAGTGGAAACTTGCAGGTATTTTATGCTATGATAAATCAAAGTCATAATCAAATTTATTAAATACGAAATTAAATGTATATAAACGAAAATAGCTGTATTATCCACAAATTCACTGCAGATTACAGCGGATCTTCATCCTATTCGCTTCTTACTTCTACACCTTATCTCCGTTCGTTTTCGGCCGTACACCCAACAAGATGAAAAATTACACGGCGTAGGACTTTGGACGTTTTGTTCGGAGTTTGTGTCTGCGGGGACCGAACGACGACAAGTGGCGAAAGAAAGGGACGGAGATAAATGATTTATTCGAGATTGAAATCGATTAGAGAAGAGCGGACGGGACGAGGGCGCATTCGTTTTACAATCGGTGGAACAGGTTAATAGATTTGTCGCCGGCTCGCGGCGTACCATTCGAAAACGTGCTCTCGAAGATGTAATGGGGCTTCCTCGAAGATAGGTTTCGAGCTGTTCGAGGGTACCTTTTTTCCCTTTTTTTTCGGTGAGCCTACCATCGCGTTGGCTGTTGTGTATACCGTCTTTAAAATGGATTTTATTTCGATGTGAATAGCTTATTGTAAGCTAGAAAACTTAGAGAGAGAAAATATGGTTTGGAAATAAGTTTCGTTTAAAAGATATTGGTATTGAATTCAATAACTACATACATAGTATGGGCAAACACTTCCGTAATTTCGCAATAACTTTCAAAGTATTGGAGTAATTACATCATGGGTGTCAGGTTGTATTTAAGACTTGTTTTCGTTCTGGTTTTTGTAAAGATTCTATTTAAAATTAAAATTTATCAAATTGAAAGTTTACAATTTGTTAGCTATTGTTTGCACTATAAACAACTATCCATATAAGGAACCTATATCTAACATGGCAAAGAAGACAACCCAAGGCTATCTGCTTGGGTCCTACTCAATAGGTTAAGCTGATTTGGTCACATTATAATCGATTTCTTACCTTAATGCTTATGAGATAAAAGAAATTGTTTAGTGACTGCTTTAGTTTAGTTTTACCTATGACAATTTCTTTGTATAGGTACTTATTACTGTTATTACTCGTTACGTTATTATCATTTCCGCTGTCGCAGTCCTATGTAAATGATTTTACCAAAGTTATCATTAACCTTTTTGTCACAACGTACCCTTAATAGGTATCATAAGTACTGCAGTTAACAGCATCAATTTGTGTTATTTTACTGAGCAAACATCGCTTACATGATTAATCGCAATTTAGCGAACAATAAGCCGGCACAGATACACAAGAAGGTAAGCATAATGCATTCCAGTTAGTTTGTGTGTGTGTCTGTGTATTATACGTACGCTTACCGAAACTGAATGCATTAAGGGGATCTAACGACGAGCGTTTTCCCTCATTGTTAGCATCTAGCGTCTAAAGCGAGTGACTCCAATCTGTTCTGTACTATACCTGCAGATTCCCTATCAATGGTGCACTAATCATTAGAGGCATCAAGCCAACACATGCAAGGCTTATCATGTTGCGGAATAGTTAAGCTAGACTTAATAAATCAATAGACGAGGTTCATCTACGGATATAGATTTCAAACAAATAACGAGATAGAGATTTGAACGCAGCACAGCCGAAATATAAGCGAAGAGGAGAAGAGAGAGAAGGATGGAGGTAGAGACACAGCATTAATGGTAATTTGATATTTTGAACGCTATGCTTACCAATACATTTTTCATTACTCCAAAAGTTTTACCAAGGGTTCAGCAGCAATTCAATTTTTTTATGATTACCTTCCACATTTCTGTTAATTTACTCACTTCTTAATACAGGGTGTAATGTAATTTTTTATTAGATAGAATGTTTTTTCTGTATATGACAGAGCTTCTTCTGTTCTTCTCTAGTTCTGCCTCTGATTGTCCCATCGTGGCTTGATATTGCTCACACCTTCTTCCATTTTATGTTGGCACCAACTCAATCATATTTGATCAAAAAAAAATTTGTATTAAATTAATTTTAAGTTCTGTCCCGATTCTTTGTTTCTCTGTTGATCTTGTCTCATTCATTTTCAAAATTCGTCATTCTGCCTAACTTTCTTTGTTCTATTGATAAATTATTTACTATTCATACTAGTGTCTTTCTTTTCGATTGTTATCCCTCTCTATTAGAAAGTTTATAGTCTATCTCTCCTATCTGAGACTAGCATTAAATAGCGGTAAACTCAGAGTCCACCTTGTTTTTTCAAAAATATTTCAGATTCAAGATTTGTTTTTATTATATAATTATTTGCTTCTTCCTGTAGACGTCCTTATTTTTACAATTTTTTTTAATTTCGGCTATAGGTCATACATTTTTCTGCCGAATGCTTTATCTGTATCCAAATGCTTTGATAAGATAGGAAACATCCACTACTTTGTAGACTTAGGACTAATTGTAAAAAATCGTGAATGGTCTTTGCGACGCTCGTAACTAGATAGGCTTTCTTGGTGCTACCCTTCTCTCTTATTTAATTTAACACGAGAGTTTGAAAAAAGCCATTCGTATGTGTGACGTCATACGTTTACTAGAACGCAACGTGGTATGTTCTCTCGAGCTTTTCGATTAGTTGTTAATAATAACATAATATACCACGTATATCGTGGTAGCTAGCAATCGGCTTTTTGCTGTTTACGGCTTGTCGTTTACTATTTACTTCAGATCATTCTGACCTCCTGTCAATAGTGCTACGTTGTTTTAATTTCAAAGCTATATGTCATTTAATTCTTGTTACAATAATACGTATTTTATTATATTTTGTGACCTACTACACTACAAAGTTTAAGATAAGTTAGATTTAACAAAATCTTGCTTTGAATTAGAGAGAATTATTTTAATAAAAGTTAGCTTGGGAGTTGTTTACCACTATCTACAACTGGTACCCTGTTAATGGACACACAATGCTACTCCCTTTAGAAACTCTATACATACTTTACTGGTTGAAGAGTTCCCTCAGTCTGGGGCTTAAACTTATGATCTACACGGTGTTTCTCCGGCCGATACTTACCTACGGTGCCCTTACTTGGTCCAGCGTTTGTAAGTCGCAGATCAAGAGACTCAACGTTCTGCAGAACAGGATGCTGCTCATCTTAGCAGCACCCTGGTTCGTGACCGATGTGCAGATCCATAGAGATCTCGACGTTCCACCTTTCATTGATCATGCGCTGGCGCTGGCCAGGAAAACTCTGGAAAGGGTCGAACCAGTTGGTTCAGCATCTCGGAGAGCTGGATCCAGACAGGCCACTATCTCGTGACGTGACGAGACGGATCCTACAGCCGATCGATTGACTTGCCGCCATGAAAGGGCCATCTCGCTGAAGGCCTCTGCAGTAAAAGACTGAAAAGTCCGTGGCTAAATAAGCACCGCATATCAGAGATCAAAAGGTTCATGGACAAACAGCTCAATCTCAGAGTAACAGCAGATCTATGAGTGCATACTTTACGAAACGCCATTATTCGCATGACTGCGTGATAAGAGTTCTAAACGGCGAAAATCTTGCCAGTGATGCAGATTTCCGTTGACCCTACATACAGGGCGGGGCATTAGTGCGAGGAAGTCCAATTACTCCTGTATTATAAGAGAAATGAGAAAATGTTATTAAGATAAAGTTCATGAGAGTAAGTCATAAAGTAAGTTTAGTTTACCCTGTCTTTATTTAAAACCCTGTATAGTTAAAATGCTTCTAAGTTATAGCCTCTCATGAACTTTTATTTTAATAACATTTTTTCTTATGATACAGGAGCAATTGGACTTCCTCGCACGAATGTCCCACCCTGTACATGCTCCTTTTGAAATCAATTCTTTAACAGATTCAGTGTTAAAATGTAGTAGCATTAATTTTAGAAGGGATTTGTCAGTTATAACCAGTGCTCTATTCCATACTAGCTACGTACTTTTTTTTTTTCACAGTAAAACAAGAAATTAAAGCCTGATAGCAGCAGCTATCCAACGTTATAGCGACGAATATGATAATGGTTTGAGATTGTGATGTCTATATGTTTTCAAACCAAACACAGTATTTAATGGTGTTCATCTTTGTATTTTCTACCTATTTTACTAGTGCACCACATCTTCAACAAAGTTTTAGTTGTCCTTACTTAGTGATTCTTCAATCATTACTGGTCTGTCTTCATTTCAACATGGATCTTTTTTCTTGTTGTAGTAGTGTGAAGATTTGATTTGAAGAACCTATCAGCCTCTTGATTTTGTTTTTCTTCTAACTCGATAGTCCACCACAAAGACAGTTTTAGGAATATCCCAAGATGTTTATGAATGACAGCTGAAATGATATCTTCAGCAAGAGTTGTCATGTACTTTATTGTATTGTAGATGTGGATTGCAAGCAATTCAATATTCATAGCGAATCTCAGAATCGATTTAGGTGGATTTGATCTCCATGTATGCCTTGTTTTACTTATTAGAAGGTCTGTAGATACCACTAACACTGAATTTCCAAGTAAAACTAACTTTTTGTTTTTATTTAGCGAAAAATTTATAAATTTCTTCACTTGATAGACCTTACTTGCTCTGCCAATGTTGGACTTCTATCGCGAGTCAGGTTTTTGGAACGCCAGAGAAAGATTTCGGACCTTTTTTGCGAGTTCTGTTGATCTTGATTTCACTCATATAAGAACTTTCAGGAGTAACTGTAGTTAGATAATACTACGGCAATATTATCTTCACTGGAAATAAAGTATTGCACGGGATGCTTTGATGAGATATATTCGGTCGTGTTATAACAAACTCCTGCTCCAGCAGCGGAACAGAACTAAACATTTTTTACGGCGAATGATTGATGCCCAAATTACTGCCGCTGAAATAAATTCATTACAGCATGCGAAAGTTTGAGAGTTGTGCGCTGTGCGAGCGCTATAGAGGGATTTGTTCGTCGAAATTTTCCCCATGTGTAAAGTGTGGAAAAACAAACTGTGTAGGAACGAATTTCTGTTTAATGACATCGGAATACACATGTGTATAGAAAATGAAATATAACGCATGGATTCGATTTGAAAACTTTTACTCTTGATAAGTATACATATATTTATATTTTTTATGAATTTAGATGTTTACGCGTTGCTTCCTACTGAAAAATACAAGCTATATTTGTAATATGTGTGGTAACAGTATGTGACTAATTGGAAAATAATGTATGATCACTACTTAAGAATGTTTCTCTAATAACATTTTTCAATAACATGTATAGAGGATAATACGTGGGCAAGTGGTACTTTTGAAATTTCATTTCTGATTCGCATAAATCCATTTCAAAATAAAACCTTATATCATATATCATATTTTCTCAATACAGTTTTAGCATCTCGTCGATATTTCTATTTGGTCAACGGAACCTGCGCCAAGAGACAGTATTAAAAAAGTTTATATTGCGTTCTCCAAGGATACCCAACTCTTACAAATACAAATGGAAGCGAAGGAGAAGAAGAAAGATGTAGAGAAGTCCTCCAAAAGGTTTGCGTAATTTCAGGTCGTAAACTTCAAATAAAGCAAAGGAATTAACTTTTTCCTCCTTTCCTTTATGTCTCCTCTTTTTTTTAATAATAAAAAGTCATTACGCGGCAGTCTCCAAAAGTCCGAAATTAATTAAAATCATGGAGTAAAAGAAGGTAGTTGGCGAAGTAGGTGGCAGAGTGAGGAGATTATGGGAATGTAATTGAAGTCGCTGAGATTTAAATAATCATCTGCGGGATACGATCGTTAAATTTCTTCTAATGTCACGCGAGTATCGTGTTCATTTCAATTTATGAAAATCGCTTTTTGAACCATAGTTAAATAAATTAAAGTGCTGTGAAATGCTTTTTTGTTTAAATAACTTTATTAAAATCGTGAGAAAGAGGAAAATATTCCTGAAAGAAGATTTATTGTATAAATTATACTGTTTTCTCATTGTCATTAATTTTATTGATTAATATTATTCGTTTTTAGTTGCCTTTGTTATCATTTGACGTTAACAGGTAAATAAACTCTATCTGTTGCGCTAAAGTCTCAGGAAATCAAAATTGTTAGCTGCTTCATATTTTAATGCCAGTGTATATAAAGGTTACATTCTGTAACTATTCGATACTTCCACCACCTCCACCAGAGTCGGGGGGTGGGTCAGTATAGTTTCCAAAATTGCCAAGATGCAGAACGACCAAAAAGGGTGGTACATTTAGTTGCTTAGTTTAAAAAATTATAGAACTTGAGAGAAATCTAGTATGTGGTCTTTTCAGACAAGCACTTTGGTCCTTGGGTACGCCTCAAGAACTATTTCACTCAAGTATCAATAAAATGGAGAACATTAAAATCTGTCAAAGTGGTTTTTTTAGAAATTAACAAACGAAAGATTTTTAAGCCTGCATATCGGAAATCATATTTTGACCCAACGAATACAACTTTGTAGTCTACAATTAGTATTGCATTTAATAAATTTGGTTCGCTGATGTTCGTTCTGTGTTCGTTAACAGTTGCACTGTTACCTACTTGTACCAAATTCAATCCTCGAGTACTAATACATATATGCTTGTCTAAGGTAGGTGCTAATATAGAACACTCTGATTCCTTGTGATTATTGGATTTGTTTAATAAAATGTTTTCATTGTAGCATACATGAGAGTCGTAAACTAAAAATTTCATCGGTTTGGCAAAATACTGCCTTTAGCAATTTGTCAAACAGTTGAATATATTAAAAATAAATCTGTTATTTTGTAATCCCATGTGTTGTTCATTTTTTTTTTGGTTGAACCTCTGAATTGTGAATTTAGGTAATTCCACGTAACTTTGATAGTTCCTGTGCAGGTTCAGTTGAGCATATCTTCCAATAGCATTGATCAACATTTGGTTCCTGGCCTGAATATCTTTGCATCTGTTCCTGCACCATCTACGTAGTAGTTAATGGTGTTTGCTTTTAGGGAATAGGTGAAGGACTCTCCCAGACATTCTTTCTTATTAGTTAGCTTCGTACGTAAATACTTTTCAAAGCTGTATTTCCTAATTATTTCATCATTCGGCAGACTTAAAAGTCTGGAGAGTTCCGCTTGAGATTACCAAGCTCTCTGGTATAGAGTCTCGACCGCTCCAGACCCCACCCTGGTCAGTCTGCCATGCCGGAAGTGCCACTCCCTTCACTACTATCTGTAGGGTGTGAGGTCTTGGATGTCCTCTAGAGCTTGAGCATGTTGTTGTAGCTCCGATGATGCATACGCATGCTAATCATTGTAGCCTGTCAAAGGCAAAAGGGAATTAGGTTTCTTATATGCTGATGATTATGCTGATGTACAACCATCGCAGTATGTTAGGGTTGCAATCCCATGTTTTACCCGCTAAGTTCCGCTATATCATTAAGGCTATTGCTGCCTTATTAATTGTCAGTTCGATATGCCTGTTCCAGAGAAGTTTTGTGTGTAGGGTTATTCCTCTATATTTCTCTTCTTAGTGAAAGGTACAATCGTGGTTTTAGTTGAGCTCAGCCACACTAACTGGCATCATTCATGTCATACCATGTGGCCATAGATAAGATTATTATAAATTATGTGCAAAACCACAGTTTTAAACGTGTGTGGACGCAACCCAGACCCGAGTTTGGAGTCCATTGTCTCAAGTGATGAAACAATGGTTCTATGGAGCCTACCTTATACTTTTATTGTAGATAAACTTATTGTGTGAATAGAGTATGTATATTCAACTTGTAAGTGCATATTTTATTGAACAAGATATCAAATGAAAATAGATACTATTTTCAAATTTTGAGTTATCCAAACTTAAAACCTAGTCCTAGGAGAATTTTTTAGTACCAAAGCTTCAAAAGAAAACAGTGTAGAAAAGTATTAATGGTCGTAGCTAAGGCACACATGCTTAGTTACAACACTTCCTTTACTATTTTACTATGCATGTTATATTTATTTTTATATATCATGTACTTAAAATTAAAAAATCATATTTAATGCTGTACCTATACGTTCCTCTAATTAAGACAGTATATGTTAATTCAAACATTTATATATTTATGTATTTTATTTTATTCTAGATCAGTAACAAGCAAAGAAGTCCATGCATATATAAATATATATAATATATATATATATTCACATCTGCTGAGTATCTCAAAGGAAAGCATAGAATCGAATTTAAATGGGAATACATTAATATTTAGCCACTCCTACGTCACGTAACAGCGTATCCCTTACGTCCTCAGCGTCTTCGGCATCGTCTTACGATGCGAACTCGACTTTAATACATAATAAATAAGGAGACGACATTTTTGCCTGTACGACGGCGGTGCTCTTTAAAAATTTGTAATGCAAAATTTTTCATGCGGGCGATCATTGCTAGCCCCAGTTCGAGCAAAGGTATTATGTACGAAGTTGAAGGATGTACAATATAAATCCCTATTTGAGTTTTTAAGCAGTAGAAATAAAACAGGGAACTGGTTTTAACAAGTAAGCGTAACTGGAGAATGAAGTACAGCGCATTGCAAGTTGAAGATTTTAAGAATTATTGTAGATTATTTGACTTGCAAATTTGGACATCCTGGTTGGCTACTGCAAGTAATAAAAGCACATTAAACCTGAATTAAAAGTTGAAGTAAATGCAGTTGAAACTTTTCTCCCGTAATTTATCTGAAGTAGACAAAATACGAAACTAGGTTGTAATACCACCGCATTTTCTGTTGTCCACAATTTTTGGAGTGTGCATGTTTTGTATTGTAAAAATTTGTTACAACACTTCATTTAAAATACCTTCTCCTTAGATAACTTTTTATCTTAAAATAACGTGATAAAATATTGCTCCGCTGATGGTGACCTCAATTGTACCTATCCGCTGTAGAATTGTTAATCTTTTTGACCAAAGAAATGAACATTGCGAATAATGCGAGTCTTCGTTTTAGAGTAATTTAGCTCTGGAAAGATGTAATTTTGTGTGAAATGATCTTTCGCTCCAGTCCAACAACCACAAGAGCAACTGATCCCCTTTGTTATCAAGTAAGAGATAATTTCCTATTTCATAGAACATTAAACACTTTAACCCACTAAACACCAAAGAAGTTTTAACTAAAACACCTACACGTTTCAACAGCAATGCTGTCATTATCAAGGCGATAATAAAACTAAATTAAAATAAAATCTACAAATACAGGTAAACGGAACATGTTTATTGCAATCGATAGGAAAGTTCAGAATAAGAAATTCTCTAATGATAGGAAATTAAGAAAGTTAAGTTGTTTTTAACAAAATAAACATCATGTTCCGATGAATACCATTAACATAGTAGAAAATCATTCCTCGCAAACTTTTAGTGAACGGGAACTTAATCTTTTTAATAAAGGATTGAAATTTGGTTTGCAGACTCGTGAATCGAATGTTCAGTGGGTTATTTCCGGGATAGAATACTCTATCCAGCGGCAGCGGTTTCCTGAGCCCACAAAACAGTTCGTTAGGGAGGCCTGCAAACATACTATTTCAAAAATTTTGAAATCCTATAAACCACCTCAGAAATCCGAAAACATTAAAATCATTAAAACTTTGCGGGAAAAAGATTGTTTTTATTTGAAAGCTGACAGGCTGACAGCTGAGGGAACAAGGTTGTTATTTTAGATAAAGAGGACTACTATGATCGGGTTAATGACCTGTTGAGTAGTGGTCCTTATAAGTCAATTTCAAAAAATCCTTTACCGAAAATGATTAGAGATGTGTTTAAAGCCTGTAACAACCTTGTTACTGCCGATGTTAAACGTAAGCTACATGTTTCCAATCCTGTTATCCCTAAATTATATTGTTTACCTAAAATTCACAAACCTGGCAAGTCGGTAAGGCCAATTGTTTCGGCAATTGACGCACCGACTTATAAGGTTTCCAAATGGTTGACCAATGAATTTAATAATTTGCCAATACAGCAACCTAGTTTTGCAGTAAAAAATTCGTTAGAATTTATTAAAGAAATTCAAAATATTCAGTTGCTGGACGGTGAAATATTGATTTCATTTGATGTTAGTTCTCTCTTTCCTAGTGTACCGATTCCAGACACTTTGACATACCTCGAGGACTTTGTTGCTTCAAAATAGTTTGAGTCAACAATGTGTCCAGGAATATATTCGCTTAACTGACATCTGTATGAAACAGAACATTTTTCAATTGAACGGGAGTTTTTATGAACAGCTGGAAGGAACGGCGATGGGTAATTCCTTGTCGCCCTTTTTGGCTAACCCTTTCATGAGCCGTTTTGAAAAGGACTTAGAATCTGAGAGCGAATACTTTCCTAGGGTTTAGTTGAGGTATGTGGATGATATTTTCGCTAAATTTGACACTAAAAGATGTAATATTGACGATTTTCTCAATAGATTAAATAATCGGTTCGAAACGATAAAGTTAACTTGTGAAAGTGCAGAAAACGGTCAGCTACCCTTTCTAGATGCTTTAGTAATTAGAAATAACAATAGATTAGAGTTTGACGTGTATAGAAAGGAAACCAGTACACTTGGCTACATTCCTTCAGATTCCCTTCATTGTGTTCAACACAAAATGGCAAGCCTGAATTTTTTGGTCCACAGACTTCTCACTTTTCGCTTGAACAAGGCGAGGTATGAGAAAGAGCTTAAAATTATAAAAGATGCGGCCAAGTGTAATGGTTTCCAGCCTCAGCATATCTATAAGTTAATTAGGAAGTTTAATTATAAGAAAACTGTGAAAGAATCTACGACTTTTCGAGAGGATGTTAAAGCTTCACCCGTTGTGACTCTCCCTTACGCTCCCTTTATCACTAAAGGTTTGAGTAAAATCTTCAAAGAGCTAGATCTCAGAATAGTTTACAGTTCTGGGACTAGTTTACGAAGTCTCATCGGTAACCCTAAAGGTAAAATACAACCTCTAGAAAAGTCAGGTATTTACAAAATCAATTGTAAAGATTGTAATCAAAAATAGGTTGGGCAAACCAGGAGAGCAGTCTCAACTAGATTCAAAGAGCATATGGCTAATCTTAGATTTAATAAAATAGAGAAATCGAGCGTTGCCCAACACATTTTTTAAACAGATCACAAAACATCGATCATACGAATGTTAAATTAATTAGACAAATAAACAATTGTAAGTTTCTAAATGTTTTCGAAAGTTTAGAAATATATAAAAATAAGTCATGTGTAATGAACTGTGACAACGGACCTATCCCGCATTCGTCATTGTTTTCGTTAATCGGAAACTAATGATGCGTATCGGATTGACCGTGCATAACATTTAGGTTACCTGTATTTGTACATTTTATTTTAATTTAGTTTTATTATCGCCTTGATAATGACTGCATTGCTGTTGAAACGCGTCGGCGTTTTAGTTAAAACTTGTTTGGTGTTTAGTGGGTTAAAGTGTTTAGTGTTATACTTCTGCACCAAGAGATCCAGTGAAGAACCTATTTCATCTCAAATTTCATCCCCGATGAGGTCGACGGGTGTTGGGGTGGTAAATAATTGATTAGTCGTATGGGAGAAAGAAAGAAGTTCTTTATTACAACTTTTAAAACGATAATTTTTGTAATTTTACACTTCAGGAATCATTTCTTAAAAACCAACTAACTTTTTAACTAGATAAAAGCTTAAACTTTAACTCTGGCCAATGACTATCCATTCTACATTCCACGTATCAGGATATTTAGAAGAATCAGTTGAGTTGTTAACCATTGCGGTCAACAACTTGGTGACATATTGCGACCATTAGTTTTATGACACGTTGACATTATGACAATTAGAATGATTGTTAATAATATCACATAATTTCTTTATCTTTGAATTTGTAAGTGGAGTACATGGGAGAAGGATTCAATGCTGAAAATGTCAGAAAAATTTCACAGACAGGAAGACTTTTACGGTCCAGTGTACAGCGGTGCAAGCGCCCTCGTACAGTTTGCGTAGTAAGTACGTTTTCCTCTCCCGCTGGTAAATAGCTCCAAGTTGTCTTGAGGAAGACATACGCGATGCTATAGCGCTGAACTCAAAGGCGCGGTGCTCACGTGCTGTGGTCAAGTGGGGCCCTTCCAATCGCGATTGAAGGGGTGTTCGTCCTTGCTTATTCCATTGTCGCAGTGCCCGTTGCACTGCCGACAAGGAGCGGTCGAGAGGGCACGCGATTTCACGGAAGGATACACCTGCCATCTGCATACCCACAACGAACGGTCTTCCACTACGCACAAAATACGATTACATAGTACCCCTTTGCACCGGCCTTTGTAAGAACGGCCAGTTTTCCCCACCTGCTTCGGTTTCCATGTCGAAGGAATGTTGCATCCGTCGGAGACCTTGCATCAACACGTCTAGAGAAAACCTTTATGCACCGCTAAAATTATGCATGTATCTTTACGCGATCTACAGATTATGCTCGTCACTTTTTTTCAGAAGTGTAATTAATTTTACGAAACAACACTACTTCCTTGACAGAATCAACGTCACTGTTTGTGGAAATAACATCATTCTTGAAAGAGACAGTAGTATCTATAATGGATATAGTACATACATAATGGAAATAAAGTTATTCTTAGCGGAAACACAGCGGAGACACAGTTTTATCCGTTAAGAAATTAATATCAATTGCACTGACAGCTATATCATTCGTAACAGAGACAAGTACCTTCGAAATGAAATTGAAATTGCGCCCTAAAAGGATACTACCATCCGCACGGAATATATTATTACTCCCTTGACAGGTACAGTTACGTCTGTAGTTTATTCATTGAAGTTTTGTCTTTTCCTCTACTTTTATTTAAGAATACGGTTTTCATTCAATACATTGAATATGTATAATAAATACGATGATCTTTATCATAGACATCATTTTTTACTTAACGATTGATTCAGTTAGATAATGTTTCTATAAGTTCTAAATTAGTATATCTGTTTGTACCTATAAACTATATTGGGATTTGGCCATTAACTGTTTCCATTTTTAAACAATAATTTATAGGGCAGAGCAAGAATGTCGTATAACACATATATTCTTTAAATTAAATTGTCACATTTCGTTTTTAATCGTATAATATACGATGGTAACTTGTACTAATTACTAATCAGTAAGTTATCAACAATGGTACAGTGATAGCTTTTGTGGTATTGTAAATGTCAATTAATCAACAAGAAATATCTACTATTAATATCCTCCTACAATCAATTTCGACCCTTTACCGCATATATACATTCCACTTACTTGTACTCTAAAGGGTCTTCTCTCCCTGTTCTATCCTAACCCAGCACACCTTCTATCGCACAAGCGTAGAACCACTCTCATACAGCAATTACCATTAATTAAAACCTTACTTGCCGTTTCAGGGAGAGAGTGGTAGTGCAGCAATAAGCGTAGCACATCGGGGTGCAATTGAACATACAGGGACGTGGGGTTGGTGCCGTTCAAAGCCGACGAACGGTTAGCGGAAAGCTTTTATTAAATCGTTTATATGTCTCTCGTCTTCTCAGGGATAAATCGCCGGTAATTAATACCAATTGCCGCCCATGTCATGGGAGAATGTAAAGGGCAAAACCTCGTTCCTAGTTTCGTCGTGTATAAAATGAAAAAGAAGCGTTCCGAGGAAAAGTTGTAATTAAGTGCCTGGAGAGCGATGCGAGTTAAAAATTTTCGTAATTACAAATTCAATTAAACTTTTGGGATGAGGACGCTGTGGCCATAATAGGTGGATTGAGCTGTAAAAAAAATGTTGAAGAGTGTAGGTACGAGCTGATTCAATTTATACATCCTATTATTTTCGCGTTATATTTCCCATAGTTTGTAATTTGATGTGGAGCTATAGGGAATCAGTTCTGGACGTGGATTAACTGCCGGGATATAGTAGTGACGCGGCAGGATGTAAACAGTACCTACACATCGTTTCAGCTTTTATTCACTAAGCTAGTTTTATCAGTTTTGCGTTTCCGATTGTTTACTAGACTGTTGTGGTTAACGAATTATTTCCGGGAATTGAATGTGTGATTGATTGACAAGAGAAAATTAGTAAAATGAAAATAATATATGGTGATAATAAACAAGAAACAAAGTAATGTAAGCTGTTTCAGAAAAGAGAGGAGGGTCCAATATACATATTACGATACCTCGGTACGCAAACCACTTTAGACATGACATGTCAACCAGGTTTAAGACGAACAACATTCTAGCTGCTACAACTGACAACACAACACTATGTTGTGGAATGAGATGAGGATAATGGAACGTGTAGCAATGGTTTCCTTTCGCCTCTATGCTAGAACTGATTCCACATATTTTTGTTTCGAGTACGATTTTTCAATATAAACACTTAGACTATTCTGTTTAGCATATGAACTCCATCTAATTACATCATATAAACGCAGCTTAAACGTGATAAAATTGCGGATTTACTATAAATGAATATCAGAACCGTTTCTACTTTATAATGAAAAAACAACTAATATAACATGTTCCTAAAAGTATTAATTTGAGGAAAATCAGGCATTAATTGCGTCCTGGACTAATGTTTATTAGATATTCTGTCAACGAAGTATTTCTTTTAGTATTAAAGCACTTCTTACATTAACAAATGTATGTTCTTTCCCTGATCTAAAATCGATTTATGTAATGCTACAGTTTTTGCCTGTCTTAAGTTTTTTCTTGATGTCCATTTCTCCTATTTTAGACATTGGTTGTAATTGTAATACCTTCAATATTTAAGACTTCAATGGCAGGAAATATATACATATACATATCTATTCAGCATTAAAGTAATATATTTATTTTGTGCCTGTCCTAAATAATATTTCTAATGTTATGTTGTTTATTCTCGTGCAATTTTGTTGTCTTCTTTGGTTCTTTTTTTGGGTCTTGGAATAACTGCAATGATTTAATAATATTATTCCTCAGATTGTTGTTACTTTCCTTTAGTTTCACATACTCTCTAGTTTTGAACCATTTAGGGACTGTTGAGGTTGGTTCGTTTGGTACTTAGGCAATCCGTGTTTGCAGTAGACATACAGCATCCCCTTCTTGTTGTGGACTACATATGCTCGTCAGCTCCACACGGAATACAAGATCTAAATTCATCGCAATTCGCGTATCAACCTTAATTGTATAATACCTTTCAACAATGGACTAATTCCAACTCTATGCCCTCTAGTGCCCAACGTCGGAAGTAACATACTGCAGGGCACTGCAGAACACAAGTCGGTACAGCGGTTACCGATCTAGCTCGGACAATTCGTGGATTGTCAGTCCCGCTAGATGTCTCGATCTACTAAGCAATCTATTGATGATTGCACCGTGCAGTTCTAAAGTATGACCCCTTTCCCCCCGTCATTACGTTTTGTTTAATTTGTTTATTTAACATATATGTTTATTTTTTATGTAATTTTAGTAAGAGAAGACTTTAATTTGTTCCATATTACTCTATTTCTAAATAACAACATTTTTTGACGTCATTTCGCTGAATGACTCTTAACGACATGACCAACAGCCTTATTTGAATACCGTTAGTTATGCCAGGTACAAAGTTCTATCCAGCCGTTCATAGATAGCGCTGGGATTTTCAAAAAAAGTTCACGTAAAGTAATTGTTTTGTTAATGAATCACGATGAACGTCCAAATATGTGCTCCGATTACCGACTTTATGAATACTAGTGATATTAATCATAATTTTATCAATGTAAATATATCTACAGAACGACTCTGTGACTAGAACTTAGGTAACATCCTGTAACATCCAAGCCACTAAAAATATTTTCGTTTAATAAAACATATCTATTTGTGTAGCAATCAAGAATTGTATGACTGCTTTAAAATTTTCTTGTCATCCGTAATTTAATAACTTTTTTGGTTTATTTCTTTAGCGTAGATGTCCACGACTATGATTTTGAAACGTTCACAACTCGTAAAAAAGCAACGAAGACTTTAACGCCAATCGCGAAATTATTAGATATCCATAGTTTGCAACTACCTCCGTTTATTGTCTACCCATGTAATTTCCGTTATACTATCTCGCGTCCAAGAAGGGGCGGTTTCTCTCCGTTAAGGACGTTGTTGTTTATGCCAATTTTACGGGTAGCTTTTACAGCATTTTTATTCCTTTCTCTATTCTAATAGCCGACGGCTGCTTTCCATCGGACAGCGACAAATTCAACTGTGGAAATCTTTTGAAACTTTCCGGGGAACGAGCGGGGCTTCCCCCGTTTTTATTGTCCTGCTCAGTATCGAGCGTCAACAAACTGTTTAGTAACAGTTCGCTTATGTTTTAGTGTCTCGGTTGTCGTAAATTTACGTAGCTGCCGTTTTAATGTGTGCGAAATATACGGTTTATTATATGGCCCGTTAACCGCAAACGTTTTACTGGCATTGAAAGTAAATGAAAAAAAAATCGTCGAATTCAGGTCAAATTGTATTTATCTTCGTCCACCAATACAAAATTAAAACTGAACATTAGGGAGCCTAGGTCAATAAATGCATATGGTAAACGTGCTATTGTGGTAGCATTGCGTGTTGTGCAACGTTTTATTCGATTGCGTACAACACGATGCTTTGTTCAAGAAATATTGCGACATCAATTCAGGATTGCAGGCTATTTAACCTTTCATTTATTCACTATAACTACTTTGTACTCCCACGTAATAGCTACCATTCATTTCTTTTTGTTACTTGGTTTTTGTGATTATGTTAATATCTTTCGTTATACTTTGCCTAATAAATTCTTCTGCTTCTTATCCTTATGATCTTGGTATCTAACGGAATCCCGACTCGGTGTTAAATATTTTATTCCTAAACGGATAATTTACTGCCATTTAATCAGTTGATATCGAATAGTTTTGGTATATTTGATTGAAAATTTGGTGAAACCACTAAAAATAATTTGTCTGTGTTTTCTTACCAGAATCTCGTCTAAACCTTGTCTTAAATTGTAAAAATATCAAATCAGAACGATTATTCATTATGTCAGGTCGATTCAGGCATCCTGGATAAAATATGAGAATCATAAGTACAGTTTATCGAATTAATTTGTACTTTGGTGCTAACAATTAAACGTTTTCCATCCACATCCACACCGACTAGCTAGTCGAAAGTCACTACTGTAAGATAGTTTGCTACCATACGTCAAGTAGTGACTAGAAAATCTAAGGGTGATAAGAGCGGAGAAAATATTTAGTGACATTGAAGAATGGGCAATTTGCTAAGTATTAAAAATAGGAAATCGTCTTTCTAATCGTGCCGAGTATATCATCGTTAGATTGGGAGATCGGTTAACTGTAGTGTAGCATTATAATGGGATCATCTCTATAAATTTTGTCAGCCGATACAAGTGACATCATACACGTTAATTTGTATGAATCTTAAAGTAATGTTTTCCGTTTTCTTAATTCCGATTTTTAAATTTTCATTGTACATGCAGGGTGGGGCATTAGTGCGAGGAAGTCCAATTACTCCCGTATTATAACAGAAATGAGAAAATGTTATTAAGATAAAAGTTGAAGCGCACGGGGGGAGGAGGGAGAGGGGCTAACCTAAAAATATTTTTAACTATACAGTAGTACGGTAGGAGGCGCCAATTTTGTTATTAAATTCATGAAAAACTTCCCATATCTTCTAAAGTAAACTGAATAACATAGCAAAAGCCTATATTATAATAAAGGTAAGACCTAGAAGAATCGTAAACAGTAAAAATATACATAGTGTCCCATTTAAAATAAAGTAAGTTTAGTTTACCCTGTCTTTATTTGACACCCTGTATAGTTGAAAATATTTTTAGGTTATAGCCCCCCCCCGTGCGCTTCAACTTTTATCTTAATAACATTTTCTCATTTCTCTTATAATATACAAGTAATTGGACTTCCTCACACTAATGCCCCACCCTGTATATTGAATTAACTTTTTTATAATAAAGCTACTCAAGCAACAAGCAAGTTACATTCTAAAAAAATATGTATTTAATGCGTCACTCGTAGTTCTATCGAATGTTTATTTTTATACTAAAAAAAGAACAGAATTCCTAATTGGGACTGCGGTCTTGGGTAAATAAAACAATCTTTTTAAAATGCTATAACTTTAATCTTTTATTAAAGCTCGCTGAATTATGTACGTAATTCTAAATATTTTTTATATTGTTTTGACTTGTTTCATTATCTTTATGGTCCAAAGATGAACGTCCAGAAAATATCTAAAAGACAAACTTGTTTTATTTGTCTAAGGCTGCGTCTCCAATTAGAGGTTTTTGTTATTTTTTCCTAGTTGAAAACAATCATCAGTGTTTCTATTATTACATTCTGCATTCTGCATTCTAGATTGTACGTCAGCATAATAAAGAGACATTACACATTGTGTGTTAACCTGTGATCGCAGACATCTGAAAACGTAACATCGGCTAGATATTTTATTGGCTAATATTTGACAGTGTTGCTTCCAGAGAAGGTTTTCTTCTAAAGTTATTCCCAATAGTCCTAGTAATAATTTCTTCATCGTTAAATGTCTCTGTCTAGTGTGGAAAATCATGTACCTACTTTGTTTTTTCTAAACTCAGTGATAATTTATTATCTGAGAACCAAGCAGTCAACATGTGCAGTAAATTATTAGAAATATACTCCGTATCCGAATTAGTTGTTAAAATAGAAATATCATCTGCATACATTGTTAAAAACACATCAGAGAGAAATAGAACGATATCGTTAATGTATATGCTGAACAGTACTGGTCCCAAAACTGATCCTTGGGGTACTCCCATTACCACAGGTAAGAAGTGAGACCGAACATTTTTCACCATTCCAACTGAATTGAGATGTCTTATATGCACAGATTGAATTCTGTCGTATAAATAAGAGGCAAACCAAGTAGCTGCGCACCCACGAATACCATATGTTTGGAGTTTATCTAAGAGTGTATTATGTTGAACATAATCAGATGCCTTTTTCAGATCACAGAAAATACCTATTACTGGCCTTCTTTGCTCAATACCATCCAAAATTTTATTATAAAAGTCGATAAAGGCTGCTTCTGTCGACTTTCCTTTCCTGAAACCGTGTTGAAATTTAGTGATGATATCAGATTTATCCAAAAATCCATTTAATCTTTCCAACATACAATACTCAATAATTTTGGATACGCAAGAAGTTAACGCGATAGGTCTGTAGTTGCTGAAATCTTTTTTGTTGCCCTTTTTATGTACTGGAGTAATAATAGCCGATTTTAGAATACTGGGAAATATACCAAAAGTAAACGAAATATTAACTAGATATGTTAAGATATCCAGTAGAAACGATTTAAATTCTAATAGTGATTGCTGGCAAGTCATCAAGACCGGAACAATATTTATTTTTAAGCTTATCTATAATATTATTCATTTCAAAACAGGTAAAAGGTAAAATAAACATAGAATTTGGATTAAGTTCAAGTTTCACATCTAGTCCGAAAGACGGTAAAGCGGATGCAAGACGGGGTAGAGACGAAAAAGTTGTTAAATACGTTTGCCATTTCTGATGGATTCGTTAGTACATTATCCTCTTGATCTATGGATATATTTTGAAGAGCAGAGTTAGTTTTGGTAACACCTTTTATAATTTGCCAAACTGCAGCGCTTTTATTGCTGGAATTGTTAATATAGTTACTGCAGCAACTAATTTTACTCTTGGAAACTAGGTTTCCGGAAATGACTTCTGCAAAATGAAAAGATCACTTAACTTACGACTGGACTCTTTTACAGGTTCGGTAACCCATGGCTGTCTGTATTGATTATGCGTTTTTATACATCTATAGGGAAAGGCATTGTTGAAGTGAAACGTCAAAATATTCAGAAACAAGACAAATTTTTCATCAACATCATTGCTTTTATAAACATCAATACATTGCTCACGTGACAAAAGGTATGCAAATTGACATCTGTTCTCATAGATGTAGATTCTTTTTTCTACCACCGTAGTACAATTCCTAGTAAAGTCCCGTACAACCATCTTCAGTCCACATTTTGCCATTAAATTAAGTATTGTTTGTTGTTCATTTGATGTGGCTGAGAAGTTAATATTGAAATCCGCGCATATAAACAGTAATTGATTTGTATGGAATATATGATGCAGTAAGCGTGATAGTATTGTAGAGAACAGTAGAAAATCTGCTTGAGGTGGTCTATATGGGCATACCACAACAATTTTTTTACGATTAGCATAATATGTTACACCGCATACTTCAAAATTATTATCTACGGCAAAGTCAGTAAGATCTAATTTGTTAACAGAAACCAACCTGTAATTTGCAAGAAGTGGTCTAATCTAGTTTTTATGTGTAGATATTAAGTAATTATCGTTGCTGCTAAGATATTGATTCGGTCGTTGATAGATAGCATTTTTGTCTTTTTTTAATATAAAGCATTTCTTTAAAAATATGTTTGTGGTAGTTGGTGCCTTTTTCTAAAATGGTGACTTTATCATAATCAAAGTTGTGATCTTGATCTCATGCGTGTTTAATTAGTGCAGTTGAATTGTAATTGTGTATTCGAGTATTGTAATAGTGTCCGTATATTCTTTTATCTAGATGCTGTTTTGTTTGGCCAATATAAGTACCATCGCAAGTAATTTGGTAAATTAAATTTGTTTGTTTATTTTGATTAATAGAGTTTTTAGTTATAGTGAAGAAGGATTGGTTGGAGTAATTTAGTTTATCGGCAATACAAAGGTTGTATGGTGTCAGTAATTTTTTTAGATTTTCGGAGAGATGTTTTGTATACGGTAAGCTCATATACTTGTTGTTTTTTACTGCTGTTTTGTGTTTGAATAATGTTTTTTTGAGAGGATTTATGGTTGTCTTTTATTAAGGTATCCAAACATGTCTGGGATATGATCTGTCGGACACTTCTACGTTATCCGGCTATGAAACATCAAAATACGCGGTCACCTATCGAAATATTCGTTAGTTGCTACCGCAAAATATTTGCTGTGTTAATTAATGCTAAGATTACCAGGTACCTTCAGTGAGCTACCAAACGCAACATTTTTCCACCCTTAGCGAGTGTGTGAGTGAAAACGCGGAAACTAATCCAGGAAAAATGTTGGAACAAGAGGAAATCTATATAAGTATATGGTGGCCCTATTCAGGTAGCTATTCTTTAAGTCCATGATTACATGATCTATCAATTGTGTGGGTAAGTAAAAAATAGAATGTTATTATAGTACTGTATTTTCCATTCTGATTTTCTTTTTCGACCAAAACCTATTTTACCTAACAAATTATTCCATTATACTCACAAAATTAAGAACTAATTTCAAACATCATTACAATCGTAGCCAGAATTGGTTTCACACGTCCGGTAAAAAAATATTTACATACATATAGGTACATACATCCGAAAAAAAAACCTCCATTAAAATTACCAAAGCTCAGACCGGCTCTACTAACACCCATTAACAACGGTGGGATTACGCCGGCGTTCCAAAACAATTATGTCGTCCCATTAGCAGACTAAACAAGGCCACCGCAGGCAAAAAATGCGAGTGGTGAAAACCTCAACGCGCACATATCCCCGGCGAACGTCGAACATCGGCCTCAGATAGGTAAGTATGCAGTTCTAACTTACCGGCTACGGTCATTTCGGCGGCTCTGACGTCAGTGTGAAAGAGGGGAGCATCGGCGGACACTTCGCACTGAAAAAGTCCCGAAAGGCTTCTTTCGACCGATAGCAATGTCACCTTCCGAGCGTTTGACACCGACACCTGCAACGAGAAATAAAATGTAAATGATAAAAATATTGCATTGGTCTTAGCTTAACAACTTTTGTTTTAAAAGTAATTAGCAATTACAAGTGTATTGAAAATTGCTTTAAAATTTGCATTTACAACAAACACAATTTCGCAAAAGACAAAAAAAATGCAGTAACATTAGTAGATCCTCTATTTTCACAACTTCCAGGAAACATTCATTTCAAGTTAATTTGAACAAGCTCGTATGTGGGATGTATGTGAGTATCTCTTACATATTACGGCTCGACATCAGATTAAATATATCAAGTAAAGTTCCTATTGTAATTTTCACCATAGTAGAATTAACGAGCATGCTCTTTGGTACATTCCGATGAAGAATTCGACTCCGTTTAACCAACTTCAAATTTCCACTCCCCTTTGACAAATTGCTCCTTTCACCGGGATAAAATCTAATTAAGACATCCCTTTAGCCGCCTATAGGGACCACTTGATTAATTAAAATAATTAATTTTAAACTACACAAGCCTCCTGCATTGTTCCTGCGTTAGTGGAGTTTGACATTTGCCTATAACGGAAGATGTCAATTTTATTCCCGTAACGTTTTAATATAACGAGGAGTAGGGAAATTACTTTTGGATAAGGCGTTTAATTGTATAAATACTTTCTAAGTTACCTACTTAGTCTTCGCAATAGATTGCTTCATGGAATGATTTAAGAGGATCTGGAGCTTCTAAATAATTTGCGAAAATAACAGAAATGTGTTAAAGTCATGTAGTTTCTTAGCTTTCGTCTCCGAAATTTAGCCTATAAGGAAGATCGGAGTAATTTTGATTGGACATAATCAGCAAGTATAGGGCAAATATAAATTCACTTTCGAAAGAAAGATTTTATTGCAAAATCACTGCATTAGAAGCTATTTTGTGTAGTTTGTGTTTTAGTTATGTATGTACCTGCCTATTTCTTTCTATTTTGATTGAATATTTGAGCAAACCAAAGGTCTGTGCACGCTTCGTGCCACACACTCTGACAGATGACCAAAACGATTGGAGAGTTCAGCATTGCAGACATGTTAAAAATGTTCCAAAGGAGCTCGGCAAGTATATCAGCCATTTAAACTGGTGATGGAAATTGGTGTTCAATACAAATCATAAATAAAACGTCAGAGTACGGCATGAAAATCACCAGTAGAGACAAAAGAGTAAAAATTAAGCTTTCAGAAGAGCAAAATCAAGACAATGCTGACCAATTTCTTCGATTCAAACGTAATTGTTCACGGATAATTTGTTCCAGAAGATCAGTTGATGAACACAGAATAATATCTGAGAGTTCTACAACGATTTTGGACCAGAATTCGACGACTTAGATCGGAATATCGAGAGCCGAAAGTCAATTTGTATTCCAAAAGCTTTTTTTGCAATCTGTTATTTCAGAACGGATCGTTAGCTGCAGTGGTTAGACAGCTGCACAGACTTGTCAGAGATCACTGGAAGCCGGAGTTCACTTCTCTGAAGGAACGGTTATATTTTTCTCGGAGGATTGTATCCCGGTGGATCTCCATCATTCGTTATTTGGAGCAAACTGCTGAACAGCACAGCATAACAAACGGGGCGATAGTGCTGCCATAAGAAAAGAAACAAAGGTAAACCAAAAATATAAGGAACTGCAAACTTCATTGTTAACGTACACTCGACACGAGTTAGTCTTCGAACGGTTTTCCTAAGCGACAGTGTGCTGTCTTTGTCAGTCCATCCCCTCCACATTTAACGTGACCGTTTGTTCAATAAGGGTAATAATGTATTTTTCATCATGTAACGACGATTATAGAAGAAACGGTCACATTAAATCGCTGGTGCGCGTGCGAAGGAGTATATGTCTAAAAGAATAATTTTAAGAAACAGTGGATCAACTACTTGTACCATTTTATACTAACAATTTTTATAGTTTGTAGCTATGTTAAGAAAACCAGTCGTATATCAAACAACGTACTTTATTAATGAGTTTTACATTATATTATCTCTTTCGCAAAAATATAAAATATTAGCTTAAGTGCATTTTTGTGCTTGGTGTCCCGCGCTTTTGACCATGTGTCTTGCACAATTTCACCGCAATTTCTATTGTTTTTAATTTGTAATTATGTTTTAAACTGTGTTTATTTTCATTTTTTGATGTAGGTGTTCAAGTTTTTAATGTGTTGGTTTAAAGATTACATTGTTTTAATGCTAACTTCTTACTCTATCATAACCTTCTGATGAAGAATTTAATAAAATTCGAAAGCTTAAGGTCAAGATTAATGAGTCTTATTTCTCTGTAAGAGTGTACCACTGGCTGCTAACCCCATTAATTTAGAATCATCTTAACTTTACGTTTAGTTAACGTTGTGACAGCCGTTACTAACAGCCCTTCTAACTATAAAATATTAGAAAATAAAGCATACATATCCCTTTGTACATACACAAACTTATGCCTATAGACACAAATTTTTAATATAAATACTTCTATAAAAAACAATCAAGCTAGCCATGTTATAATTCCGGAAATTCTATTTCATCTTCGATGCTGTCCGGATAAATATCGTTCATGTCATCACTTGGCAACGCTTTATAAAAGCCGTGGAAAACTTATTAACATTAACTAACATTAATACACGGTAGTAACTCCAATAGATTTTGTTTCTTCTTGTTCGCAATGGGTAGTGGTTCGTTGTAACAGTGTGGTGGTGTTAAGAGACCAACACTATTACGTAATCTACGTTTGTAATTTATTGTTTTAAATGGCTTCTCTGTTTCTAAATTCATTTTGTATAGATTG
The DNA here is from genome assembly GCA_023690525.1 of Holotrichia oblita. Classification (NCBI taxonomy): domain Eukaryota; kingdom Metazoa; phylum Arthropoda; class Insecta; order Coleoptera; family Scarabaeidae; genus Holotrichia; species Holotrichia oblita. The sequence goes on along the minus strand of CM043016.1, from coordinate 55,426,812 downwards.
CAATGTAACTTGTTCTCCTTCTTCGTTATTCTTTCTGTTCTGCAGGACGTTTTTGAATAACGAAGCTTAAGCATAGAAGTCCGTTCTTTGCATCTAAGTAAATGTGAAAACTACCCCATGTAGCATAAAATATTTATAAAATATTATTTAGCAATGTTTATTACATATTGAAAGTGACAGATTTTTATTTATTAAACAAATATTTGATTTAATATTACATAAATATAAGTATACTAATATAAATAATATATTACACTTATATATTTACCTAATATGAAAATAAAATATATTTAATATATATATAAATCTGTCACATTCAATATGTAATAAACATTACTGACATATGTATAGTACAAATATTACTGATTTATTATATTATAAATATTACTAATAATATATTTGATAAATCAGCAAAATTTAAATTTGCCGCAATTAATTTTAGTAACTTCAACATAACGTTATCAAAATACCTGTTAATGTGATCAGAATCAGGTAATTTGATCCCCTAATGTTGAGCCTTATTATCTATCATTAAATTAGTATCAGTATCCGCGTCATAAATTTGCCAACAGACTGCTTGATAAAGCGATATTTATTACAATGCCTCGAGTTACTGCAATTCGATAAATTCGACATCTTGGATTTATTTCCAAGTAAAAAGTATTTCTGGGCACTCTACAAACACAAACACTATCGATCGTATAAAATAACACAGTCACAACGTATTAACAATACTTCGCATATACTTTTAACGTGGTAATTATATCTGCTTTTGATTCAGATCACACCATTTCAGGTCCATTACGCCAAAACGCGTTAAAGGTGTTGTAAGCAGTTCCATCCATATCGCATGCACATGCCGCGCATGCAATCATTGACTATTACCTATTACCGGTGTAGGAAATATAGTGTAAGCGGAAATCAAACATATTTTACATTGCCAGTAATTATGAAATCAGAAAAAAAGCGTGCAATGCGCCTTAGCGCGGTGCGTTAATAAATTAAATAAATTCACATTTGATGCAACAAAGATCGGTAGACACTTTTTTTCATCGAAAATCAGAAGAAATTAACTAAATCAAAATTAAATAATTATATTGACAAAAAGTGTTATTAAAAACTAAATACTAAATTAACGTGAATTTGTACTACAAAAAAATTATTGTAATATTTATGTAATTATTTTAAAATATAAAATGTGAATCTGCGTTTTAATATATATGATATATTTGAATTATCGATGCAAAAATATATACGAAATTCAATTTTATAATATTTATGTTATAAATTTTTCTCCAATATTGTAAATAAATGGGAAATACGTTTTCTTTCTGTTTCTAAATATTTTTGAATAACGTGCTATATGTTGAAATATTTAGCGATCTTTGCATCAAGATGCATAATATATTGAATAAATATTATATGCTACATGGGACGCTTTTGCTGCATTGTCTTACCAGTTGCATCCAGTCATGAGGATGGTGTATGGGTGTGTTATACCGCTTCATTCAATGATCAATAATTTCTAAATTTGGATTGTCTTGTAACAGTGTGAAGAACATGGCCACAATGTGTGCATTTTTGTTCTGACCTCCACACGTATCTGAATATAGAATAATATGTTTCACATCAGATGAAAGCGAAGATAAGTGTTTATAAAGGCAAGATCCAACTTGATTGGCTCCTCTATCAGCCACATCTGACAATGAGCTTGCTTGGTTACACAGTCATGAAGACTCAAATTAAAAGTTCACAGTCATTACTGCATATATCATTATCTAACCTTTTAGCTTCGTATGCCCTATCTGCACTTGTTTGATGATCACGTAATTCTGTTATGAACCCGTTTGCAATTTCGTCGTTGTTAGTGTTTTTTATTTGCATATTCAACTGTTGGAAGTTTGACATGTTTTTCTTTGGCTGTTTAATGGATAGATTCAATGAATGAAACACAGTTTCATACAACTTTCTACTAATAGGTTTGTATGTATTTTCTTGCTTTATGTATTCTTCGTAAATTTTGCCAAGTGTGTAGTGTGGCGGAAGATATTTCTTTGTTGTTTCTTTTCTGCAATAGTGACTTTCGTAAGCAGGTAACGACAAAATGTGTTCTTTAACAGTTGCTATTAAACACTCTGGAATTTTTTGCATGGTTCATGTGATCACCTCTTATCATCGTATGTAATGCTAGACAGAGAACTACCCTTATTACGCAACACATTGCTTACAAACTCACTACTCTCATTGAATGTTTTTAAAAAACCACTTTTACAAATTGCCAACATTTTGCTATCCATTCTTAAATGATATTTATAACTAAGCCGGTTGGTTTTTTTTTTAGTTTACCTTCTTTTTTGATACTTGCTTGTCATACGACGTAATTAAACTAGCAATATAGGCTACTCTCTTATCGCTACCCATGCCCCAGTATTCATTAAAAATTCTTTTTCTTACCTCATCACTAAATTTATGTCTGCACTTCATTCGACACATTGTCAATGGTTTTCTTTCGCGATTTGGTACTACTTTTCCATTATTAGTAATATAGGCTTTCCCTAAATTCCTTTTCAACCTTCTATGCATTCGTACTGCTCTCCCTCCCTTCTGGCTATATCGTCCTTTTACACGAATGTTCCTGTTTTTCAATACATTTTTCTCACCTTGTAAGACAGGTGACTGCAAACGAAAGAACGAGATGTGCTCGCAGCGTCGTCCTTTTTGCGATTACAGGGATTTTCGTCATCGGATGACGAGTCATTATCCGGATTTGAATTTGGATCAGCATCACTGTCGTCAAACTCATCCTCTGGCTCTGTTACAAAATTGTAAGCAGATTGTGTAGAACTAAACTCTAAAGTAATTGTATTAGGGCAATATACCACCGTATACCAAACGGAAATACTAGCAATAGACATATGTGCTCTAAGGGCATCAGATAGACAACCAAGGTGTCAGCTGATCCATATCCTGTCGGATAACCAAGCGACCTAAAGACACTAGCAGCTTATCAGATAACTTCGAGGCTAGCTTGGGAGTGCCTGGGAAACCTAAGAAACCTGGCCAAACACCACAAGGTAACCTTGGTGTTGTTCTGTAACAATATTCACCGGACCTGAACCGGGTCTGGCAATAACCAGAACTGCGATACGCGGTCCAGTGGCTGAGTGGATCATAAAAACACACCAGACACACTGAAGGAGCGTTGAAGGGCAGATTCATAGCAAACGGATGATGAGGCAACCATCACGACAGTTGGCAGCAGATGTGCTGGCTCTCAACCGGTTACAGTTTAGAACAGTCACGAGGCTGATAACGGGACACGGCTGTCTAAGGAAATATCTACATAAAATTGGCATCTTTAAGGATGTGGACTATGCAATGAGGAGGAGGAGACAGTCTACCATATCATATTCGAATGCGTTGCGTTGGAACGACGGAGACTGCCACTGCTGGAGCCAATTAACCAGCTGACAGGTCTACCGGAAAAAGACCTACCACACAGGTTACTAAACCTAGTAAAATGGACTAACCTGATTACATAAGGAAATTTACTTGGTACCGAATAATACAATAGGCAATAGGCAGCGGTGTTAAGGGGACGCTACTAAATAAAACCCGGCCGGTAACCAGTGTCCAAATCAATCAATCAATTGTATTAGATTCGTATAATAAAACAAACAATCTATTTATTCTTACCCCTATTTGTATTTTCTTTGCACATTTTAATCATTTTCTAAGATCTAGTGGTCTGCATTTTTAATTACACTCAATATTCTGTACTAAGAAACGTACACTTATTGACACATGCACCCATATATTTTATAGGTTAGGTATTAGTGCGAAAAGCTACAAATATTAAAAAGCAATAGTGCAATTGGGTACAAGTTGATCTATGTCTTTATGCACGAGATATATGTATATTTATGCAAGAGATACAAGTCTATTTGTATCGTTTAACACATAGCAAATGATTTATATGGCTTTTCGCACCATTCCATATGTTAACTAAACTGATGTTTTGGACATGTATCCTTTTACACACATGTAGACTGACAAAAACGGCACACTATCACCTAATAAAACCGTTCGAAGACTAAATCGTGTCGAGTGTACGTTATAATGATTTGGTGAAGTACTTATATGTAGTTGGTGGTAAGAATGTTAGAACTTCAACCTAGGTATATGGTATAAAACAGAAACAATTTATTGTGTTACTTGTGTCTTATTGCATTTTTTTAATGATATATTATCGCTATTGGAATATGCAAATTCAAAAGAGAAAGTATAAATCAAAACAACAGGAAAACGTTTATTCGATGATAATCTAAAGATGACAGGATTTATTATATGTTAGACATGGATTCTATAGGTTTTCTCTTTATACGTCGTAAATAAATTGCATTGTCTGAGAATGACGGTGATGCCCCATATTTCTTTCTTCTCCCATCACAATTCACCTCGCGCAACTTGTTTTATATATTGCGGAAATATAATTTAGAGGTACTGAGCGAACAACGAACAAGTTTTCTCCTCATCGTTTTTCCTTTTCGCTCTTATTCTTTTGCCTCTAACTGGTAATTCCCCCAAGGGTTAAACGGCATTCCGATAATGAAAAAGAACTTCCGAACGAGCGAACCGTGGCAACATAAGCCCCGCAAAAGGAAAATCCGGGAAATCCACTTTTCAGTCATGAATGTAGAATTACGCCGCGTTATAACTCAGTTACAAATTACTTTTTCTTCTACTTCTACACTCCTCCTTTACAAGCAGCTAAACGTTCAGAAATCACGCAGACCAGACGATTACCTCAACTTAAACTTATTTTCGTCCAGATTTTTCCGCGTTTCTTTTTTTTTTTTCTCCCCAGTCTCTTACACTCCTTGATCTTACAGAGACAGAAAGAATGTTTCCCAAGCTGTAGCTGCGTGGAAAAAGGAGGTGTAACTCGCGAGATAGGCGCTGAAAATCTTTGCTAAAGATCGTACAGGAGAGGGTAGAATGTTACACGAAATGCCTTCTGGATTTTCAAGGTATAAATTACGCATAACTTATCGATTCGGAATTGGGAGAGGTTTTAAAATGAGTCGCGGAAAAACTGTTCCTTTTAACTGGGTCGTCGCGGAAGAGACGGTATGCCTGACTGCGAAAAGGAAATCTGAAAGGTCGCTTCGAAATGGGGGTAAGAACCCGTACGAAAACTGTAGGCATCGCAGGAAGTTAGAGTGAATTAATTTTCGTTTTTCTTTTCTTCTTCTCTTTCTGTCGTGTTAGTAGGGAAATAAAGATGGGGAAAAACGGCGATTTTGCGTACGATACTTCGGGTTTATAACTTTCTTTTACTTTTGATGCGAAAGTAACATCTGCTAATGGAAGAATTTCCGAAAGTTTCGATGGTTTTTATTGAGCATCGAAGCTGTAAAAAAACGGGTGAACTGGTGTAATTACTAAGGTGCTTAAAGTCGGTTTAATGAAGTCGTTTTCTTTTTCTTTATTATTGTGTAGCACTTCGCAATATCTAGAAGAAATATTACAGTTCAGTGTACACATAAATTTTCTTGTGTTATTATTCCTGGAATATGCCCGAAAATAAGGTTATGTGTAATAAGATTTCCTACTGTTTATTGCAAGCGTTTTATATCTCGTGCATAAAAGCATAGTAAATAACATCTAACCCTTTCACGCAAGCTGATAAAGCATACAGTTCGTTGGAAGACATTGGTCTTTTTAAATTCTTCGGTCGAATCGAAGAAGTCGGTTATGCCAATACAGGCTGTCGTTTGGTGGCTTATAATGCAAATTTTGAACATATTGGCAAGAGAACCCTGACATCCTTCTAAGACAATTGTATCCGGATCCCCCTTTTGGGGGCAAACTGATTAACAACACAGCATTACAAACGGCGAGATCGTGCTGCGCTAAGGTTATTGGACACATTTACGCACATAAATAATTGCACAGAAAGATTTGCCGCGGTAGTCAGATAGTAATATAGCTTAAGAAGCCACTGCAACTGGCATTCAGGCACCAGGGACACCAAAAATGCATGCAACACGACTGTAAATGCTTTGGTACTTGTTAAAGATAAGTTGGTAAATCAGTTGTCACTGTTAATATTTCTGTATTTTTGTATGTATTCTTTAGAGGCTGTATTAAGCGCAAAACAATCAATTCTGTTGAATTGCTGGTTTATCAGGCTGCACTAATGCAAAAATCTTTAACCCATAGCCGATAGACCTTTTAGGGATATACTGTCCAAATAATCAACTGCCTCTAAATACCACAAATAGCTTATCGACTATTAGTCACTGGTAACGAACATCATAGTTGTACAATTGGTGGGAAATGAATATCGTTATTACTTCCCTCACTGGGGCCAATTTATGAATTAGTCTTTGGTCTGTCGTTTATATCGAACTCAATACAATGGAGTAAGAATCTAAAACTTTTCTAACTTATCGACAGATAGCATAACTCAAGGCCATTTTCCGTTGAATTGTTCCACAAGACGCTAAGATTTAGATTTTTGTAGAACTCACAGGAACATTTGTAAGTGTGGCTGACCCTTGCTCGGAAGGAAAGGTTACCAGTGGATACAGCAATATGTGATAGTTCCAAATTAAGATAATGTGCTTGAATCTAAGGTACCCGGAGCAGATCCTAAAATCCCATAGTATTATAAACAGAATCGTCAACAGAACTAATAAATATACTCTTTGCCCAGCAAAAATTTGACTACATGCCGCGTTAATGATTCTAAAAAACCTTTTTTATACAACTGTCTATAAAAGTGACACTTTTATCGCAAGCTAACCGGGTTAAAAATTGAGTTTTATAACAAACTGACATAAGCGTGTTATAAAATACTTTTATCTACGACTAAACAATAAAGTAGTTATTATATTAATCACTATTGATTAATAATAGTACTAATAATACCCGGAGGGTATAATGAAATGCTACCAGGGAATAATGAGCCATAACGTTATCATTATTCCCTGCATTCCACCAATAAGAACATAATGATACTAACGTTATCATAGTAACGATAAACAAGTCCGAGTATTTCGTATTTAATTAATAGTCAAACGTCAAAACCTTATCGGCGTTTTTTAAATTTGGCGTCTTAGTGTTAGTTTTATCATAGACAGTGACGCCGATGAATCTAAGTTATGTACACCCCCAGAAATTAAACGTAACGTTGATGCAATTACGCTTGGTTTATTGTCCGAAAAAAATCATTTCTATATTAAGGCTTACGATAATTTTGTTGACTGTCAAACTTTCAAACGCCATATCGATATAGTAATCTATTAATTGATATTTCCGTTTTATTGATTTGTTTTTTTAGTAATCTTCAGTTAGTCGTAGATAAAGTAGTGTATACTAACTTGCAATAATGACCGAGTTACTCCCTCGCCGCTTACGCGGCTCGGTTCGTAAATTCAGCTCTCGGGAATAATAACTGTCATTATAAAGATGTATCTTTCGGGTATTGCCGTGGTTGTTGTAACAAACTTGACGTTTCGCTGATCATACTGTCAGCTTCTTCAGAAGTTCTCTAAAGACTGTCTTTAGTCTTTGGAGTATAAAAAATAGTGTACGATACGCGTGTTAAAAATGCTAACGCTCGTGTCGCAAACTTTTAATTTGTGAAATAAAATCGCACTTTTAACACTTGTATCGTAATAACTATTATGAATACACTCGAGCATACTGATTACATACTTGTGCCTAGGAAGAAAAAATTCTGGGACCTACTGTCATAGCAATTACCAGAGATAAATTTGACTATACCATGTCCAATACATACATACAGGGTGAGGCATTAGTGCGTCAAAGCTCAATATATCCATTAATATTAAAGATATTACAAAACGTTATATACAAGAGTTAAGCTAAATATTTTAAAATTATTTTCATATATACAGGGTGTTTCATATTTCTAGGGTGATTCCTCATTCCTTATAAGGTTCATTCGATATAAGGTTTGATTGAGTTATACCGAGTACTTCAGAAATTATAGTCAATCTTGCCCGAAAATCATTGCGCGTTCAACGTCCTGTGTATTCCACACGAAACAACTTGAAAATCCTTTTTGTACTGGAATGACTTTTTTATATTGTTACAGTTTCATAGCAAAGTGATATTTTGCCAATATTGCGAGAACTGTGTACAGGGCGATTCAATACACCAATGCATTATTTTCTCATTTTATTTAAATGGAACACCCTGTATTTTATATTAAGAAAAGGAATGACACTGTATGCACTTTCATTTTTATTAATCACTCCCTATACCTAAAATCTATAATTTCTAAGATATTTTAATATTTTCTTTATGAAAGTTGAGCTTTTTCATAATAAGTGCAAGATGTCGATGTTAAACAACATCGACCCAGCACTATTTCCTGTGGCACTCCATGTTTTGTTTTTTGTTTATCCGACACACATCCGTTGTATTTTACTTTTTGTTACCTATCTGCTAAATAACAGTGCAAAAAGAATTTCAAGTTGTTTCGTGTGGAATACACAGGACGTTGAACACGCAATGATTTTCAGACAAAATTGACCATAACTTCTGAAATACTCGATATAACTCAATGAAAGCTTATATAGAAGGAATGAGGAAGATATGCTTAATCTAAATTTGAAATAATATATAGTGTGCTCCATTTAAGAAAATGTATGTTTGGTTCACCCTGGCAATATGAGGCACCCTGTATAAACGAGAATAATTTTAAAATATGTAGCTTAAGACTGTCTATGATCTTTGTAGATAACGTTTTGTGATATCTTTAATATTAATGGATATATTGAGTTTTGACTAATGCCTCACCCTGTATATTGAAAATAATGTTCTAAACAAAAAAATTATGGAAACCGGCAAATTACAATAACTACATTTTAGAAGTGAGGCAATGGTGCCATATAGTGAAGGACATGAAACCAAACAATTTCTGAAAGAAAAGACAATAAGTTATGGATACACGTTGTGTGTCTCTTATAGTTTGTTTACTCAATACAGTTGCATACTGAAGAACGCTTTTATGGAACAGATACAATGAGCGGAAGTTCTTTGCTTGTTTTCAATTGATTGACAACATAAGTTTGATCTTTCGATTAAAAAAGAATATCTAATCAAAATATTATAGCTGTGCAGAGAAACAATAACAGTTTTTTTAAGCTAAGAAATCATTTTTATTATGGTCTTTTTGATTAGAATATCAAACGGATAGCGCACCAAATGGATTTCAGAAGCAATCTCCATTTTCTTTAGCTCTCTTCACGAAAAGCAAAGCAAACAGCATCTTAATTAGCTGCAAGAGGCCACTGAGGCAACAAAATCAATCAGGAGAGATAAGTAGGAAATAAAAATTAATCATACTTGTAAACGATTTGAATGAAGATACACACCCCAGCATATTGTTAAGATATGTGTACCATGCACATATGGCTGTGATATATATAAAGTTAATATGGTAAAATAGCCGAATTTTAAAATATTGGTTGCTTTGTGTTAAGTCACTGACACAACACCCTTCTTTGCATTGAGTTCAGTTAATAAAATATACAGCATTCCGTCTTTTATTATAAAATTTAATTATGTAGTTGTTTGGCAATTCAAGATTATATTTGATTAGAAAAGTTCCGAAACATAATCAATACGGCTCAATTCCATTTAGCGGTTACGTCCTGGACCGTGTGCAACTTTGCCAGTTTCACTTTAATGTAATTCGTTCCAGTTTGCGGCGAACCACGATCACGAGAGTGTCCGTTATCAGTTTTTCACAACTTAAGGGACTCGAATTGACAGTCCGGTGATTTATCATCTGGAAACGTTGGAAAATCATTACTAAGATTACGTGAGTCAAATAAGAGATAATGTTTCTAGGTTTGGAGCGCCAGTTTTTCTCTCTTCTCGTAAGTTTCGATCCCTGAGTCTGTTCGTTTTTTTTTCTCTCAGTCTTGGGAACGGAATCCCCCCCCCGACATCGGATTTTCATTTCCTTCGTGCCGATTTCCCCTTCGTCAGCGTCGTGTTTACATTTTTTTTTCACGCTGGATGCTTCTTGGGATTTCTTGTGACGACGCCTTCGAGCGGATGCGTTTGCTTTTTTACCATCGGCGATGTCAACTAAAGCGAGAAGTTGATAAATTATAAAACGATAGCGAAAATACTTATGATTAATTGGAAAGAGGCGTTCGCTAAATACAAAATCTGGAGGTATAATGATATTTCATTTTTTTTATGAAAGGATATTAAATTCCCCTGATATCCGCTTTAAATTTATTTAAGACGTAACTTTGTTATGTGCAGGATATCGACGAAACAGTCAATCCTATTTTAAACTTTCGTTTTGGTTCAGTTATTCCTTTACTACTGAGCTCTCCCACTTTTTCCTATGTGGGCGTTGGATTCTTTTGATATATCAAATGGATGAATTTCTGCATCTCATGGACAGATTTCAATAATTGAACTAAAAGCTGAGAATTATTTATAAAAACTTATTCATGTCCTACTGCTATTATTCTGGCTATAACTGTACAGACGTCTTTTAGTTTGTTATCCTCACTCTAGGTATCTAATACTTTCTATTAAAACTTTAACAAAATTTAATAAAACATCAACTCAATTGTTAACGAAAATAAATTGGTAAAAAAGACAATAGTAAAAGGCGAGCAATTTAAAAGCCAGTTTGTTGCCCGCACGCGTTCTTCAAGATAACAATAACGTAGTATCACAGCACCATAGAAAGAAGTCGGCGAAAGGACATAAAATTATAATCGTAGATAAAGTTCGTATATTTCCGGATAAGGTTTTATATGCGCATAAATTTAGAAACGTTATCAAAAGACAATAACCCCTTTATTTGCTCTTCTATGACTCCTGGCGCTGTAGTCCGCATCGCCGTTGCTCATGCCCTAGATTCACAGCGAACTGCAAAATTGTTCGTACATCTTGCAAACCTTTATTACCAATATAAATTATAACTAGGAAAATAATCGGAAGTGCAGTTGCAAAGTAAAATATAATAATATATAAATAGAAAGTTGCATTTAAGAAAAAATCAATACCATATTTAGTTGAAATAATAGTTTATTAAGTAAATTTTCTGGAAATAGATTGTCATAAAACATTTAAAAAAAGTAGTTTAATTTTGAAAAACATGTAATCATGGCCAGAAAAAACTTATTTTGAATATCCAGTACTTTTTAGAACACACACAATATTCACCACCTAAACTTTATAATAAAGAACATAATTATTAATTATTTGTCATCACATCTTGTGTAAAGTGTAATTAAAATGGATTACAACTCGATCCAATAACAACTTAAAACTAAAATTGTGCTTATATGTTCAAAGACCAATTGTCTAGTTGGTTTTGTAACTCTCTTAAGATACTTGGAATGTACGGGTGGGCAAATTTCGATGTAATCTCGGTAACTATAAGAGGTATCAAAAAACGGACCACGCATCCTCGATCTGTTTTTTCGAAAAAAGTATGATGCTCAAAACCAAATTTGGCTATCGGCTTTCGGTTTCGAGTTATCCGTGAAAATACGATTTTTCCCATTTTCGTTTTATCACGATATCTCTATTTATGAAAATTGACAAAAATGAGTTTTACGTTCTTGAAGCACTTTTTTGATTAGAATGCAGTGGCGTTGGAGACTTTTTTTAAAAAATTTGAAATTCGAGGTAGGACATAAAGTTGTATTTTTTTATATGGAACATATAGTTGGCTATGATATCATTGAAAACTAAATAATAATAATCAACTTAAACTATTGATATTATTTATAAACCTACTGACAGATTCATGTTTGTTGAATTTCACACGCCTATAGCGAAAAAATGAAATGATGAAAATCAATGGTAAATTTTTTTTTGCATAATTTAGTGAAAATGAACGAAAAGTAGATCATATATATCATTGAACAAAAAAATCATGATATCATAGTCAACTATATTTCCATATAAAAAAATACAACTTTATGTCCTTCGAATTTCGAAAATTTCTTCAAAAAATTAACGCCACTTGTTCAAAAAGTCTCTGAAGAACGTAAAAGATTTTCAATTTTTATAAATAGCCAAGATATCGTGATAAAACGAAAATTAAAAATCGAATTTTCACGGATAACCAAACCGAAACCGATATTAAAATTGGTGTTTCACCATCATCCTTTTTCAAAAAAAAAACATTATGGTCCGTTTTTTGAATTCTTAAGATACCAAGATCCCCTATTAAAGCATCGAAATTTCTCCACCCTGTACATTTTAAAAATAATCATCGACAAAATCAATGTTTATTGCATTCTAATTGGTACAACTGGGAAAATATAACAGAATAATTCACTTTGGAACTGTTTTCTAGAAAATGTTATGCTCTAGAGAAAAGGTGTTTCTTTTTTTCTAGCATTTTGTGCTGACGTTAAAGCTGAATTGAAACAAAATGGAAGATGTTAGATTAGTGCCTTTTATTTGTAACTGCAAGCTGTAACAGTTCAAGATGTCAAAAAATGAAAATCAATTTTTTAGGCAAAGTTAATCTTTTTGTCATTCTAACTGGTACCTACAGCTGAAAAATTATAAAACTAGAAACACAATTATTCCACGCAAGATCTTACTACATTCTGCGTCCCACACTAACTACAATTCTTATTTGAAAAGTATAATAGTTCAAATGGTGGTATCCTAGACTTTTTTATAGAAAATTTCATAGTCTATGAAAGAGGTCTGAATTTTTTTTTTATCTTGCGCGTTTAAATCGGTGCTTCAGAAAAAGATAAATATGTCATGAAATAAGACCAAATTTTCAACAAAAAATCTACTATAAAGTCGGAGACAGCACTATTGAAACTACTATAATTAATTTTAGAGTAGTAACGCGTGGAACAAATGTGTTTTTAGCTATTCTAGCAATTAAAATAGTAGTAGGACTGTTGAAAAGACGTTACCAAAAATCACGCATTTACATTTCCTCAGATAGTCAAGCAAGACTCTAGCGGCATATACCTTTCAGTCGAGGCTAACCTTGGACTGTCTGCTGATCCTTAAAATTCTGGCCCAAAGGAATACAGTTACACTGATGTGGGTACCAGGACAGTGGGAATGCGAAAAGAACGAGACTGCCCACGGTCTTGGAAAGAAAGGCGCAGAATCTCGATTTATTGGACCAGAGCCGTTTTGTGGCCTTACGAAAAGCCACATAAGAGCTCATCTTCAACAGTGGGAGACTAATCAAAAAATCTCCCATCGCATTAATTCTTCAAAACTAAGACAATCGAAAAAGTTTATTACTTTTTCAGCCACTAAGGCTAAATCTCTCCTGGACCTCAATAAAAGAGACCTTACCACCATCATGACTTTATTCACTGGCGACGGCCCTCTTAGGTATTATCTCATGAAGATGGGCAAGGTAGACAGCGACAAATGCCGATTCTGCTCCGAACATAATGAATTGGCAGAACACATTATGTGTCACTGCATGGCAATAGCCCAACAGAGGCACCGTCACCTCGAACAGGCGCGCTTAGAAACGGCTGACATCAGAGTCATAGCCCCCAAGAAGACGCTGAATTTCTTTAGAAGTTTGGAGATCATTTGGGAGTAAAAGATTAAGGGTATTCACGATAGATCTCATTGGTCGCAGTGAAGAGAGGTGGAAATGCCTTAACGACCCACCATTAATGTAACCTAATCTAAATGTGTTTCTGTAGGGTGTTCCTTAGAATATCGAAGAGGGCAATCAAACCGAATTAATCGACACCGAAATGAATACATCAGAGCAATCTAAGCTTGTTAAGAAAAGAGGACAAAAATTTTATTACATCAAAATTAGTTGCAGCATTGGATCGTTGTCAGTTAAGTATAACAGATAGCGTTTACATTCTACAAGCAACAGCAGAAGCTTTAGGGCACATCAATATATCGTTGCCGTGAATCATTGCGAGCTGAACGTGCGGAATCAATTAAAATGCGATTCAAAAGTTCCTTATCAAAGTACATTGTAGTCCACTGGGATGAAAGGTTATTGCCAGCGTTAAATACTGCAGTTGAAAGATTGCCAATCGTTGTTACTAACAAAGATACAGAACAGCTTCTTGCAGTACCATCACTTGAATGTTCAACTGGTCAAGCACAGGCACAAGCTATATACAACGCTCTGCGGGAATGGAAGTTGACTGATGTAGTTCAGGCATTATGTTGTGATACTACTGCTTCAAACAGTGGCAGATTCAACGGAGCATGCGTTTTATTGGAGCAAAAATTACAAATGGTCTACCACATTTATGAACTGGTCTTAAGAGGCGTTTCTGAAGCCAAAATATCCCAAATAACATCAAGTCCGACTGTAAGTCTGTTAATGATGCCGCAGAACGTTCAGTAAAGTTGATGGAAGATTTCAATGGTCAATGAACACAGAACGAGGATCAAATGCAATATGTTACGATGTGTTCAAGAACACAGACAAATATACCCAAACTGTCAGAAGGCTACTTTAGCTAAACCATTTTAAGGCTTTGTAAATTTATTTTACTTAAATAATAAGTATTTTATTTTGGAATTTAAAAAAATCGGGAAAAAATAAGGAACACTCTCCTAGTGTTTCTAGGTAAACAGTTAAAATAGTACTCTCCCGGACATTTTGTGAAAAAAATTACGCTCGATAAAAAAGGTTTTCCATTTTCTTTTTTTTGATAACCTGTACCGTTAAGCTTGTACTATTAGTAATTTTTGTGTCGTGTTCCATTTTTGATAGAGGATGAAACTTTATACAAATAAATCGCGGAAAGTAAGTATTCTAACTGTTATAGTGCTTTAGTTCCATCAATGAATTTTTGGCAGACCTTTCTAGCGCCAAAAGTTGATTTTGTTCGTGCACCGGCTACTTTGGTTGCAGATCGTCTATGATTTATACTGTGTACGTCTAAAATGATTTCAATGCAGTGGGTATTATCAGAACCATTATTTTTTGTTGTTGTTGTAAATGATGAATAGATAGATGATTATTAAAAATATGACCTTCATCGCCTTCATCGACACTCCGCATGAATTCTCGTCCAAGAGGTTTTAGGGCATTGTCACGTTTCTTTATTTGGCGAAATTCTAGCATCATTAAACGATTAAAAATTAAAAGTGTTCAAAATATAATAAGTTTATCCGAAAATCAAACAGCCATAATAAATAAAAATAAAATATTTGATTTGCACATATTTTGTTTATTTTGGCTCTCGGCCATCTCTGCTCTCTAGTCTAGATGGCAATTATTTCGACCTATAAGATGAACGAGAAACCACCCAAGCTGATGGCTTCACTATCGGATTCTCCGTCTATTCAAATTCCAATTCCCGTGTCGTTCCATGTTTAAGAAGCATCCACAACCCAGCGGGAAAATCCTAGCCTCGATTTGCGAACGAAGGCTTCTGCAGTCTCTCTGCTCCAGATGTTTCCACTCTATCCCTTACTGAAATTGAAAACAGAGGTACAATCTGTTCAATGTAATTGAAGATGCTGGTCTCCCGTTTTACCAGAGAAACCCCTGCACCTACTAAACTTTGTTCTATAGGTCTTTAGAGTTGCTTCTGACCACAACACGAACAGCAGCGGAGAAAGCTCAAGGATCGCCTACATTGCTGCAGTCGACGTCGAGGACAAGTTCCCCGTGATGCCTATACAAGCAATCCTCTGGACCTTGTTAAGTGCATTGGACGCATAAATTATAGAAGGTATTATAACTCTCGTGTACAGCTGGTGCACCATCAGAGGTTTCAGCCCAAAAATTTCTCTACAGACCTAAAAGACCCTCATGGCTTTATTCTCCACACGTTCAAGGAGTGATTTGTACGTCAATTTAGCGTCAAAGGTCATCTCTAGGTATTTGCCCTTAGTTGATACAAGTATCTTATGGCCGAAAATGATCGGACACTGGAGTTTGGAGAGTTTTCTCTTCTAAGTAAACGGAACCATGATTGTTTTTCTAGAGTTAACTCTTTTACACCATCTCTCTACGCGTCTAATTAAGTGCGATTTGCATCCCCTCGGATACCACGCTTTCCAACTTGCTGGTTGAAGTTTCTATTGGCCATTAATGTTATCCGGTCTGACAAAAATTTTTTGATTGAATTTTTTTGTTTAGTTTAACTTTGTTTCTATTCACGTTTTTCGCAGAATCCTGTTCACTAATAGAGAATGGTTACACGTCAGTGATCTATCAGTCGTAACTAAAATCTCTTATTAAACAGACCTTTTATATTTCAAATAATAAATTTCAGATACGACAAAACAATTATATACAACGCAAACTTGATTCCAAGAAAGGGGTGATGTTGTTTCAAGACTTAAGTTGATAGATCGAATGGAATTAATTTGAGCTATTGCCAAAACCACGATATCTGTAAGGTCTAAATCTTGTCTATAAAAATCGAATAAAATAGTTGTGCCAAGTATTGTGCCACCGGAGACAAGAAAAGACGGTCAGACAATGTGAAGTTTGTGGAACAATGATTTGTAATCAGTGTTACGAAATCTATGCCCGAAATTCTTTCAAAAATGTTTACATTTTTTTATATTGGTAGTAATGCATAACAGGTTATTTCGAGACAAGCATTTCTCTTCTGACCATTGGTCGGCCTGCTTTCCATTTGGTGCCAAGGTTTTAAAAAACGCAGCAGCTCTAACATGAACACTAATGTGCGAACACTTTTGAGAGCAACTATATCTACTGGCATCATGGTGTCTCTCTTCAATAAATTCACGCTTAGTGCTCCGCAGGATGAGGTTAGTAACTGACGACGACGGAATATACGAAAGCGGACGGACCGACAGATTGAATATGTAGGAAACGTTCATCTTATTATATAGGATGCAGCGACGATAAATGCCACAGTAATGCCTGGATTAGACGCTATCGGATGGTAGTAGTTCATTATCCGTGTTAATCTCTAAAGCCCGCGGTTTTATACGGTGGAATTAATTAATTGTTAGAAAGCTGTGCAAGCACATCTATGCAATGTGCGGTGTGGACTTCTATCTGCATTTTAAGCGAATTAAAGCTTTACTTTGCATCAGTTCTACATGCATCATTCTAGGAAGTACTTTGCGCATTGAAATAACAAATGACATTTTAGTACTAAACCGGTGTTTACTACTCCCTGTAGTCTTTTAATTACAAATATATTAACGTTCTCTGACATTTTTCATACCCCTGATATATCAACAATATTATGTTAATTTTTTAAAATATTGGCACATCCAAAAAGAAATTGTAAATATCTCAAAAAAAAATGCGCAAAATTTGCCGTTTGCAGCACAAAACAATACAAAACTAGGAACTTAGAATTGCCAAGAAGAATAGATACTTTTACTGATATGAAGTAATTGTCGTATACTTTCGGCCTGAAAAGCACACAAGTTCAAACGTGTTTAAACTCTGTTGCGTGGTTCTGCATATACAGATATGTATTAAGGTTCCAAGAATAGTAGCTTTTAGTAGGTGCACATACAATATGATTAGAACATGAAAACGTCTTAGCTAACGAAAATTGAGTATGCATGGTTATGAAACTTTTAGCAAAAGGACATGGACGATCATTTATTATGAGCTCTCCGGATCGGCCAATAGAAGTGAAAGTGTGCCAGTATTACAGTAGAATGCGGCGAAATTGATTTTATGGAGTGAAATTGATAACTAAATCAAAGTCCGACATTTGTGAATATTGCGCCTCCGCTATTTGAGATTACTAAGTTGCCAACCTGGTATCATTCTATTTTATGTATAGTGAGAAGGTGTATGTGCATCATAGCCTTTATTACCTCAGTTTTCGCAAAAAAAAACAAGATTTAAAGTGAAGCAATAATTTCAAGACTTTAGTACTAATACCGATAACTTTTGTAGGTACATACGTTCAATATGTATACTTTTTAAGCTTGTTTAGCAACACGATCATAAATATACACCTTTCCTAATAAATTGCGTAACGGTCGTTTCAATCTCTGTCAGCTACGAAGGCAGCAAATTCAAAAAATCCCGCGTGGGATTAAATTGATCACAGGCATTGGGTGAAATTGATCACTGGTCTTCGTCTTTTCTTGTTTTTTTTGTTTTCTTGTTACTTACGTCCAATTTCTCGTTTTGAAAGGGTTTCAAGATGGTATGGTGTTACAAAATGAAGGTTGTTGGGAAGAATTATAACAACTACACTCAATGAAACGCGAAAGCTGCTTTAGAGAAAGTTGTAGATCACGGATGGAGTTTACAAAAAGCTGCTAAGGAGTTCAAAATTCCTTATGGGACACTCCACAACAGATTTCATGGAAGACATGTCGGGAAGAATGGTGGCCAATCTACTTTTTCTATAAATGAAAAAAAATCCTTAATTCAAGCCATATCCACTTGTGGTGAATGGGCGTTTCCATTGACTTTGCTTGATGTGAGAGAACCTGCAAAAAGCTATTTGGACAGTCAAGACCGTACAGTACATAAATTTAAGGATAATATGCCAGACAGAGATTGGGCATATTCTCTATTAGGTACACAGATATAAAAATGAAGTGTGTAATAAATTAGCAGCAAACATCAAACGGTCCCGTGCCGAAGTATCAAGATATATGTCATAGTTGAGTATTTTAAAAACTTCAAAACTACCGTATAATAGGGTTATTCTGAATTTTTTTGCTGTGTTTTGTTAGTTATTTTCTAAATCAAAACTTCAAACAACCATCTACTGACATTTTTGGAAAGGTGTATGTGTTCTTTAAGTATTTTAGAGACAAAAGTTATTTTAGGTTAATTAGTTTCTTTAAAAAAATTTTTTAGTTTTCATTCCAAATAGAGGCTATTTAGAAAACCGGTGTATATTGATGAACTTTTTAATAATGAGTCTTGGGATTATTTAGAACATAAAAATACGTTTTAGAAATAAATATCAAGAGATACCCAAAATATTGGCGGGATATTTGAATAGGTATTTGAATAAAATCACTTGCCTCCAAAGTGGACTGTAAACATTTTAATAAGAACTGAAGCTAGAAATACCTACATAATAAGTATATTGTAAATATCATAAAACGACACAAGTGTTTACTGTATTATATAATTTTCAAAAATATTGTCATCAAACTGAAAAAATGAGCGTCTACCAGTGATAACCTCAAGCGGTTGTGGTAGTTTTTTTATTATTAACTTCTTGGTAATAGTATCAACATCTGCAGAAGATAGCCTAACAAGTTTTGCACACCTGTCTTTTGTTTTTAGTCTCCTAAAATAATCTACATTATAGCAGGTGGCCTCTGCTGTTGGGGTGACATCCTCAATTCTTCCTACATAATGCATTTGAGAATTTTTACGAGACTCGTACTTGATCAAAATCCAGTCATTTTTCTCATATTATATTCTGTTGAATAATCGTTTTGAACATCGCCGCCTCTTGTTGAAGACGTGTCACTTATAACATCGTCACCTTGATCTTCAGGTAGAGGATCATCATCATCACTCAGTGAGGCATCTAAATCCACAGGTGCATGATTTCTCTTAACCCTCTTCGACTTTGAAGTTGCCGGAACATCTGTTGCTTGTAGGACATCGGTTTCGGTGAGGCTTTTTCCAGTTTCAGTTAAAACCCTCTTGCGCCTCCTCTTTGGTGGTTCATCACTAGAACCACCTCTCATTTCTTGCAACATCTCAATAACAACATCAGATACGGTATTGTTTACATTCTGTCTTGGGGTGTTCACGCTAGGAAGCCTCTCTTTTGGTTTTGAAGGGTTAGAAGGACGCAATCCTGTTCTAATAAATCCAGCTACAAGATTCTCACCACCCTTTCCATTATCATCCAGCTTGTCTTGGAGTTTTTTGAGAAGAGCAGGAAACACATCTTTTGATAACACAGGCATTCTTCTTCCTGAAATTTTCTTCCATTTCGTGAGATCTCTCTCCAATATCGTTTTAATGGGTCGTAAAAAGCTACATCTAGTGGCTGCATGATATGGGTAGAATTTGGTGGTAAACACATGAATATAATATCAAGTTCTTCACACTTATGCAGTAGAGAACGCGAAAAGTGTGAGGACAAGTTGTCTCCCACAACAACCTTTCTTCCTTCCTTGTTTCTACAAAATGGAACAATCACTTTGAAAAACCAGTCCACGAACGTGGTGCTGTCAAACTAGCCACTCTTTGAACGATTGTAGCGATTCAAAGGAGGACCTCCCTCCAACCATGTGTCCCAGAGGTGGTCTGCCTTATACACCACATAAATTGGTTTCATCTTCGGCTGTGCCGGCATAGATTAAACTCCGCTCCGGATTTTTGGTGCCACATTTAAAAATAAAGGTTTTTGCACCTGGATTGTCGGTTAGGTTTGTCTCATCAAAGTTAATCAAACAGGAATGATGGACATTTTCAAGTATATTCCTAGCGTTATTAAAGAATTGGTCTATATCACTGGTAGAGACGGCTGCCCTTTTCGTTGATATGTTTGGTGAGAGTCTGTCAGATAGTTCTGAAGCATGTCGCTGAGGAAACTTTGAGGCCCAATCTATACCAGGTAAATTACCTTTAAATCTTCTTATAGTCATTCCACGTTTTTCTAAATAGCCTTTTGCTAGTAAACGCAAATCCATCTTGTCGAATGGAAACCTCCATGAAGCGACCAACACGAGATGGTCGACCATTGCCCTTTCTTCTTCTTCACTAAATACCGTGGGGCGTCCGGCTGATGTGTGTAGATTTTTCTTATGTACCATTCGCCATAACGTTGTTGGGGAGACTGAGTAGTGCTCAGCTGCAGCCGATATAGTAAACTTATTAGAGTTTACATCTGTAACGGCACGGCTTAAGGCACCTTCATTATAAGATTTGTAGGCCTTGAACAGCTTGCCCTTGCGACAGCAGGCATATGAACGGCCGTAGGAACGCACCATATCGAGACCTGTATAATTGAAAAAATTTTTGGGTAATGAAAAGTACCTAATGAAAATCTTTTTTTTTCATCAAAAAGAGAAAATAGTTTTCTTTTTGAAGGATGAACACGCGACGTGCATGTGATGCATTACCCCAGTGGATCAATCCGTATGGTAGTTTGGCACAAAAGTGGGAGAAATAGAATGCTTTCAAAACACTTGTGCTGCAGGATCTGCTTA
Source organism: Holotrichia oblita (assembly GCA_023690525.1). Classification (NCBI taxonomy): domain Eukaryota; kingdom Metazoa; phylum Arthropoda; class Insecta; order Coleoptera; family Scarabaeidae; genus Holotrichia; species Holotrichia oblita. The sequence goes on along the minus strand of CM043016.1, from coordinate 55,405,665 downwards.
AGTTAAATAAGGCAAAGCATGTACTCGACAGAGCAGTGCAAACACCATCTATATGACTAGACCAATTTAAATTTTCATTGACATTGTTTAAGTATATACTATGTAACTTATGCTTGCTCTGGTTTTTGAATAGGATAGAGTTCGTTTTTTCCAAATTCAGAATCAGTTCATTAGCATCCATCCATTTTTTAACCTGTTCGACGATTGAATTTGCAGTATCAAGCAGATGACCAATATTTTCTGAAGTGATCACTATATTAATGTCATCACCATACATTGATAAATTAATGGAAGTGTTGAGACATTTGAGAAAATCGTTGACATATATAAGGAAAAGTGTTGGCCCTAATATGGATCCCTGAGGAACACCGATGTTCGATGTTAATGGACGTGATTTACTACCATAGCAGGAGACCTTTTGAGTTCTGTTACGTAAATATGATTCAAACCAGGTGTTGGTCTAATTTGTGCAAGAGTATTGTGTGATTTACGCAATCGAACGCTTTAGACAAATCAAAACATAATCCTAGGCAAGGGAGTCGGGGGTCAATGCTTGAGATGATCTGCTTAAAGAAGTTAAATAGAGCTGTATCAGTAGAATGGCTGTGGCGAAACCCATGCTGATTAGCTGAAAATAAATTGAATAGGTCGAAGTAGCGAATTAAATTTTTATTCATAATATTTTCAAAAGCTTTCGAAAAAACCGACAACAGACTAATAGGTCTGTAGTTCTTGATATCATTACAGTTTCCTTTCTTATGGAGCGGTTTAACGATGACCATTTTGAGTATATCGGAAAAAATGCCTTCATTAATAGAAAAATTAAATAAATACACTAGGGGATCCAAAAGTGAATGATAGCAATTCTTAAGAAGAAAAGAACACATAGGGTGATCAGCGCAAGTAAACGAAGAGGTAAGACGTAAGATAGCTTGTTTTACATAGTCCTATGTCCTATGTAATCGGAGACATATAGTAAGATCCCTGGGATACAGCAATATAATTGTCAATAGAGTTATTAATCCATCCTTGCAATAAATGTATTGCAATTAGATTATATCAAAAAATAAAAATTATATTTTACCAAGTTTATTTTTTATATATCAGATGAGATTATTATTTCTTTACATTTCTACAATATGACAATATCTAAGGCACGAGAGGATATTTAGTTTAATCATAAATATCTGCTACTGAAACGTATAGCGACCATACACATCTCTAAAACTACAATTTTATTTTGACACATCTGTTTACTTGACTATAAAACGTGCATTGTACAAAACATTCTAGCGAAGCTGTAAATCATTTATCGTCCGATAAAAACAAACCTAACCTAGAAAATCACAACGGTCGAATCGCATATATTCTACGTACCTAGAACAACGCGTCCTTCGTCTGAGAGCATTCTACGTAAATAACAAGCTTTAAAGCGGGCCATATACGTGGGAGACGAGCGCATTAACGTCACCTAAGCGTCTGCGGGAACGTAAAACAAATTGAGGTAGTGCATAGCACGGCTAGGTCGTTATTCAGAGTCCGTCGATTGTGTTTATTGAATTTATCGACGGATACCATCTAAGGAGATTAAAATTGTTCAGCGACGGAGGCAATTTCCGTTTGAATAACGTGGTTCGAAGAAAGAAAAGCGCACCGAAAACACATAAACATTTCGATCGGCTATTTAATATTGCAATCTTGGGAATGCATCGTATTTGAAAGCGGAGAAAGGGGATAAATAGATGCAATTAGATGCCGAGATGAAATTGGGTGTTGTATGTAAAGCGAATAAAGTAAAGGATTCTTTTATGTATTGTGTTACTGTTTTATTATTGAAAATAGTTTCAATTATTTTACTTCTCTTTTTATGAAATTCTATTATTTCTACTACTTTTACTAATAAACATACATATACTTACATGGAAAACACTTAAGAAAAAAATATGTTTCTAAGAATAATTATTGTATTTATGTATAAGAAAAAGTATGAATGGAAATCATGCCATCTAAAATGCATTTTTTTTGTAGTTATGTAGTTATTATCAACGCTCAATGTTTAGTTTTAGTTATGTAGTAGATGACACGATAAATTTGTAGTTAAGAGGGTATGGTACTACAGACCTCAATTGTTGTTCATGGAGCATACACAATTGCAACAGCACAATAATTGTAACATGAACCAACTGCTTGTAGTTTCATATTGTATAATAGTAAATTTTACTACTATCCAATCTGATAATGAAAGATATGCTACAATAAAAAAGACTAAATATTTGTAGTTACAATATTTTGTACAGTATTTGTGTTTAGTTTTTTTTGTTTTGTCTCATATTATTCCTTCTTTCGCTTATCGAGTGTTAACAGGACAAGATATCAAACCATTTATCAACACCATTATAACTGTTATAGATTTTGAGTTCTACCGATTAGAAGTGTCTTTGCCATTGGTACGCAAATTCGGCCAAATCCAAGAAATATTAAAATTTACCCGCTGTTAAAATGATAATGCAATTTTGGTCATTTCGGGTATTTTCTTTATTACAGTTTCGTAGTACTTTATTGTAATTTCGTAAAGGAAGTCCAAAAATACTTTATTAGAGAATTTAAAGGAATGTTCAATTCAACGAGATAAAGGCTCCTTTACACGATCAATAAATATTGTCAATATTGATTTATCATGTGCAGTAAACTCAGTTCATCAATATTTATTGATGATATTGTCAATATTTATTGACAATATTTATTGATCGCCTAAAGGGGCCCTAACAAGTTCATCAAAATCTCTAGAAGATTCAAAAACCAAAAAAGACAAAAAAGGGAAAAGGGCAGTTCCCCATCGATGTTACAAAACACTAACAGAAATTTTTTTTTGTTAAAACAAAAATCGTTCTAATCCATGGACAATTTAGTATGCTTTAAATAATCTTCTGCATGATCTGGAGGTACTGGATTGAAAATTGAAAAATCTTATTTAATATTTAAGGCACAATTTCAAACGAAATCATTTTTTGATTTTTCTCTATTTTACAACATTTCAATTTTATAACTAATTCTAACTAGTTCTGCTCTTAAATGGAAAATCGTTATGAATTTGTTACGCATTAATCCTATTACCCCATTATTTTGATATTGCATATAGTCTGGAAGCCAGGTAACTAAACGCTAGTACTGCGCTGTTACAATTTTCCACCACCATCTACCCTATCACATCTGATTGGACTGTGCGCGTATTACATACCGTAATTGCATTAAGGAACAACCAGTCATAAAGTTAAAAAACTAGGATAGCAAATATGTAATCAAAGTAAAATGGCATTTTAATTTCATTCATTGAAATGTCAGAATTACAGTGAATGATGAAAATCAAAATTAAAGATTAAGAAAAATAATATAATGGTCGCTAATAACATATTACAGCTAAATTTATTTGAGTAAATATGTGTATTAAAAACACAATAAAAAAAAAACAGTAAAATGCTAGATAAAAAAATCATCATTATCATTCCAAAAATGAATAGAATATTCCTTAAACGAAAAATTAAATATACTCCTGAAGTTTTGAAACAAATAAATTGTATTTGTTATGTAAATATTGATTTGATTGAATTAAAATGATTCGAATATTTCACCTTCTTAAGCCAAATAAAACCCTAAACGAGTCTTAGCAGTAATGCTACTCGAAGTATCTACAATTTTGTAGCGCAATTCATCCACAGTAATTGGCCTTTTGTGGCTGTAAATTTGTTGTGTTAAGTGACCCCAATAAAAAAACATCCAATGGGGACAAGTTCGAAAAATCGGATTAGACTGGGTACCTATCATTCGACCAGGCAACTGTTCATTTAGATAATTTTGTAAGACCAGTGTATTATGAGCAAGACATCCATCTCGTTGAAAATATATTGCCTGCATATCAATATCGACAAAACTTCGAACTGTTGGTAGAATTTGAGACCTGAGCAACTCAAGATATTTATTCCCAGTTAAAGTGTCATCAATAAAAAAGGACCTATAACGAGTATACGGGTATTTAGTAAACCACATCACACATTTAACTTCTGCCGATATTGAGTATGTAACGATAAACTTCGGTGTTCATTTTGCTTGGCCTAGTATCTAACTGTGAATGAATTGTGTTGTTTACTTATTAGGACTCTGGAAATAATATGTTTTTAACAAAGTTATCATTGTTCTGACATTTTTCTATCACAGATTCGCAAAATTACATTATTCTGAACATATTATCGTGAAATAATTCTTGATGCTTTGAGAACTTGTAACTGCTGTAATCGTTATTTTTAGGGTTTTTAATACAGAATAAAGGGATAGCCCTAAATCTGTAACAACAGTCCGCGAAGACAAGGTAGAATCGTTTTCTATAGAAGCATATATTAATGTTGATACTTCGTGAGATATTTTACGACTGGGACACGATTTTTTTACATTTTCGACAGATCCATTTTCGCTCCATGTAGCTATGTCTATCATGGAGTAGGTTTACTATTTCAATTTTTTCCGCTATCGTGGCATTTTAAAATGAATAATTTTCTGTGACGGATAAAACCACACTCTACTACTGATAAGGCTACACAGAATTCTATCGCCAGCTCTATCCAATGCTCTGTTACGAGAGGAGATCAAACTGATATGAGTGGGGTATAGCTACCTGCCGATCGTTCAATTCTCTGTGAAGTTTTGGTAAAGATTCTATGTGGATGATTTATTAACTGATGCGAACAATTTACAAGATGCAATCAAAATCAGAAAGGAACCCTAGTAGCACCAAACGTTGGCTATTGGCCATTAAAATTGAATATTTTACCTATTTTTTGATATATTTCTAACTATGTATTTGATATATTTTCGTGTGTTAACATTTCATTTGTTAAAGTACATATTTCTTCGTATTACAAAACACACCTTTATTGTTGTTATCTGTGTACGAGATCAGTTCATTTAAAACATATATTTTTTAGCTTTTAATGGTACATCGTTATATTATTAGTATTCGTATATCTGTTGTTGCGATGAGACATGTTCGTGTTGTCGTTTGCCTACATTTACTGAATGCTATAAGGTGATATTGATGCAGTAGTATATACTGCCTTTTCCTGAACATTAAATTTGTAGTAATGTTATTATAGTGTGACGTAGTACGTATATTCACTTACTGCAAATTTAGTTTTGACGAAATGGCAGTGTATATTATTGCATCAATATCCTTATAATATTCAGTAAATGTAGGCAAGCGCTATCACGAACATGTCTTATCACAACGACGGTACGACGTCATATACAGATATACAATCCAACATCCCCTTCCTCGAGTGGGTGAGTATCGGCCGGACACATTGAGCCAACGTCGCCTGCCGATCAAGCGCCGACTTTGCTCTAAATATCGGCTGACTATCATTGCGTGACATTCGCCCGCTATTGCAAAATGTTCACACCTTCGTATTGACGTGATATCACCAGCCCGACAGGGAGCCGATATTGGCCCAATTTTTTGTGCTACTAGGGAAGTGATGGATATCCTAGCAAAAGGGTAATTTGAACTAAGAAAATGAGCGTCAAATTCGTCTATATGGTTAGCTGATATTCCATTCTCTTCTAAAAACTATTTGATTCTAAATTTAGACAAGACAGGTCGAATAAAGACTTTAGGATTACAATGGAATGCAAATATAGATACTTTGCTGTACAAAGCCATTAGAAGACAATTAGACACACACAAGCTAAACCGCGAGAGTTGCATGATAGCCAGGCAAGCGATACTGTTTACGAAGTCACTGCTACTAAGCACCTACCACACATAAAAAAATGAACTGCATTGTTGGACAGATTCCACCATAGTTTTATCATGGATAAAATCACCATCTAAAACTTAGAAGATATTTGTTGCAAATAGAGCAAATAAAATTGATGAATTATCAGACACTGATGAGTTTTGATGTCAGATCAGTATAAAAAAAACAAGCATTAAGAACATAGTGAGAAACATACATGATTCAATTAATGAGAGCAAATAGGGAGCTAAGAGACTTAATAAAGGCAGGAGTGCATTGTCAGTTAAACTAAGACAAACTACTCGGATATGTAGCATCAGAAGGAATAAATTGACATCTTATTCTTATGGGAAGCTGTCGTGAAATCTATCAAAACGCACCTTTCACGAGTTGTTTTAGGAAAAACCTCACTAAATTACGAAGAAATGCATACTTCTTTAATACAAATTGAAGACATCCTCAATTCTAGGCCTATAACTCCCATGTCCAGTGATCCTAATGACTCTTCGTATTTAACACCCTTGCATTTTCTAACTGGTGGTTCAGCAGCCATTATAACTGAGCCAAAATTAGTTAATTTAAAAGGGAATAGTTTGTCACAATGCCAATACATTCAGCAATTGCATGACTATTTTTCGAGTAGATGGAGAAAAGAATATTTAAATGAGGCTTGCACTTTGGTAATTATAGGCGAAGATAATATGGGAATTAGAAAAGTTCTTGAAGTGTATTCGGATGGTGTTATTGGCACCGTAAGTGTAAAACCACCGCGCGGTGTAGTTATGAGACCAGCAATTAAAGTAATCTACTCTACCAGTGGAATGTAATGAACAGTTATAAGTAATTGAAAGCAAGGCGAGTAGTGTATTACGGACACTATAATAAAATAAATAAGTTCCCATGTTTATAAAAAAACAAAACAGTAAAGTAGTAATAATAAAGGTTGTCAAAAAGTCAAGTTCTGGTCATTTTATCCTTCAAAACAGGAGGATTATTCAATGACCACATAATAATAATAATAATTGGGAATAATCATAGCCAAAGATTCCAACAATAGACTCAAATTTTCAAGTTCTGAGCTTTTGCAATTGATTTATTGCTTCATCAGAGAATTAAGATAAGAGTGTACATTGACGATGTAACTTCAAAAACATTTTCAAAGGCGTTACAACATATTAAAATTAGTATTAATAAAAACCAAGTCACATATTAAAATCAATTATTAAAATTAAATTAAACAGCGGGAGAGACCAAACAAACGAAAACGCCATGTGATAATTGGCGCTCCCGCTGTTTAATTTAATTTTAATAATTGATTTTAATATGTGACTTGGTTTTTATTAATACTAACTTTAATATGTTGTAACGCCTTTGAAAATGTTTTTGAAGTTACATCGTTAATGTACACTCTTATCTTAATTCTCTGATGAAGCAATAAATCAATTGCTAAAGCTCAGAATTTGAAAATTTGAGTCTATTATTGGAATCTTTGGCTGCCATACCCACATTCCCAACTTAGTGAACTTAACGAGTACAGCCAGTACTTCTTTTCAAAAGAATAATAATAATATATGCCTTTATTTCCATAAGTCTAATTACAATTCGAAAATCATTAAACAAAACTATTTCATTTAAAAACGTCAAAAATCATAGGGCGTGGTTCAAATAGATGGTACCATAGGCACCATCCCCTGCTCTCACAGCAAAGCCCTAACTGAAGTAAATAAAACTATATATCCCTTTAAAAATATTAGGGAAAATAATGAAATTGCCAACATAGGTACCTACTAACTTAACCTAAAATAAATTCCGTGGTACCAGCAGGAAGATGAAAATACATGTACACACATGCATACACAATACATATATGTACAACATGTACATACATATATATGTACATACTCATTGGCTTTCTAACAAATATTTACGAACAGCACACCTGAACGCAAGACGTCCCAAAAGTTTAAAAAATTGCGGTAAATTATTGAAATGATAGTATACGTTATATGCAAAAGATCTTCTAAAATGCGCAGTAGCGTGAGACATAGAGGCAATAAAGTTGAACGGACGGAGGAAAACGTGCGTAGGTCACTGATACTGATAGCAATGATAGTAAATACTGTCGTAAATGAATTATTTGTTTCAAACCAACGTTATCAAACTTTCGTTTATATTACTTTACTTTCCTAACTAATCAATTTGAGGTCTACCGAGAATAATTCAGTACTTTGCGTAGGCGAACTTCGTTACACCACGGTATACTTCTGTTTCACTAAAGAAAGGATACAATGTTTGTCAGGCATTCACCGTCAAAAACTCTAAACGCGTTGAACAGCTCAAGTATTTGTTTTAGCTGCCCGAGTCCTTTTCTCGCTTTCTACTTTGTTCCGTCACGGCATTATTCTAGTCCAGAAGATCTTTAATTAAAAGGTGAAAACATTCGGAAAGGCAAGAGAAAAACAGAAAACAATTTAATTTTAGAGTCTTTTTCTTCCTACTGGAGACCGGAGCATAAACCTGATTAAGTAGTTCAAAGCCGGCGATTTTTCTCTCCTTTGTGTCCTTTCGGTTTTTGCGCGCGAATGTCGATTTAGGGGCGTTTTCTTTTTAGCCGGGGACATTGCGCACGAAGGTCAGTAAAAATTAGGCAATTTAAATGAAATATTGCTCCTACACTTAAGTAGAAGATCTAAATAAATTTGTTACATTTGTTGACGCTAACAAATGATAGGCCTTTATTAAGTTTTACACTGATGTAATATAGTAGATCGGAATTAATTTCCACGTTTTAATTTGCTCCTTTAAATTTGTGTTAGTAGTAAATTCAATGAATTTATTTAATGCTTTGGATTGTTATACAAGTTCTGTTAAAGAAGTATAAAATCAGGAAATTTTAATAGTTGTTAGTACATGAACTTCGGTGAAACTTTCGAAAACAAACAGTTACGCGACTGGGATAAAAAATGTAATCACATAATCGGTTTTAGGACGATTACATCACAGCCCACATGTAGCGAATTTTAATTCAGTCGAACAAGGTTTTTTTCCGCTAGTTAATCTGTAGAAGCGGGCCTTTTATCTGATTTTTTTTTAAGAGGACATGCTAGATCGATTATCTACAACAATCCTGTGAAGGTCTTGAGCAATATTCGTGACGAAAGAACTAATATATTGATTGATGCATTCGTCTTCCGGGTTTTGTGGTGTAGTAGAAAATTAGGGACATCCTAGATGATTATGAAATCTAACAATAAAAATGACTTTTGTATATTAGTTCTTGATTTTGTCTGAAACTGCTAACCGTTTTTTATCATACAGTGTTAACAGTAACCTTTAACGAACAAAATATATACTCGCAATCCAGTTATTAGACGAACGTTGGAAGAGAAATCCTTGAATTCTTATTGCATGAATGCAAAAACGTCGCACCAGGTGGCTTCTCTTGAAGTTATTTCGCGTTCAAAGATTGACGTTTGTGAAATTGAGAATTCGATTCAAACAGAGCACTGCAAATAAAAGTATTTCTTTGTAAGCATATAAAGCTAGTACTGAACGGGCGTTGCAATAATCCCACCCGTGCATGCACATGTCAATTTCCAGGTTTCAATTTTTGCGATTGTAAATAAGTAAAGAGTTTCTGTCCGGCTTCCGTTGAGAATACGACTTTGAATTTCTCCGTGTGCACCATTGCGAATACAGCTCATGCTCGTATACAATGTCCACGAAACAAGCTGAAAACAATCTGTTCGTTGCAATCGCTACTGCCATACACATAAAATTGAAACAAGCTTCACATGTCAACTTTATTTAATTGGCGTGCTTGTTTGTCACCAGTCTTGAATAATTCATAGCAACAGAATGTGTAAAGTGTAGTAAGTTCGACTCTAGAGGAAAATCGCTATTGTTCTTCGCTCTACAGGTGGGCATTGTTAACATGTGAACAAGTTTGTCTTGTCGTCTGTAATTTCTACTGAATTTCTATACGATTTTGAATTATCTATGAACTAGTGTCGTATAAACAATATTAGGTAAACGTGGTAATTCGATAACTTTGTATAATAGTCACATTGCAAGTTTTCTGATTTATTAACAAATAATACAAATTAAGTCTGATTACATTTCTCTCTTGTTCACACAAACTCAAATGATTTTAATTAATCCTGTAACTTAGATATATCGCATAGAACAAATTAGAAATAATAATGTAACTTATAGTTATAATGTGGGAATAATTATAAAATAAAAAATATAAAAGATATACTCGTAAGGCAGAATTAATTAGCGTATTTATTACTGAAAGCTAAATGGAATGCTGTATTACTCTGAATTACAATTTCTCTTATTATTCGCAAGAATATAGCATATAGCATATATAAAGCTTCGTTGGTGGGGATATTAACCTTTATGTGCACTAGCCCGAGAGCTGGCTACATGTCGGTCGACATGAAAAGGTGCACGGAAAGTCTCAACTGAAAAAGGTAGTATTAGCAACGACAAATACATAGTGCGATCGTCAGAAGGCGCTCTGGAAGACGTGGGCGTGTGGGGGTGGCGAAAACTGTCAATCTTCATTTCTAAAAACCGAAAAGGTGCATGAATGAAACTTGTTTGTAAATATGTATAGTAAATAATGATAGAAAATAGGAAAACAATTGTCAGAAGGGTAGGTGGAAGAGAAAGGGTTGTCAGAAGCTGATGAAAATGCGAAAAATTTTGCAAATACATGTTAAGGTGCACTTCTGACAATTTGCATTTACGTTGAAAATGTTTAGAAAAAGCAGCTTGCAAAATGTCAAAAGAAAAAATGGAAGACATAATTATTTATTGTACCACAAAGTATGTCGGCCCGCTCAGTAGCATCGATTGTCTTTATCTCTAACTTCGCACTTACATGATCGTGTGCACTTCTGACAAATTTTCTGAGTATTCTTGACGAATAAATGAAGCTATTTGGAAATTGTCAGAAGCTAATTAAGAAGATTTTCCAAATTATTTTGATTATACTTAATACTTAATTAAACTATATTAAAAGGTACATTGGTATCTCTAATATACACTGCTCAAAAAATTAGAGGATAATATGAATACATAATTATGTCGTCCAAATACTTTTGAGCAGCATAGCTTTATTGTTTGTGATAAATAAATCAATCATATACATATTTATAAATTCAACAAATGATTTTATAAATAGACAAATATCGAAAACAACACGGCGCATTCAGTGGCGTAGCCAGAATTTTGGTTTGGGAGGGGCCCAAAAGGGTTGAAAAACTAAAAAAGGAACGAAAGTTTTGAAAAAGTATATTTAACATTTTTAAATCATTCAAATTCTGACAGTTGTCACAGTTGAAGCGCGAAAGACCAACTCCCAACTAGAAATCATGTAAGTCATTATAAATTCTTACGAGTATTGTGTGGTAAGCACACGTTAGCGAACAAACTTTGTAATATAAAATGTGTAACCGCTACAATGAAAGGTACTAAAATTTCCCTAAACATATAATGTTTTGAGAGTACAGTAAATAATAAAATTAATCAAATTAAGCACAACCTGAACAATTTGAAATCGCTCAATTTGCGACTTGCGATTTCTACAAAAAAGTTGTCGCAATTTTGTGTCAGAACTCGCTCAAATTGCGATAAATCGCCCAACCTGGCAAGTCTGTGTGTGTGTGCACTGTGCAGTGTTGCAATAGTTCTTATTTTCCTCAGATCTAGTTAGATTTATCGTTTCTACCGAAAAAAAATTATTTTAATATTTTTCAATAAGATTCGAATTATGGATACAGTACAATTTCGGAAGGGACCCGGGCCCCTCGGGCTCTCTCCCCTGGCTACGCCACTGGGCGCATTGACGCTTACGTTTACATATAAACAAACGGGCTTCAGCGCCTCAGTCGGGTTAGTTCGTACTAAAAGTGATTTTTGAATGTCGCTTATGAAATTGAACCACGATGACGGCAGTTTAGCTTGAAACTCGGATGCTGACGCGGATTACTCTGACATTCCGTTTTCATCCAAATTTTTCAATTTTAAATCGCATCATGAGTTCTAATCTGTGTTGTATTTTTTTGCGAAGATGTTGCCAGTAAAATAATGAAATTTACCCAAGAAAATTTGCAGCAATGTTTTCAAAAATTGCGCATTCGAGATACTTTAGAAATGAAGTATAAAGATATTGTTTTTCCCGATTCTGTAGACGATGTTCATGGATATCATTCCATTTGCCGGAAAAATATCATTTCCCCCAAAGTATATTGGAGAATATGAAAAAATGGTACTCTCCACTCAATCTCACTCTTGTAATTTGATACCTTAATAAAAACTTTGTTATCACAAAAAATATGACCCAAAGAATAAAAAATTCCTCTATTTATAAAATCATTTGTCCAATTTATAAATATATGATTGATTTATTTATCAAACAAACAAAAACAATTAGAGCATAACTATGATTATGTATTCTGCATTGAACAAAACAATTTAACCTAATAAGAAACAGGATATTTGGACGATATGATTATGTATTCATATTATCCTCTATTTTTTAGCAGTGTATATTAAAGATACCAAAGGTACATTGGTAATATAATTTTTGGCCAACCAGCCGCGAAGTTGTCAATTCGCAAACGCAAACTGGTCCGCGAAATGCAATTTCGTCGTAAATAAACAAATTAACAGATCACAGATTACAGATCTGACAACGTGTTTTGACAAATATTTGTCGGACTTAAATCGTATTCGTTTCATTTCTATGGCAACGCACGTAAAGTAATAAGACACACAAGAATTTAGTACAACAATTATTAAATTGTGTCTCAATTTAAATGAAATAAATTGAACGTTTTACACGATTGCCAAAGGTACAAAAAATGTTGTCAGTATAAACCTTGTCCGCAAATGCAATTTCGTCGTTTTAACCTTACAGATCTGACAACGTGTTTTGACAATTATTTGTCGGACTTGAATCGTATTCGTTTCATTTCTATGGCAACGCACTTCGAGATTGTCCTGCCTCGGCCGCAAGCGGCCTCGGCGACAATTTCTCTCGTCGTACGTTAAAGTGTGTTTTCGCGATTTTGATATACAAATAACTATTGATTAAGTAGGTATTATAATAAAAATAATTTGGAAAATCTTCTTAATTAGCTTCTGACAATTTCCAAATAGCTTCATTTATTCGTCAAGAATACTCAAAACATTTATCAGAAGTGTACACGATCATGTAAGCGCGAAGTTAGAGAGAAAGACGATCGATGCTACTGAGCGGGTCGACATACTTTATGGTACAATAAATAATTATCTCTTCCACTTTTTCTTCTGACATTTGCAAGCTGTTTTTTTAAGCATTTTCAACGTAAATGCAAATTGTCAGAAGTGCGCACCTTGACATGTTGTATTTGCAAAATTTTCCGCATATTCATCAGCTTCTGACAACACTTTCTCTTCCACCTACCCTTCTGACAATTGGTTTCCTATTTTCTATCATTATTTACTATTTGTATAAACAAGTTCCATCCATGCACCTTTTCGGTTTTTTAGAAATGAAGATTGACCATTTTCGCCGCCTCCACACGCCCATGTCTTCCAGGGCGCCTTCTGACGATTGCACTATATATTTGTCGTTGCTAATACTACCTTTTTCAGGTGAGACTTTCCGTGCATCTTTTCATGTCGACCGACATGTAGCCAGCTTTTAGACTATAAGGGTACCCGGGTACCTACCATAGATAATATATACATTTCATTCTCTATACATTTCATTCTCTATAGATTGGACACTTCTAATAAAATTTTGTTGGCGTGTTTCTGCGCCATCTCGTGAAATGTGTTAAATTTAAAACAGACCATACTGGGGCACGAAAAGCTTGTTTATTATAGAAAATTGAATTTCTAACTTTTAAACTAAAAAACAAAGCGCCTTTATATAGTTTCTGAATATTGTCCTATATTTTCATTAAAAATATTTTTACAAAAATGTTATCTTCGTGGAACAGGACGAAATAAAATTTCATTCCCTAACGCTTCTCGTGAAGTTTCAATTCGGATGATATACATATGTCACGTATACCTGTAATATCGAAATCGAAGGTTAGGTAATTTATAAAAATGATCTCGAAAGATATTCAAGTTTTAACAATCTCGGAAAGCCACTAAGGGAGTACTATTAGAATGTAGGTCTAAACCATAACAGAATTTAATAACACATCTTGTATTTACCTATTAATTGGATGTTGTATACTGCACTCTCCTTGGCGAAGTATATTGTATCTGGTGTTATCGCCTTGAAGACATTAAACATTTCTTGTACTGCTTCAATTTGTATGGGATAATGCGATATGAAAATAAAGTGTCACTGGTTTATGTCAAAACTAGTATGTCAGCTCTTGTCAATTTAATAGAAACGATAGCTTCATCCTTAAGCGGTATTTAACACTACTATTTAAGGTTTAAACTAAACCACATCCAACATAATCCTTCATACATACTATACATACATAATCAAAGACCATTATACCCGAAGGTGTCGAGGTGTAAAGTTCTCTTAATTTAGTTCTACAGATTCAACAAATTCACGCCACTCTTTCCTGTTTCTGGCTAGGGCCTTCGCCTCGTTCCATGTTTTTCCTCTTTTTTTTCAGAAGTTCATCTGTACTGCTGTTCCACGTTTTTCTGGGTCGTCCTCTCCGATTTTTCCCGATTTTTCTTATTTCCCATACCCGCTTCACCTGTCTACTTTCATTCATGCTGATCAAGTGTCCCCGCCATTTCAGTTTCTTTTCTTCTACTTCAGTTCTTAATGATTTTGTTGTCAGCATCTGTCTAATGTCACTGAATTGTAGTCGTTTTGTTTGTCTTTCGTCAAGTATCCAATTGTCTTTTCTATAGGTTAAGACTTGTAAGTATACTGCTTGATACACCGTCATTTTTGTTCTTGTTGTTATCTCTTTTTTATTCAAAAAGATTTTGTAGAGTGCACAATCCTTCAACTTATATTTATCTTCTCCAAGAATGTCACAAAAATTACCATATTCTATCTACTAATACTGTTTTTAAAGACGCTTGCGACACAACATACAAAATCAGAATGACAATATAATGTCATAATGACACTCAATTTCGCGCTTTTCATATTTCAAATTTCAAAAAGCAATGCTAGCGACACCTGGTGAAATGTGCGAGTACCAAAACTTTGACAGTACACGGGACCTTCTGCCGTATCTATTATATATGGTACCTACATAGGTTTAAAATGGGAAAAACAGTAATTAAATTAGTGAAAGTAGAATTCATAAATGTCACTTCAATAAATGATATGTCTTGTGGCAAGCGTATACTCATGTATATTCGCACATCAGATTTTTTCTCTAGGACACCTGCCTCATAGTCAGTTTATCACCGATTAGCACCCCATTATCTCCCCCACCTAACCTCGATTTTTTTGTTTCCGTGTTAAATCATAATAAAATAGAGGATTTGCGCTCGTACGCACTTTGTTTACCTAATCTTTTCTTTGTCAATGTCAAATAAATGTTAGTGAGGGACTTGTTCTACCAGTTCAAAGAATGTGGAAGAAATGTTACCGTGGACAACTTTTTCACGGCATTACCATTGGCTCCTCTGTTGCTCAGTTGGAACTTTTTAATTGTTGAAACACTAAAGCAAAATATCCCACAGGAGATGAAGAAGAGTAAATATAAAGAGGAAGAGTCGTCTATATACGGATTCAGCGCAGATGGTCAACTTACCATTTGCTCTTATGTTGTAAAGAAACAACAGTGTAAATATCACTGCACCTAAACAAAAACCGGAAGTTAAAAATAGGATAAAGCAATAGAAAATGTTTATAGGTATCACGGTACCTAAACTGAGCGTTTAACGGGTAAACTTTTATTTTATGCAAAAACTCAATTTTTATTGAGTTGTGTATCATTGTGTAATCGACATAAGAGGGATTGATTTAGGATAAACAGAAGCTTAAACAACGTAGCTCGTCGAAAAGTTATAAAAAATAGGACTTGAAAATGCGAAAGGTACCTGGGTACTTTACTGTGCACATGAAGGTGTTGGTTTATCGTTCATTATTTCTTCCACATCTTCAATTTCAATAGCGTTCTTTTCAGATTCCTGTATGTTATTTCCCCATTTATTTTCTGTAGTAATGCTACATAATGCTAGTTTTTTTTTGAATTACTACTATCTTGATGCTGTTCTCGTATTTTCGTTGTACAAGAGCCAATAAAACGTCTTCTTCTTAATCAAACTCCCCACTGAAAGAGTCTGATCAGATATTTTCCAAACATCAAGGGCAATAATTTCTTTTTTAACACTCTTCTGTTCTAATGCAACATGTGTAACAACATCTTTTAGACTCAAATTTTTAATGATAACTGAAGCTATTATTGCAATTATTGTGCATAAAAAAACTTCTTTTGTTGCTTACGGAGACATCCACATAATTTGTTTATCATTATAACTACCAAGTTTTCTACTGGTAACTGATTTGAAACGTTACCTAAAAGTAAAAAGGCTTGTTGTGCTAACAAATAAAGGATGACAACAATTTTGAAATATCCACGACGTCATTCAAGCACTTTTAAAAATTTTCACAAGAAGTGAAAAGTTCAAACATATTAGATTTCCATTTTGAGCGAGGGTCCCTTTCTCCATAGGCGTATCCTTTCCGAGAGTAATTTCCAAAACACGCCTGCGTTGACAGCATTATATAATGTATTAGTTGTAGCACCTGTAGTTTCTCGCGAATTTTGAAAGAATCTAAATGCTCCGGAACAGTCGATAAGTTTTCTCCCCAAATTTTTGTTTAAATCTTTGACCCCACTTATCACTAGCATTAAATTTTGGGATATCACTTGAGAGTTTTATTGATAGCTGTAGTCATTATTTGGAAAGGTTCAAGAGAAACCGATAAATTTTCAAGTGCCCTAAACAATGAATACATTTTTTTCATGGATGGCATCTTAGGGAATGTTTATACTTTCTGTAGCAATGCGGTGTTTACACTTACTAGATAAATATGTTACATCGCTTTCATTGTTCAGACTTTTTAAAATTTCACACTTTTCGGTAAAAATTTTCGCTTGATTCCAACACAAAAACACTCCAGAATAATTATCTACAACTTGAACAGAACTAAAAATAAATGAAATAGAATTAATTGTTCTTTCCGGCTAATGGATGTTTTGCTTCAAAATAGTGGAGCAAACAGTATTGTTTTGATAAATTCTTGAGTGCGCTTTGTTTTGCTGAATTTCAGAAATTGATACAAATTTGAATTCGAGAAATAATTTTACTTCTAATAGTATTTATTAAGCCACAATCACTTTCATTCGTCAATACTTTTCACCTCTGAATATACCTACTCGTGGTAAAACAGTGGATATGTTAATGCAAGATCGGAATCATTTAGAGTTTTGTTTTATAAAAGATGTAGAATTTATGTGTAATACTTTTAATCAATCAATAATCATCTCACTAGTGTGCATTGCATGTTATTTCTTCTTACTTAGAATTCAGTATTTGTTATGTTTTGTTTTTGCATTTATACCATTTTAATACATTTTCCCTCCACCACAGAGACAAAACCGATATATGTGAAAAACATTCATATGAATTTATAGTAAATTTTATTTTAGGTACTAAATACCAAGGACTTGCAAAAATTGTGCTTACTTGTTTTGCTATATTTATGACAAATTTACCACAAAATCTTACTAAAATATAGGTACAATAACTACACTGGTGAAAAGAGGTTATCAATTTTAGTTTGGGTTTTCTGTTGATAAACGAGACAAAATATTGCACAAAAAAATTAATCAAGAATTTTAAGAGGTTAAATCCTATGAACGATTTGTATGACTATGATTAACGAAAAACCGAAAATATCCGAACATTCGAAGTTCTTCACTGGATCTCTTGGTGGAGAAGTAGAGCACTAAACACTTCAACCCACTAAATACCAAAAACTTTAAACGACACGCCTACACGTTTCGACAGCAAAGCTGTCATTATCAAGACGATAAAAATGAAGTGTTTAGTGTTCCAAACATTTCACCTGCACGAAAATCAGTAACAAAATGATGGCTGATAAAAGCACGTAGTCTCAACAGACTTAATTGAATAATTGCTCTGCTACTTTTACGAACAAATCCATTTCCAGAACATCATCGTCTTAAGTAGTCTGATTTGAATGAACTTGCTCGAGATTAAGGAGTCGTAAAATCAAAGGTTCAACTTCTTGGTTTAAAATTAAACCCATGGATCTTGATAAATAAAAATACGAGAAACCCATATTTTCAAAGCAGACAAAACTTTATGAGTTACTTTACCAAAGAGAGCGATTTGGTATGGGGTTCTTCCTGGAAAAAATTTAATATTTACAGCAATGTTAATCGGATTGCAAGCAGGATATATAACATTTTGGTATTTCTCATATGCTAATGTGACTGTCACTCAAGAGATAAACATTCCGCTACAAAAACTAGCCAAGGATCGCCAGTTTGAATTCTGGAGTAAAAAATGTAAATAAGGAACTCTTAATGTAAAGTGAAAACATTTTTCTACCACCACACTCTACATATAAATCTCGATCTTATGGAAAACTTTGTAAAAGCAATGAGCAAGGATGGAAATACTTAAAACACAATCTGACTTTCCTAGGCCACAGCTAGTGGATATTGAGGAAGACGACAGAGTAAATTATGATATCGAAGAAGAGATGTCTAGCGATGAAATAGTGCAGAAACCTGCTGATATAGACCTCCAGTACAAACAAAATGCTGTTGAATATTGGAAAAGTGGCAGAAAAGGACGACTTTCTCTAAAAAATATCCAACATAGATTTTATAAGGTTACTTCACTTCGGCAGCTAAGACGATGGGAACAACAAGTGTCCAGCGGCGGAAACAGACGTGAAAAATTATATCGCATCTCCGAATATGTGTTTAACCAGCTCCAAAGTGCTGTAGACTCTCAAATGATTGTCCATGACTCGGATATAAGGAGATGGGCATTACAGGCTCAAGAAGAGTTGAACGTTCCAAATTTTCAGGCATCGCATTGGTGGATACAAAAATTCAAACAAACCCACAATATAGTTTCCCGCAAAATTACGAAATTCCGAACAAGGACCCAAGTGACTAATGCCGTAAATATTGCCGCAGAAGCAGCTTTATTTGTCAGAAGTATACACAGTTTAATACGTGAATATGGATTAGAAAATATTTACAATACTGACCAAAGCGGATTCAATTTGGAAATGCATAGTGGTCGAACACTAATTGAGCGTGGGTCCAAGAAGGTGGAATCTGTAGTTTAATCAACATCTGCGACGACACACAGCTATACCATTCAGCCGACAATATCTGCAGCAGGAAAGTTGCTGTCTCCACTGTTAGTGTGTTTGAAAGAGGGAAGTGGCAGTTTGCGGCCAAAAATGCAATAAACAATATTCCGTCCACCAAATGTGTACATTGTGGCCACAAAATCGGGAAAGCTTACAAAACAGTTAGTATTAGAGTGGACTAGTAAAGTATATGCTCCCCATGTCGGCCAGAAGACCCTTCTACTAATGGACTCATGGTCAGGCCAAAGTCCCGAAGATATTGAAGATGCTGTGCCACTTGCTCGGCTAGTTACAGTAAAAACAATCCCCAAAGGTGCCACTGGTTTTCTACAACCTTTGGATGTTTATGGTTTCCGCTTCTGGAAGCAATTTGTTCGTCAGTTATCAGATACAATTGCTTTATCATCATTTGCAATTCAATTTCATCAACGAGACAACATATTACGCATGCAAGGCTTAACACATTTGCAATTCTCTTCGTCAAGATATACCGACTCTATTCAATATGCTTGGTAGAAAAGCGGATACCTTGAAGAACGGCCGGGACACTTTACAACGCCAGTAGATTTCTCCTTCCATGACTCGCAGTTATCAAATTGCAGTATTTGTGGGGCACCGGCTATAATAAGATGTGGTTGGTGCAAAAAATATTTATGTATAACACATTTCTTTAATGATTATCATAACTGTGCAGACTATCAACCATAAATATAGATCATAATTATTTATATATTCCATATATACATATACTAGTATTTATTATACTATCTTTATTTATAAGTGTTTGAACTAATTGTAATTATATCGAGTAGAACAAGACACATAGTAAAGAAATGTATTTTAAGGTGTAAGCAGGGGTGTTAACGCAAAAAGAACCATTTGTAATGACTAGAGCAAGACACTCTGTGATACTAAATTTTTGCGAGACGACCGCACGCTTATATAGCGGCAACGATAAATAAAGAAATGTATTTTGAGATCAGCTTGGCAATAATTTTTGCATTTTTTTGCGAAGGCATTATGCAAGTTTTTTACGTCTAGATAAATAAGCGTTGACGACATTTTTGAATGGTGGTACGCTTTCTATTGTATCAGATTACATGTTTATTCTAATATATAATAAACAATTGTAATTATTAGCTTAAATACCCCTTGAATTTGATGAAATCTTAAATTGAATTTCAAAAATATAAGAAGGGATAGTGTGCGGTAAGCATATATAAAAATGACGCTAAATTCTCTATAATGAACATTTAGAAAAAATTCCAAAAACAGGTAACTTTTATTTTTTCATGTAGTTTAAAGATAAAAATAGAAAAGATCAATTCATAATATACAGGAGCAGGGGCGAGAAAAAATTGTATTTTTTTGACCCCCCAACGAGCCCATCGGTACGCCACTGTTCTATTTTTACCTAAAATGTAGAGCCCGCAGCAAGGAACGATCTAGTCTTTACCACATCTCGGTATCTCTTCTCGTTTCTGAAATATTAAAAAAAATGTGTTTTTGAGGGTAACTTTGAGCCTCCGTTACACCCCCTAAAACCAAAAACGGGGCCCTAAAAAAAAATACTTGTCAAATATTTTTCGATGTTCTACATTCCTGCCAAATTTTATAAAAATCGGCGAGGGACAGTTGGGTGCCTTTGCTTGTAAGATTTCTTTCCCGAAAATTGTGATGCAGTATCAAATAAACATGCTCAAAGATTTATCGAAGTAGGCATAGGCATAGAAAGACGATACAACGGGAAATGGCCAGGAGCAATGCTTTCAGATGTTATTGGTTGATTTGCAGCAAAATTCCAATAGAAGCCAAAGAAAAGTGGAAAATGGAATGCTTCTATTACAAAATGACATAGTTAGAATATTTAGACTTATATGATGATTTGGAATAAAATATAATTTTTTTGTAAATATTTGTTCAGGCAGTTCTGTAAACAGTTGCTATAACAATGGTTTCCTAGCCACTTACTTTTAGCAACTCGACTTTATTCTCTAGTCGCGCCTATTTGAGCAAACATCTATAGAAAACCGAGTTAAGTCCAAAGTGGCAAAATATCTAAGAGCCCTTGGGACGTTGCTAAGTTATCCAGTTCGCTAACCACTAGTGGTTTAATTTTAACAACCTGAATTAGTTCCTAAATAGCTACTAGGAGTTGCAAAATAAACCTTGTTGACGTAATTATGAAGAATTCGATTATAATTTTTACGCAAAAATTATTATAATAAAAGTATAATGGATACATATCTGTATGACTGCATTTTGATTGAAAAGAAAATAGGGGTATACGCTCCAACCTTATTTGCTTTTCTAAAAATAATACACGTCAGTTTTGACACTAAATAATAATATGGGAGAATGATATCTTTTATAGTTTCCAGCTAAATCGTTTTACCTCGTTTAATTAGTTCGACTATTCGTAGTTTCCTTTCTAATTAAAATGTTCTTACTTGTCCTGCTAAGTTGTTTAGGCATACATTTATGTAAATAGAGCTCAAAGAATGTGGGAAACCTCATCAGTTCTGCCCTTTTGTCTACAAATCACATTTCAAACATCGCTAGCAAATACCCCGCACTGTTCGAATTCTTGCATGCGTCATCATTGCCAAGAATTTCCGAGTTTACAAGTATTAAGCAATTCGATTTCCTCACTGGTTCAGACTGATGTGTAGTACGTTTTCGTGGTACCACTGCCGTCGCGCTCCGGCTATTTAAATACAATTCACGCTGTAAATACGAAGTTTTGGTTATTCTCATATTGGCCGACACAACCTTTCGAAGAAAGTTTATTTTGCATACTTCAAACTTTCGTGTAATATATTGCAAATGCAGCTATTTTAATTCAAACTTTTACGGGAATAGAAATGAAATACCCTGTTATCCTCATGAAATATTCCCCGCAAAGTATATTATGCAACATCATGAAGTTGAACCGTTACCAGCCACAATTACAACTGTAACCTGCGATAATAAGTTATGATTTAGTGTAGCGACTGTGAACAAAGAAAAACGAAAAAGTAGGATCTAGCTCGCTCCGGGATTTCCAATCTGGGCATGGCTGCGCCTTCAAAATTACATGACATTAAGTATAAAAATTACCTAGTGTCGCGGATTTACGATTTATAAGTGTAACGCGGGCATGCTCGTTGTTTTACGTGTGAATTTTATCTATGAATATAATTTAAATTTTGGTTATCTCTTGAGTTAGTACGTATGGCAAAGGTTACAGCTTATAGTTCGTAGGTGATGAGTTTTTGTATGCTTTAATCTAAAGTCACGGTAGAGTAAATTAATATACTGGTTGGTAGTGTTATTGAGAATTTAAAGAGAGGTATATGTCAGTGTTTCAGACATGTTTTTTGTCTTTTAGGATAATATTTTGCTTCATTATAACCAAATGCGTCTATATTATTTGAGTTTATAGACAATATTTACAGTGTGATTTGAAAATATAGTTACCGCGGAAGGCAATGGGAAGGAGGAGAGGGGGTAGCTGTGGTTGTTTAGTTTTTTTAAGCGAATGCTACTGACAACGTGTGCAGTGCAAGTCGTGAATATTTTAGCTTTCGTTGTAGTACTGACCAGTATTGTATACGGTTGTAGCTAGCATAGTGGAAAAAATTTATTAAGGGATATATTATTACGAGAAATCCTGTATTTGCCAGGGACTGTTAGATATGCAGGAGATCTGGAGAGCGTTTGCTTAATTAAGATGACAGATTGTGAAATAAGATGAAGACCTGCAGTACGAGTTAAGTCACCAAATCGCAACAAGTGCCGAAGAACTAATAACAAAAGATAAAATACATCTACAAAAACAGAGACAACAAAATAAAAGATACTATAAGAAATTAGGTAACAAGTGAAACAAATGAAGAATTCAGCAGAAAAGTGGAAATGATGTAAAAAAATAAACAAGCTTACTAGAGTTTGCTCGTTCTCACAGCTCCCCATCTAGTCTCAGAATTTCAATAAACTGCAATCACTGTGAAAGTTTCAGAGAAGGTATTTCTTGTTCCTCTATGACGTCTTTGCCGATATAATTGGCTCAGGTTTCCGTAATAGCGGTGCAATTAGATATCAGGTGTTCCGGATTTTCATCCTGTTCCCAGTTGCTGTTCTGTTTTAGATCTATCCTTGTTATGTCTTTCCCAAGATAACAATGCCCTAAACGAAAACCTGCGAGGGTGTGTAGTTTGTTTTTACTTAGTTCTAGCAAGGTTTTTGCTCTATGCTTGTTGTAGCTTCCAAGGAATATCTTAGAGTGAGCCTCTCCTCTCTATTTTTGAGTTATTTTTATAGGTGCTTATACCACAAAACGGTCTCGGTTCGACAAACAAAGTTGTGGCGGCCTTTCTTGCTGCAATTTAGCATCTTCGTTGCCTCTTATTCCAGGATGTTCCTGATACCCAGCATTATGCAACTCTGTTGACACCTCTGTTAACAACAATGTAACCAAGACTCAAGAATTAACGCAATGTATATGTAAAGAAATTGAATCGAATGATGAAGAAGCGCTGGAAAACTAGTAAAAAAACGAAAACTCAACATCCAGAAAGAGTGTGAAGCTAGCTTGAATGACGCAGCAAAACTTATATATATTTAGTATTTAGTATTTTATTATTATACTATTGGTTTTTATCTACATATATATAACTACACAATACATCAATACATATACACAAAGTTCTATACTTATATTAAAATAATGTATAACCAGAGGATCTGAGGCCCCCCCCAAACAAAACCGCAGAAAAGCCCCACACTGGATGGATGAAAATATATGGATAATATAAATTTAGAAAGTAAAGAAAAACAAAAATTATGTTATTGACATGATATAGCAAAGAATTCTTCCAGAGAATATAAACAATGCTTATTTAAATACCTTTTTAAACGTACCTTAAAAGTAGTTGCGGCAGATTTTTGTAGATCGCTAGGTAACGCATTATACAGGTGTCTCAGCAAGACCGTTCCGTAGAAGTTTATAGGATTCTGGCCAAAATATAAATTTGAAAATTTATAATTATATATAGTAGTATAGTATATACATACATAAAAGATGTAGAATTGGAGGCTGAAGACGACTAGGTAATAAAATATGGGGGGTGCAATTTAAAAAAATTAAGTTATGGTTCTTCAAAATTTCGAAGAGTTAACGTGCCATAGTAAAGTAACCATGCAATGTAGACAGCCGTTCTAAAATATATTCCAACATGTTATTTAATCATGTTATAAATTCTAAATTGATATCCGAAAAATGTGTGTTTTCCGAAAAATCGAGTGTTTTCTGATTTTTTGAATAAATGTCCGCTATAGCAATTTTTTTTACAAAAAATCGAATAACTACAAAACGCCCGAATCAAATTAAAAAAAAAAAACTAAAGGTATTTATAAAGTTTAAAGGTAGGCAAATCCAAATATGTAGAAATATACAGGGCGGTCCATTAAAAATAACAAAGTAGATAGCGACTTCCGGTATAACCGGAAGCGCTAGAAATCTAATAATATTTTCGTTGAAGAGAACATACTCGATTATATATAATTCTGAATTTTCAAATTTATATTTTGGTCAAAACCACATAAACTTCTAATGAACGGTCTCGTTGAGACACCTTGTATATTATTATTCCGACGGAAATGCTAGATCAGAGCGTATATACTGCGAATTCCGAGTATGGTAACTCGTGAAAATCCGAATTGGTCAGAAATTTGTCTCTGTTCTGATGAACGTACAGTGATACTGTTTGAACATAAAGATTGTAAAAATATTCTCTACACGATTCTCTAGCTGTTATTATTATAATTCGTATTGCTTTCTTTTGTAATAAAAGTATTTGCTTTGCATTTACATCAGCACCCCAAAAAAGCAAGCCATAACTCAAATGAGAATTAAGTAGGCAAAATACAACATTTTTAGCGTGTTCATATGATTGCATACTCTTTTGACATTTGTTAACACATACATATATTACTGAATTCAGTTTAGAAGTGACTTTATCTATATGTGCACGCCAATCCAAGCACGAATCAACTGTCAAACCCAATAAATTACAGCTCCATACGATGGAGATCTGAGTAGTATTCGCAACGGTATTTATTTCATCTTTTTGTTGAACTAACAGCAATTTATTTTGTTCTTTCATAATTAAGAAGTAGTTTATTGTTGGAAAACCATGCTTTCATCTCCCCCAGGACTATACGGCAATTTTCGAGGAGCACACTTTGCCCTCATACAGTCCGGAAGAAGGGAGTTGAGGGGTTTTGTCAACAGTAAAACTCTAGTTATTAATATAATAAAAAAGTGAAGAGAGAGAAAAATTGCTAGTTTCTTCGGGTAGTATTAACAATATGAACAACATTAAACAACGTAGATAAAGATTGTCTAAAATTTATTAGAATACAACTCGAGATGTCGGGATTTCCATATATACTCCTATTAAAACATAAAAATGCTTTTCATTTCGTTTGACTCAACTAAGATGCGTATATAGTATACGTGTACTTTTGTATGTATGAACCAGAGCAATCTAGGTAGTTGGCCTGATTTGAATGTTAGTGTATATGCACCAGTTTCAACTCAGTAAACTACTATTTTCCGCAACTATGCATATTTCCCAACTTATTCATTTAATCCGAGAATAGCAAATGTAATTTCCATTTTATAAATTGTCAACCAGTCGTTGCAAATACTAGCGAACTATTTTCCAACATACCTGTTCGCGTATACAAATACGGAAAGTTCCTTTCAGTTCCGAACGCCATTCAGTAGTGATTCATTACTTCCTCATTCGTGACTCTTAATAACAAATTACAATAATTAACTTTGAAGTTACGACGCGTTCAATTCAACCTACATTCTTCATCGGTAATTGGCGGGGACGCGCTCGACTGGGGTACAAAAGCGAAACGCGCAGGTAGCTACCTCAATTGAAGATCCCCTACCAGGAAGACGTGAGCTTTATGGAGGAAAATGTGCTTTGTCTGTTTGGTATGCTCAACGGTGGAACATACGTCTTTTAAAGAGGATAATTATCTTTCGGTTATTCATGTTAGAGTATTGATAGGAATTGATGTCATTGGGGAAGACTCAGTGCAAAGCAGTCATTGGGAAAAAGTATATCAGGCTTTCCTTCACGCTAGGAAATTCTTTATTACACTGAATAATTGAAGTGAACCGAATAAAGTCCGTGAGAATAATATATTTTTTAAAACTATATAACCTTATTTGTTAATCATTTTATTTCTAAGGCGACACTAACGTATCAAAAAATATGAAAATTAATTATTTATAACAAACACTTCCGCCAATACTACACATAATGGCGGCCATTTAACGTTTAGAATTTGAATGAGGTATAAAAAAAGAAATAAGCCTTTACATTTAAGAATGAAACGCAACATTATTCAAATGACTGCCACGGTTGGCCTTACACTACGCCATCCAATCAATCCATTTCAATCGTATCTGGATGATCAGCGTGAGATTTTTCTTTAACGACTCCCCACAAAAAATAGTCCAATGGGCTCAAATCCCAGCCAGTTAACATCAGAATTTCGGCTGATTATTCGATT
This sequence comes from Holotrichia oblita, assembly GCA_023690525.1. Classification (NCBI taxonomy): domain Eukaryota; kingdom Metazoa; phylum Arthropoda; class Insecta; order Coleoptera; family Scarabaeidae; genus Holotrichia; species Holotrichia oblita. The sequence goes on along the minus strand of CM043016.1, from coordinate 55,378,938 downwards.
TTAGAAAAGTTTAATTGTTACGTTGGCTGTGTTGAAAGTAACGTAGTCCTGTTGAAACCAAACGTCGTGCATGCCACCCTCTTCAATTTGAGGGAACAAAAACTCGACATTAACCGCAACGGCGGCTCCTGGCTCATTTTCGAAGAAAAATGACCCAATCGTGCCATTCATCATCGTGCCAAAATCACACCAAACAGTTACTCATTTTGGGCGCATCGGCTTCTCAATGAGAACGTTTGGATTTTCTGAGCCTCAAATGCTACAATGTTGCTTCTTGTCATAGCCTACGATGTGAAATGGGCATCATCTGAATAGATGATTTTTCTGTGAAAATGCTCATCTTCGGCCAAGCGATACCCAGCCTATTGGGCCAACCGAAAATGCATCGAATAGTCATGAGGCTTCAGTTCTCGGTCTAATTGAATTTTGTAAGCTATCATATCGAGGTCTTTATGCAAAAGTCTCCTCAGAGATGTGCGAGAAATGTTCAGTTCCTGACAACGATGACGAGTTGACTTTTAGACCTATGAGCAGGTCCCTGTCCAGAGTCCTTGAAGAAATTGTAATCATAGATACATCAATTATCATTCAAAATAAATAAACATGTGCTTGGAACAAGAGCAATTATACAGAATATCGACCGTTGGAACGTCCAATAAATTTTGCTTTTTCGCATCAAGATCTTCCATATCTTGCCCTCTGTTTTCAATGAGGTACTGTTGCATTCATTAGTTGTTCATTTTGCGAAAACTTTTTTACGACTTACTAATGAAAGTTGTCATATCACACAATTCATAAGTAGGTACTTAATTTCGGCACAAATAGGAATATACTTTGTTCAACTATCGATTTTCATTTAAATCTGAAATCTAACATTTGTAAAGCTAAGATCCAATGAATTCCATCTATGTCTTATTCTTCGAATTGAAAAAAATATGTTCAGAAAATATGAAGTTTGCGTAGTAAGTTCAATAAGGCAACATTTCATCTTGTTGAAACCGGAGATTTTGATCGATATCTTCTATCGCATGTAAAAAATGTCAATGATGTCAATTAGGAACAAATTTTCAAATCATCTCTAGCCTAAAAACACACTCTTTCGATACAGATAAATGGTTTGAAATTCTATCATTTCCTTTCTTGATTAGCTAGCTTGCCTAATTTAAATCCAATATGTTGATACATTCACATACATATACTCAACGACTATACATTTACTCGATTCGAAAGAATCAAAGCAAACTCGACTAGCAAATACACCAACGGCGGATATAGAAAAAGTATTCCCTTCGCGTAACTGCAACAAACGTAATTCATTTTCCGTCTTCGTTTTTGTTCGTCCAAATGACTCATTTAGCGCTTTAATAAGGCAAAAATGCTCTGGCGAATTACTCATCCAATAAGCACCGGTCGTTTCGATGTTCATTTCCCTTTTTCCGACGAAATGTACAGATCTATAAACACTTGGGCAGTAAATTGGAGGATTTTAACAATGCTCAAATCCAAATGAGGGCAATAAATTATTTTGAGGGGAATTTTCAATTTACTTCCTCCGAATTGCGGCTCTCACTCAATGTGGAGCGCGAACGAGAACGGAGGGCGTTCTTACAATAGCGATGCCGCAACTCTTTGCCATTGTAATGAGAATTGTTTGTTATTGCCTTTCGGGAGAAAAAGACCTAGTAGCGTTGTTGGTTAAGCAGCCTTGCAAGGCGTACGCTTAACCGATCCGGTACTTGCTTTGTGCTATTCGGACTTAGACAATGATATTTAGCAGTCGATCATTGTTGTGTTGTTATTAACACTAACAAATGCATTCGGTTTTCTTGAAACTGGCGATGTTTTTACTTTTTAAGGCACAATTGTATCAATTTTGTATAACTGTAAATAAGTAATATTTATCTGGGAAAACGCGTTTTTCTTTTAGTTTCAATTTCATTTTTATCTGGACTTGGTTTGGAATGAGAAGAGGCTATTCTTAACACCGTCGAAAATGATCCAAACATAAGAAAGCAATTGCAGATACGTTTAAAATGTTCTATTCACTGACGAAGCATAGTTCACCGTGATAGTATTAATAATCTTCACAATGAACACCGATGATGGTCCGATGAAAATCCTAATGCTATCGTAGAACATAATTTTCAACGCCGATTTAACATTAATGTGTAGTGTGATATGCTAAATCGTTAATTAATTAATGCGTTCATAATCGGTGGTTATCTTCCGGGACACGAATACTTAAATTTTCTACAAAATCATTCGCAAGAGCTAGAAGATGTTTCGCTTAATGCACAACAGAACATGTACTTACAACATGACAGAGCCCGTGCACACTACGGTCTACAAGTAAGATAATTTTTCCAAACCAGTGAATTGGTCGGGGTGGTCTGCATAATTGACAAGCTAGATCGCCAGACTTTAATCCTATCGATTATTGTCTTTGGGGGTGGTTTAAATCTTTAGTATACGCAATTAAGATAGGTATGCATTACTAGACCGCAGAATAAATACAGCGGTAGCAAAAACAGGTCGGCAATTATTAATGGAGAGACCAGAGATATTCATCAGACAGATTTAGAAGTAAATAGTGGTATTTTGGAAAACTATAAAACTTAACTAGTGCGTTATAAAGAATTTAATAAAATAGTCGACCATAGCAAAATAGTGCCCAATATTGTGAACTGCGACTCGCAATTCTCCGACGGGACGATGACTTTTTTGGAGAATTGTATGCCGATCGGTCTACCATTCGCCGTTGGAAGCAAAGTGATTAACAGCGCAGCATTACAAATGGCGATATGGCGCTGTAACAAGGCCAATGAACACATTTATACACACACAAACTACATAGCAAGAATTACACTGTAGTCAGACAAACAATAAGTTTTCCGTTGGTTTGGGCGATTCCGTGACGGTCGTGAGGACCCTGCAGATGATTATCAAGCAGTGACGCAAAAAATCACTCGCAATGAAGAAAACATTGAAAAGTCAAAGAAATTCTTCGAAGTGACCTCTGTGTGTCTGCGAGACTAATCGAAGAGAGAACTGAGTTACCGAAAAGCAGAGTCTATAAAATTTTGATCGAAGATTTGGGCAAACAGAAGTTTTGTGCACGTTTCGTTCCACATACTCTGACAGACGACCAAAATGATTGTAATGTTCAGCGTTGCAAAGACATGTTAAAAATGTCCGAAATCATGTCAGCCATTGTAACTGGTGTTGAAACGTGCTGTTTTTAATACGAGTCGAAATAAAAACGTGAGAGTCCGTCATGAAAGTCACCAGAAAAGATAAAAGAGAAAAAAAATACGTTTTCAGAAGAGCAAAATCAAGACAAGGCTGACCGTTTTCTTCTATTCAAAGAGAATTGTTCACAGTCCTATAAGGTCAGACGGTGAACGCACAATATTATATGAAAGTTCTAAAACGATTGTGGGAGAATTCGACGAGTTGTTTCTGTTGCATGACAATGCACCATCATACAAAGCCATCATTATTATTATGGATTACCAACCGTATTCAGTGAATTTAGCTCCATGCAACTTTTGGCTATTTCTCTCTCGCTAAAATTGGCGATGAAACGAAATAGTTTCGATACCATCCCCGGGCATCCAAAAAATTGCAACCGCTATACTAAAGGCCATTCCAGCCGATGAGTATAAAAAATACGTCGTGCGCTGTATTGACTCAGAAGGAGGAAAATTAATTAGATATACACTGGAACCTCGTCTATATCAGCGGTTGCGAAACGTAAACATTCACTGATATCCTCTCAAAAAGGGTCCCCATTCTTAGCCCGTTAGCGGAGAGGAAATGCCGTGCTACGCGCTGATTGGCTCATGTGAATACGTGCAGTATCGGGTGGTGGATGCCGAGCGGATATAAATGAGTGCTATACTGCGGAGATAAGTGAGGGTGAACATAAGTGAGCGCGGATATAGATGAGGTTCCAATGTAGTTATTTTTCTGTTTGATTCATTTGGGTTGCGTTGTAGTAATGCTTATAAAACAACATCTATAACACCTTCAACAACTTTATAGGTGACAGAATGTAATGGCTAGAAAGCTCGATTCTTCTACTTCTTTTATACTGCGGTATTGTTAATTCTTAGGAAAACTATCTGTACAGTAGTCAGAAACGAACTGTATAAAATATTCCAATCTAAACTTTTACTACTGCTCACCTATTTTTACGTAATATGTCCGCGTGCATAAAAATTACACGCTAAACCTCTATTTTTCAACTTTTAGTATGACCCAAATGCAGTTATTGTGTGGAATTTTAATTATAAAACTACATTATTCTATAGAACAAAGTTGGTATAGCGTCACCAAAATATAAAAATAAAAGGATATAACCTTAGTTAAAGTAGTTTTCTTACTTGTTTTATACAATTCGCCGGAAACGTTATGGAAATTCCGGTATATTGCGATAACATTAATGTATAAATTTTGTTATTTATATAGCCGAGTTAAAATTAGAAATTACATTTAATAGAGTTGAACGAAAGAGCTTGTCTCATTGTATAAAATGATAAATAGCGATTACAATAAATTAGAGTGAATTAAAATGTTTGTGATGTAATGATTATATCCAGCTTGCAGAAATTTCTAAAGATAATCTTGTCGCAGCTCTTTTCACGAAGAATACTTGAGAAAAGCTTCAAATATAATTTTATTCAACATTCAAATTTATTCAATCGAAATCAATACTCGTCCAAAATTATGTCAGTATTAATTTTGTATTTAAGCATACGGTTACGTTGATGAATGCTTCGTTAAACACCTACGAGCGTGATGCTCCATTCAAAATCGGACTAGAAATCGTAACGTACGCATTATACATATACATATCTCATTAATGCAGAGATGGTGGCAGCACACACAGGTTGTAGAATATATTCTATTTAGGACGGTGCGGAGAACGTTCTGCACAACTTCCCCGCGATGATTAATGTGTGGCAGTATCTGTGCGTCCCTGAATTAAACAAATTATGCCCGTTCAAACATGAACGGAAATAATATATCCAGTAGTATGGGGTAGCAACGAGCGATTTCCGACACACAGTTGTTGTCATGTGTATATAATTCAAAGTAATTTTATTAAATTAAACATAAAATATTAAAAAAAATTACGAAATATCAAGAGGATCTCGTGATTTAAGCTGTTTTAGTTGAATTTATCTGAACTCCATCATCCGTATTTTGAGGTAGGTACTTTATTTCCTAGTTATTTACAAGAAGTCAAAATAAATTAAGGAAATGTCAAGGAAAAACTTTGGAAAATAGAATGTAACTACAAAAATTTAATAAAATTACTTGACATTTCCTTAAATGTCAAGGAAAATTTTGAAAATAGAATGTAACTACAAAAACTTGTCACATCTATTTCGATAAAATGTAAGTCCTGTGGTTCGACTGTTTGTGAATAGATAGCGTATCAAAGATAAAGCTCGATATAAATGGGTGAATAAATTATTTACTGATGAAATTCAACCGACAAGAACCTACTTCAGAACATCGTTTCTAAGTCATGTCTGTTATAAAATGTGGATAGATAAGAATGTGAGACAGCTTGACAGTTTGCGCACAAACAAACTTGTTGTACATATTTATATCCAAGAGGATGTAGTTAGCAGCAGCAATGAAACCGAAAACAATCAACCATTGCCAACACATCATTACACTATGGTTGTCTGATTGCGTTCGGCGATCAAAGATATAGCATATGAATATTTTGTATACAACCGTGACTAACACATTGACATCGGTTAAGGATCAAATGCAGGAAATGACGCTTGAAATGTTTCTAACGGGAACGTAGCTCCGAAATGGGTCGATGGACGGCGGATGCGTATCCTGGATATTGTTCAGTGGTGCGTTACACAGTTAAGCGTTTCTGTTCGCAGTTCGCATAGTGTAGAAATTAATTCTACGGCCTTGTACTTTATAGGCGAACTGCAAGATAGTACAGTGACCTTCAAAGGTATCCGGACACGACTAGATGGAGAAATACCTTGCGCTCAATACTTTATTCCAAAGAGCAGCAGGGTCAGCTTACTATGCTTATAATGTAATTAATGTAAATAGTAGATAAATGTAGTTTTGAAATTATAAAAGCCTTCTGGAGCTTTCACCGTTTTCTTACTGATAACATAATAACCCTTATATCAGGACAAAATTTAAAACAAAATTACTCAAAAACTACTATGGGCGAATCAAAGTGAACCAGATCCTCATAATAAGGATGATGTAGCAATTAAAATTACATCTTAAACATATACGTACTTAGCGACGCGTAATGGCCAATTACGTGTAATGCCCACATATCAATATAATTTTAGTAATACTGTACTTAGTTTTAAAAACGTTTTCCATATGAAAATGATTCACCTAATACGGGTGCATGTAACAATTTATTAGAAATTTCCATTAAGTACTTCTTCTTAGTATTACTAAAAGCATAGGTACTATAAGAGACAAATGAATTGAATCGAAAAGCCATAAAATTTCCTCGGGACTAAGTCAGGTACCGAAATATAAACAGACAAACAACTTGGTCAACTGTAAAGTGCCAGCGGCTGTATGCTGTAAAATATTTTAGACATAAGTATAAAGACATTAGGTAGTAATATCTTCCGCAATAGCATGGACTGTAAATATACCTACAAATAGCATTATCATAGTGTCCGCTGTAATATTTATCAATATATGCGTTAGTCGTCGTATTATGCAACTAATGCAGAATATGGGTTTCTTCCTTTAATTTAAATGAAAATAGTAAATGTAATAGTAAATGAATAGTTTCCTACGTGACGTTTCGGATATATTTTAATCCTTCTTCAAACCTATATATATATAATATATAATAAATCTTAATTATTTTTTAAACCAAGAACCAGCAACTTACACAAGGATAATCGATTTTCTAAATACAAGGCTCTAAAAATATTGTGAAACAATTTTGTCAATTTTGAAATTTGAAAACATGTAAAATATTTGATAAACAATTTTGTAAACAAAAAAACAGACATGTTAGATTTTAAATTTTTTTTGAGAATAATATGTGGTCATATGCGATTAAAATTCGATGATTTGGGAGAGCAGAAAATATTTTTTTAAACACCATGATCTTTCAGTTCTTATAAATACCTTCTAACTAACTTCTGTTTCAGATTATTATCATCCACTTCCAACAAGTCTTAATTCAGTTGAAACTGCATTCTTTCCCAGGATGTCCTTGTAACCCTCCAGGATACTGCGGACTCTTGCTAAGTCACCAACACCAAAAACAAAAGCAAACTAACCTCAGACCATGATACAGCTTCCAACATGTTTCACCGTGAGCACTACACACTGCGGCATTTTTTCTGTTGCGGCTTGTCGGATGCCGGATATTTCATACTTCGACTCATCTATCCATTTCCAAGCTCAATATTTATGACCACTGCAATCGTTTTGAACAATTTTATGATTTCAGCACCAGTTTTGTCACTGTAGCTTGTCTCATAGGACTGTTGCCCTTTTTCTTGTTGGCTTTCTGAGATTAAGTAATTTTTTGTTTCTAATTGAGAAATTTATAAATTTATGAAACGGAGCTTTTCCTTTGTATCCCATCGTAGGATATTAACTCATCGTTATCGTACAAATTTAGATGTTTGCATGCCTTTGTTCGGTATTCTTGGACGCAGTGATCCATTTAAAATTTTGGTGCGCCAGTTTTCCATTCCTCACGGATCGAAAATAGCAACCTGAATGGTCTAAGAATTATAGAAGAATTCTTGAAAGTCTTATAAAGTCTTTGTGTTCGGGTAAGTTATCATTTTTAAAACCGGTTGGGTAAATACACATTGCTTTTGTGATTCTCAGTCAAACAGTAGAGTAGCATAGATGATCATGGGTTGTATTAGTATTTAATATAACCAACACATCATTTCTTCTTTCAGTACCTAGATTTTCCCAAAAAGTCTTTGGTATGTCGAGAAAACCTTTTACAGCTCAGTCTTTGGTTAAGAATTGCTTCCAGATATTATAGACATATAGAAGTCCTACACCGTTGGAGTTGTCCTTTGAAAAGATTTTTTGGACGTTATATTCGCCCAAATTATTAGTGCCTTTTAGTTTTTTCAAATAGCTGTCTTGTATTGGTTCCAAGTTTATTCAGTTTCATGAGACCAAGGCACGTCATTGTCGCTGCAGAGGTTAAGAATTACTAATACGTCTGTTGTTTCTACTATCTTTAGAATAACATATTTCATAAATTGACGCCAGTGGAAGCACTTTATCGCTTGTCGGTCTTTCTTTTATCTATTATGAGGGCTTCCGAATTTTGAACGCGTCATAGTAGTTTAATATAATACACAATAAAGTGAAACGAAAGCACAAAAAGTACAAAATCTACTAGATCGACTTTTTGCCGCTAATGTAAATAGCTTCTTCAGAAATAAAGAAGAAACTTCTATATTATGCTACTATGACGCAATCAAATCCCCGAAAACTCTCTGCCCTCCAGTTATAGGCTCAAATCGTAAAAAAAAGAAGAAACTTTTTTATCTAGCCAGACACTTATCACTTACAGAGTTAATATGAACATAACATGTTCTACTGACTGAAAAAGCAGTTCCAATTAGCATAAATTAATTTGTCTTAAATCTTTTGAACTGAGCCTGCAAAAGTATTTTCAAAAACAATTTTTAGAATAATTGTACTTGTCTGAGATTACCGCGTACCAAATAGTTACAATTCTTGTTATTGCATTAAATTCAAGATCAAGACAGTAATTCTTACAGAATGGGCGAATTACGAGTTGTAAGAATTTCAATTTAATAAATAAATTTTAATGAAATAAATTTTTGAAACAAAATTTTTCAGTTTTCTTAAGAACAAATTCCTTTATATTTCGAAACTGAAGCACCCAACAAAGCAAATTCTTTCGCACTAGTTAGAAGAACAAACGAGCCAGGTAGGAATTTCTGATAAAGTGCCGTATTGCGGGGAAGGAAAGCATATTTACTCTAAGGTAACGGCAAACAGAAATCCGGCTGCTTAACTCGAAAATTTTCAGGCAACACGTTCGCATCGCACAACGACTGGCTGTAAATTCTATTTATGACGGCTACGAATAAAAGAGGGCGTTTTAAAATTTAATCGGTCCCGTATTTGTTGCTTTTAGTATGGTATAAGCGTATGGCACGTACGTACGTGTACCGTATGAGGTCGTACGCATATTTACAGTAAAATTTATAACTGTTCTTCTTTTCCTTCCCATTCGTATTCGTAGTCCTCTAGTGGGACATGTCTGAGATAAATTTTTAAAAACGAATAATTTATGATGATGTAGACGTTGAGGATATGAACAAGGATATGACAAGTAAGTTTATGACAAAATATATCTTCCGCGTACAAATTGAAGTTGCATGAACGAACGAAACGCGCAGGTTGATTTTATTAATTTTGTCAAAAGGAAAACTGCAAGAAAATAGTTCTTGCCAGTTATTATTCACAACGTCTTTTTGAACGACGACTAAGCATGTACATTTTACATTTTATCGTGCTTGACACTTTAGTAGTATTCTGTCAGAATTGGAACTAGACGCTTCCGTTTTTATTTGGTCTTCAGATCCATTGTTTTTTAATGAAATTTTTCGTCGTCTCTAAGTTTAATACGAGCGTGAAGCATAAGTATTTTCAGCGACTAGAAAACTGTTGTTACCCTACAAATTATTTACAATTACTCAATGATCCATATCGAAGACTTATGCTGTTATTCGCTTAATTTGCTCCCATAACAATTAACATACCGCACAAAATGGATGTCAATGGCGGTGTTCAGTTACACGGTTAGCACATCGGTAAGTCACCGGTAGATACAAACTAATGAACTAGTGAACTGAACTCGATATTCAGTGCGATACTTTACTCATTACTAAAACATCTAACGCTCATCCAATTAAGGTTGTTTTTGCTAACGAGACTTCTGCTTCGGATATTATACCTAACTTAAGCAAACTTAAATCTAATCCAAAATTCTTGTCTTTATCAATATCTCGTGACAAGACTCCAATGCAAATTGATTTGCACAAACAGGCCAAATTAGAGCTTCAGAATTGTATAAAGACTGGAGAATCAAACTTAAAAATAAAATATAACAAAGGTGTGCCTACTGTTATTCCTTCTTTAAAAATCAGTCTAACAGCTCCGATTTAAATATTTCCGTCTACTATCAAAATGTTAGGGGGCTTCGCACTAAGACCCAGTCGTTCTTTCTATCTGCTTGTGAAACATCTTATGACATTCTAGTTCATCATCACTGAATCATGGCTTGATGACGCTATAAACTGTTCTGAGTTATTACTTTCGAATTATAACTGTATCAGGTGTGATAGAAGGTGTTCTTTGATCAACGCTTCTGTTGGAGGTGGAGTTTTGCTTGTTCTCACAGATGCTATTACTTACGAAGTTATTGACGCAAGTATTATTACTACGCTTGTTCCTGCAATTGATTTAATCCTGTGTAAATTTGCACTAAACTCTGTCTCTTCCTTCATTGCCGCGATATACAGGATGTCCCAGCAATAAAAAGACGGAATAGTAAATATGTAATGTCCGAACAGGCTCACACTTAAATATACCAAAATAACGAAGAAATTAAAAAATTCAAAATTTATTAATTTTCGTACGAAATTTTTATATTAGAAAATTCTATTACGGACCTGACTGAATGTATACATACGTTTATATTCGTCGAGACACTAAAGAATGCAGCGCAAACATTTTACAATCGTATGTATGTAAGTGCGTATTCATAAAGCAACAGTCACACTATTGATAAAGCGCTTCACCAGCTGTACTAGGTCAACTAATAGTAATAATGCACATAGCTGATCGATTGTTTTCTGGCCTAACTTTTTCGGTGACAGTGAAAGACAACAACTGGCCTAACTTTTTTTATAACAGTGACAGTGAAAGAGAACAACTGCAAGGTGTAATTTTTCCAAACAATATGGGTTAATGCACTTAACTTTGTAGTTTATAACAGCTGATACTAATATGTGTGACGTTTATTGGAGTAAATGTAAAACTATTTACTTATTTTTTATCTAGGGTTGTTAAAAATTAAACAAAAATTTATCTCGTAAATAATTTTAACAGCTACTGGAAAAAAATCTATTAATGATTTGATCTTTATTATCGAGTATGATTCATGCCTGCATTCGTTCGGTTTGTACCGCGCTCGTCCAGGCCCGGCGTAAGGCCAACTAAATTCTTTATTATTTCTTTTTCTGCAGTTTGCGTAAGAATAGGGACTTCATATTTTGGATTTACGCTTTTTAGCATTCCAGCTTGGCATTACTGCTACTCCGTCTTTCTATTCCTGGGACACCCTGTATATACCACCTTTTATTAATCAGCATAAGTTTGACTTGTTTTCGAATTTAAGCACGAGCGCGTGATATTATTTAGTGATATTATAAAATCATAAATCCCTAACCTTAATAATAGGTGATAATATGTTGAGGGTTCGTTGTTTTTCTATGAAAATAAAAGGAAATGAAATAGAAATTGTTATATTTTGAAGGTATGTAATTCAATGTCATGATTCGCTTGAAATTTTATTACTCGACAAGCCTACTGTCATTTTTGGAGATTTTAATCTTCCTTTATACGTAGCAGTCCCCAATATTGTCCTAAATGTTCCACATTTTGCTGTTTCTGTAGCTAGCTAATATCGATAAACTTTTTGTTACCAACTCGCATATCTGCTTTTCCTTCTAACACAAATCTGCGATACAACTTCCATCGCACAAACTTTGAACTGTTATGTCACAGTCTTGCTGATGCAGATTGGTCTGTACTCGAATTTTTTGATAATGTTGACCTTGCTCTGGAGGAATTTTATGGAATGCTTCGACATATCTTCGATATCTGTGCCCCAAAGTATTCGGCAACTGGCAAGCGTTCGTCCTATCCAACTTGGTTTACGATATAAATATTTTAAAACTGAAGTATATGACAGATGTAAATGGAAAATAACGAATAGTTCATATTTCTTGAATGAATTTAGAAGAACTCGTGCTTTGTGCAAGTCCAAAATATTCGAGGCATACAAGCTGTATCTCAACTCAGTTGAGTCCTCATTATAACATAATCCTAAACTGATATTTCAATACCTACACAACAGGAAAGGTACTACAAGAATACCCAACGCCTTGATTCACAATGATGTAGTTGTGGATAATCCGTGCAGTATTGTTGACGCTTTTGCAGATCGTTTTTCATCTATTTACAATGTTAGCTCCGGTTTTCCTCTAAATTTTTGTTAAAATGATTGTGTTCCCTTTTGTTTACCTTATGACAACTTGATTCCATCTTTCGTAGTTCGTGATGCAGGATATACCTTAGCAAGATCTCTGATGGTGATAATTAATCTTTCTATTAAAACAACTGTATTTCCTTCATTATGGCGACGTGACAGAGTAGTTCCTGTATTCAAGAAAGGTGCTAAAAATTGTCTTGAAAATTATCGGCCTATAACAATACTTTCCAATTTTGCGAAATTATACGAAAACGTAATATATTCATGTATCTACAGGGTGCCCCAAAACATAACCGACAAACTTTGAGTCGGTAGAGGATATAGCAATGTTAAAGCTTCTATATCGCCGTATCAACATGTTTTTGTTAGGGGGAGATCCACGGTAACGAATCTTGTTAGCCTTATACAATGGTTTACTTTTATATAAGCTATCTGCTTTTGGACTCAGTCCTGCACTGCTATGACTACTCTGGTTATATTTGAATAACAGATGTAACTATGTGTTTTATAATGGGTTTACGTCTTCTAGCTTTATTCCAACTTCTGGTGTACCCCAAGGTTCCAACCTTGGACCACTACTTTTCGTATTGTATATCAATGACCTTCTAAATTCATTATCCTGCTCGGTGTTGGCATATGCAGATGATTTAAAAATTTACATTTACACTTACAAGACAATCTAAATATTATCAGCACTTGGTGTTCTAAATTTAGTTTAAATTTAAATATAAATAAATGTTGTTATGTTACATACTGTCGAAAAGTTAATCCAATTGTATCGGTGTATGCAATTCAAGATGCATATTTGCAGAAAGTTGAAATAGTGAAAGACCTTGGAGTGTTTTTTGTTCTAATCAGCTTCGACATCAAATCACTGTTCACGAATATTCCAGCAAAAGAAGCCATCAACATCATCCAAGAACGTCGCCAAGAAATTAACATGGAAGATGACATCGTGGATTTAATAGAACTTGCTTCATCAACTTACTTCACCTACAACAAGTAGAGGGAACCGCCATGGGTTCACCATTGTCACCAGTACTCTAGTAAACATCTTTATGGAAGCATTTGAAGACACCGCCATCGCATCCTGTCAACTTAAACCGCAGTGCTGGTACCGACACGTCGACGACACCTTTATTGTATGGTCACATGGTACGAACACGTTACCAAAGTTTCCGGAACACCTCAACACACAGCACAAGAAAATACAATTTACTATGGAACTGGAGAAGGATGACACCCTACCTTTCTTAGACGTGCTTTTAAAGAGGAAGGAAAATCAAACTTTGGGACACCAGGTGTACCGTAAACCGACCAACACAAACCGCTACCTCAACGCAAACTCTCACCATCACCCAGCACAGAAACGCGGTATGCTGAACACACTAGTATACAGAGCCAAGACGATATCAGATAAAGAACATCTTTAAGTTGAACTCCAACGTCTAAAGAACACACTACAACAAAACAATTACAGACTCAAGGACATCACGGTAACCATCAACAAGCAACCCAAACATAAAGAGGAACCAACGAACACCATTGGAACGACCTGCCTGCCATACATCAAAGGATGTACGGACAAAATCGGAAGAAAACTACGCAAACACAAGGTCAAAGTAATTTTCAACGCTATAATTTTTAAATTGCTATATAAATATTTCCTCTTCAGAGATATAAATTTGTTTTATCAATCAAAGAGAGACTGAATGTCAGTAATTTAAAATAAATAATTAAAGTCGCACGTTGTGTCCTCCCGACAGGAAAGAAATCAGGAGGAAAGAAAATAAATATGTGTATATGTGACATATGTATAAAGAATATATATGTATGTATACCTCTGCAGCACTCACAGTCAGCTGCAATGAATAAAAGAATCACTAAATTGTGCATTTTTGATGATTTTGTGTTTTGTTACGGATAATAACAAAACCCTTAGCGTCGTATACAAAAGATACATATTTTATATATTCATTTCTGATTTAAATTTTTATTTACGCAGAAGAGAACTTCCAGAAGTAATTGTGGAACAGGCTTATGATACGGTAATTTTGACGGCAGCCCCATGCAGTTATTTAAATTCCAGGCACTCAAGCATACGCAAAATTGATTGGTTTTGTGACGAAAGTTAAGTTGTAGTTATTACTACAAAGAAAAAACGATTTCATGATCCAGAATTTAAGGTTAGGTTGTTCTAAATGGCTTCTAGATGATTAATTCACAAAGAATCCTAGCTTGTTGATCGACTGTTACATCTTTGCATCGGTTGTATACTTGTAAATGCTACAATGAATAGTGTTAGGCATCTTAATGAGGTATTACAATCTGTAGCGTTGCTATTTGCTAATGAAATAGGCGATGTTTTTGTGTTGGTTGATGATAACACTCGTCCTCATAGAACACAACAAATCGAAATTTCGAAGTGCCGTTTCGGAAGAATGTCAAATTATTCCTCAGCATTACATTTGGAATTTGATTTTCAGCATACAAAGACGTTACCAGGAGGTCATAAGTGCTAGAGGAGCTCCCACGCATTATTAATCTTTAATTAAGTGTTTGGTTAACTTTTCTTTCCACAGCCAACTTTTCTATAATACTAAAATGAAGATTTTTGCGATTTTTCTATTAAAACATTTGAAATTCGTTATTTATATTATATTTTAATTCTTCGCCCTAAAAGTGTTTCGCAGAACTGTATACTATCAATTAAGCAAGAAGGTGTTGCTCAAAAAGTAGTAAATTGTTATTTATATATGTTCTTGTAAATGTAGTTCAAAAGTTGAGCCGTGTATACGCGATGAAACTTTTCACTTCCTAAAATATCTTCTTCGGGATTATATTCTATAATTTGGACCAAGTTGCTTGAGAAATTATATATTCTTATGAATCTTGTTATAGAACTGTACTGGTATACTGACGCCTGTATGTACAATCCTGATTCACATGCAAACTTGATGAACTTGCATGTATGAAGGAAGTAAAATATTCATATCTGATGATTTTAAGAACATACATACTTACATATGTGTAAGTACTATTTACTCTTATCATGTCCAATCGACATTGCGCTACAATATCCAAGTATGCAAACATCACAGCACTAGCGACATTCGTCATTATACCCAACGAATATCGTCCTGTTAACTGCAGCCGGCAGCAGTATTTGCACTGCACATTGTACATACATATATGTATGTATGTATGTTTGAAGTACTTTAGTTTAATATATCAAAGCGACTCTAGCGAAGGCCGATTAATGTTCGTTTGGTCCAACTGTATGTGTACTTTGCGCATTTGCATTTTATTTATGTTCATAATTTTCGCCGTTATGGTTAGTTTGTACTAAAGCGGGGCGATTTGGATATCTTTACGTGTATTGCAATAAAACGGAAGGGTTCTAATAACGCTTTATCCCATCTTTCTGGTCAAATAGAAATTTACGTTTTCTATCTGGAAATCTATTTACTAAAATAAAAATAAAGCATATTCCTATATGTGCACGTTCATTGTAGCTAGATGAAATCGCAGAGGCACTAAAGTTTGTATTATTTGTATATAGGTACTTTTTCGTTTTACTATAATTTTTTGTAGTCAACTTTTATATTAATTTTTTTCAGTTATTAAGCATATTTCTTAAATTAACTCTTTGGTTTTCGGGTAAGGAGACTGTAATGCTGTTTACATTATTTTCGTGCATTGGATGCTATCCTTTTTCCTGTATTTTTTTCAGTCTAAATTAGTTTTCTTCCTTAGCTCAATACAGGAGTCTAGCAATCATCGCTTCGATTACAAACTTATTGCAATCTTTTATTTCTATTTATTAGAGTAGATCGAGGCATTGGCTGCCTATCTAGTGAGATGCATTGTGAAAGAGCTGCAGTTTTTTAACGAGCTGTGAAATTATGATAATTTGTATTCATAGACCTCCCAGCGGCAATTTTGATTTATTTACGACGGCCATGAATTCCGTGCTGCGATGCTGCTTTGGCAGACGTGTAGTAATTTGCGGGGATTTTAACGTAAGATTTAATACAAAAGATAGCGATGCAATTACGTTGTGTGATTTGTTATATTCTTTTGGTTTTGTCCGGACAATACACGAAAATACCAGACTTAATAATTGCATTAATAATATCTTTATTAATTTTGAATTTGATAATTATATTTCGTCGGCGTTTGAACCAAATCTAAGTGACCATACTGGCCAGCTATCACAAGTCCCTTTCAATAAAGAGAGTTACTCTTCAACTATTCTTAAGTGTCGACCTATAACGCAAAGAGGAAAAATTTTTTTTTTAACATGGTAAGTAATTTGAACTAGACCTTTATAGGTAATAATAATATTAGGGAGAAGTCTTCCCAAAAATCCAAAAAATGCTTCACGAATAATTTACGCAATATGCGAAAAAGTTTAAACCTACTTTAAGAGCTCTACAAAATTTATCATAGAGACCAATTAAACATGACTATTAAAAGCTACAAAAAACAAAATGTAGACGCAATTAATAAAGCAAAATTATATACTAATGACTTCTATGTACAGACTTCTGCCAATAAACCGAAAGCGATGTGGTCGCTTATTGGTGCGAACCGAAAACTTGCACCTGCAAACAAGACTGATGAGTGTTTACTGACTCTGGATGCGTTTAGCAACTATTTTCAGAATATAGCATCAAATATTACTGCAGGATTGCCTCCTTCAAATTATGATCAATCGTTTTTATCACATTGGATACCAAGTAATTCGTTTAAACTAGTCATCTGATACGAGTGATGTTTATGGTCTATCCACAAATATACTGAAATCAGTGACGAATGAGATCATTGTACCACTGACAAAATTGATTAACTTGAGCTTATTTCGGTCGGGCATCTTTCCGGACGAACTAAAATTTGCATTTGTTATTCCCTTGCACAAGAAGGGGGGTGTTAACGAAGCATCGAATTATAGGCCAATCTCTATTTTACCGGCGATTTCAAAGGTTTTCGAGAAGTTAATTAAAAATAAAGTTACATGCTATTTTGAAAAAAATCATTATTCTGTCCGAATCAATTCGGCTTAGACAAGGAAGGTCCACTACTGCAGCCGTTCTAGATTTTGTTGATTTTGCCTTAGCATGTTTTGAAAGCGGCGAGTATTGTGCGGCTACATTTTGTGATATTAGTAAAGCGTTCGATTGTGTTGATCACAATATTCTATTACAAAAGCTTAAACTATATAATTTTGATTAATAGTCGTTACAATATTTTGAGTTTTATCTGACTAAGAGACGTTAGATAGTCAAAATAAATCACAATACATATTTCGAATGAGGTGACAATGCACTTGGGAGTGCCGCAGGGTTCTATACTGGGATCGATTCTATTTTTAATATATATCAATGATTTTCCTAAACATATGACGATTGATAAATGTATACTTTTTGCGGATGACACTACAATTCAGGTCAAATCCATGGATGGCTTGGAAGTCTTGGAGACGGCAGCATTAGTACGTAATTGTGCTGTAGACTGGTGCACATCAAATATGTAGATTAGTGCTAAACACTAACAAAACAGTTTCAACGATTTTCTCTTTGAGAAATAATACATTCTTTGATGAAGCAACTCAGGTCAAATACTTAAGTTTTACTTTGGATTCAAGGCTCAAGTGGGGACCTCACTGCGACGACGTGGCGTCGAAACTGTTGCGCACTATATATCTTCTGAGAAACCTTGTTCTCTCGGTATCCCTGAGCACTTCGAAAACTGCATATGAATAATACTGTGGGGTCACAGCTCGTCGCAGCACAGAATTTTTAGCTTACAACGGAGGGTGGTAAAAACTTTATACAAGTTGCCGTTCCGCGCGGATTGTCGCCTGGCTTTTACAGAGTTGGGCATTTTGACCTTCCCAGGTCAGTATACTCTGGACTGCCTATTATATGTGAGAGATAACATACATGCTTTTAATAGAAACACAGCTTCTCACACTTACAATACAAGAACTAGAGGTAAGTTGAGTGCACAATATACTCGACTAACTAGTATACAAAATACTTGCAGCGTGAGAGGTGTTAAATTTTACAATGCTCTCCCTTATAAATTTAAAAGTTTAAGTTCTAATTTATTTAAAGCTACCTTAAAGAAACTTTTGCAATCAAGCAATCTAATGTGAGCTTGGGCAACCGGTTTCTCTTTCATTCTGCTTTTATTATTTTGTATTATTAATAATAATTTTTCTATGTACATCTGATACAAATAAGTATTGTGATATTTTTTTTGTTTGTAAAACTTATGTTTATGTTTGTTCTATACCACCATCCATGTACATATGTCTTACATTTTTTTTTTATTTATTTACAAAGCAAGCACGAATAAATATTATTATTATTATTATTAGTAGCATTTAAAATATCGTCAGTTAGACCAAGTGAAACTCTAATACAACTGGACTGTACTCGAAACCCAAAATGCTTCATAGGTAACAATTCATACTGGTCCGGATGTTATTTTATTATTTCAAAAATCTTAGACAAGACAGAAAGAATACTTACTGGCCTGAGTCCTTGGTACTAATTGAAAACATTAAGCTTAGATATTGGTGCAATGATTGATTCAAAAATCTAAAAAATCTCCAATACATTTAAACAAATCGCAATAAAATTACAACGGCATCATTAGTATTTATATTAAAATCTCTCAAGTACACGAGTTCGTGTACAAACAGTACCATGAACAATAAACAATCTTCCAAGCCATTTATGATATCAAAACTGTTGCTTATGTAATTTTACTCCATAATAAAAATAATCTTAAATTATTTTAATATATAAAACTGTACCACCACCCCTAATACTCCTCGGTTCATGAATAACTGTATTGGTTAATAGACCAATTTTTATTCTTTTTTCTAAGGATCAGTAATAATTAATCTATTGATACGTAAAGCAACATAAACTTTTCTGTATTCATTTTAAAACAAATATAGCAATCCATACTTTATTAATGAACTATTTTGCCATACACAAAGTTAATATTAAATAAATATATCAAATACAACTTACACGCGCATTTAGCTGACTAATGAGGAAAACCTATTCTGTATACTAAACATCCTACACTAAACCTGCGCCAAAATAAATCAATTCACAGTAGCACTAAAATTGTCTGTACACTTTGTGTACTGTATAAAAATGTTTATAGAATTGAGAAG
The DNA here is from genome assembly GCA_023690525.1 of Holotrichia oblita. Lineage (NCBI taxonomy): Eukaryota > Metazoa > Arthropoda > Insecta > Coleoptera > Scarabaeidae > Holotrichia > Holotrichia oblita. The sequence continues at coordinate 55,359,421 of CM043016.1, read as the reverse complement.
AGTTATCTTAAGTGATTTGTCTCATGTATTGTCATACCGTCAAAAAGTAAATAGTACTGTCAAAATTAATAATAAGAAATAGTTCTTTTGATTTGGACAACAACAAAACTAAAACATGCATTTGTTTTGTTTGTATCCTTATACATAAAACAAATTATTTTGTCCTTGGTCTCTAGTCATTGCTCAGACAACTGTGTAAAGAACACACTAACGTTCACCATTACGCAGATGACCAGATCGTTACAATAATATGTGGCATAAGAAGAAGAATAACGCAATGCGTAGTGATTACCATAGTACTGTCAGTAAGCTGCTGCATAAGGAAAGGACTAAGAAAACTCGCCAAACAAGTAGTAGTTGTTCCATGTACTTTACTTTTTAGACGCATTACTTCGAAACTGGAAAAAACTAAAATGTTACAGCGACGACAAATGTCTGGGGGTCATCCTTAACCATAGGCTAAACTGAAATAATCATTTGGACACAATCCTCCAAAAAACCACAATAGTATTCTCGATATCATTTCAAAAAGATGGGCAAAGTAATTGTATAACAAGTTTCAGCATCTAGAGCAGGCGACACTAACGCCCAAGAAGATCAAAGTCATGGTACCTAAATCAATACTATGATTCTCTACTATTGGATAGCAAGGATACTAATGAAACTAACTAATCGGAAGATATCTCCAGATCGCAGAAAATAATGTTAAAAAAATTAAAAAATTATACATTTATAAAATTATTATTGGAGCTCAAATTCACGGCATAGCATTAATCAAAAAGTGGACGAATTACTTATCTAAAAAGAAAAAATTCTAACAAGATCCTAGTACACTAAGCGGAATAACCAACAACCGTAATTGTTTCCAAGCTTACTGGATTTCTTCCAACGAAACACGATGAGGTAACTTGTTACAATTGTAAATGTCTGAACGCAAGACGATGAGACAACTACGGTCAACGCGAAGTATAAGGCAGAAGAAAAGCTTAATGGGACTTGTTTAAACCTTTGCGACTTCGTCTTGCATTTTCTTTTATTCTTAATTCTGCAGGCTACTACTCTCCGCTTCAGTGATATTAATGAATTCATTCTGTAAAAAGTATTCGTTTCCGCTTATTTCATTCGTTTTCTTCTCTCTTCGTTTTTTTAGGTTAATTCCTGTTCATTCTATCTCTTTGTTCTTCGTATTTTAACATCCCGTTCCTTGCCAACTTATACGCTTTTTTCCTATTATTCGTTTTTTCCCTTCTTTGACGAGTGCTCTTTTTTATTTTCATTTTCGGTTTTCATGTTAGTAGTAAGCGGGAGAACTCGTTACGAGTACCTACCCACCGCATCTGCTATCCTTTTCTTATCGTTACCGAGTTTGATTCTAGATGTCGTCGTCTCAATTTCCTCCAAGAGAATTGCCAGTGTCGATCATTTTTTAAATTAACTTTCGGTCTTTCGAACTGATGCTACTACTCTTCACGGTTCACAGTTACTGCCACGTTCGTTGTTAGAAAAGAATCGTAGCATAGCGTCCGGATTACTTTCCGGCTGTGATGATTGACTCGTCACGGTACCATTTCTAATCCCGCTACGTTCACGAACAAAAGAAGGTTTGGCCGCTATCCTATCCGATGTGACTAGAATTGGAAATTAATTGGGAACGAACTTTCTGGATGGTAGGTGTGAAAATAAGGTGACTAATATTGATGTAGTATAGCAGTGCAGAATAGGACCTATTACAGCAAATATATTACCTTTCCAATAAAGAATTTATTTTCTCTTCCAACATTTCTTTATTAATTATAATAGCCAAGTATTTATAGATCGAGTCTTTCTCTTGAATTAATTATTATTAACTAGTGTTCTAAATATATGCCTAAATATAATGCTTCAATTTGAATTAACCAGATTTTCTTGAGTTCGATTGGCAGAACAAGGTTAAAACAAAATTAAAGAAAACTTTGACTATTTTGCACCATGTCAAAATTGAAATAAATAATTGAATTACAGTGTTTTAGTTTTGCATTGATTTTTTGAGTCTGTTCCAGTAAATTTTCAAAGGATTTCACTTTAGAAAGTCTCTTTCATACTACATATCGTTAGGTAACAGCAATGGTTAAACACCAATCAATTCTATTTTTGGGCAATTCTGGAATAGTTTCTCCTTTCAATAGCAGAACCATTCCGTCTAGTGTGAGTTGTTTTACTTGCGTGCTGTTTATTTCTTTTTACAGATTTGAAAGACGATTTTAAGATTACGATTATGTTTTCCTTACAATATATGTATGTACGTTCTTCAGATACAACCTAAACACAAACCAAACAATCTATTATGTACACAAATAAGGAAATTATTTCTAGTGTTATCTGAACTGGAGGAAATATTGATACACTTTTCCAGTTAACTGAAGTATCATCTTGTCATCCTACTTAGATCAGAAACTCAGTTGGAATAAATCTTCAAAAAGGTCACAAGACACCCATGAACCACCATGAGACCATGAACATCATTATCTCTTTGGTAAAACTGCAGGTTAATGAATCATTTTTTTAGATCTACTTGATAGACAAACCTACAGTCAAATATGTCCATGACCACAAGCCTTGCTACAAAAAAATACAGCTTAGATGTCATATATCCTACTAGAACTGATATCTTTGCATTTTCAGGAGAAAGGGGAACGCCATTAGATTCGAACAACAAATAGCTTTCAAATCTAAAGACTTAGTCTATAGTCTTTAAATGTTTAAATGTTTAAATTTTAGCTTCTAGCATAGGAACTGAATAGCTGCAAATACCATTTGGTCATCGTGTATTCAATTGAACAGATTATTGGAACTTCTTACAATGCACTGTGGTGCCACCTGGTGCTGAAAGGCAGTAACAAAAAATTAGAATGTCTACGTTGGTGGACAACTTGTTACAAGGTGCTTATATTCCGTTTTTGGAATTTTTGTTTTGTGCATCATGTGTACGAAAGTGAACAATTGTGTGTGTGACAGGTACCGTTAGTGCTTATAAGCTTATATTTGGACAAAATTTTTACAAAATTGGACATCGTCAAATAAATATAAAACATAACCTCAAAATTAAGTGACTTCGCATATTTATTCAGATAATCTCAAAAAATGTCGTCTAAACAACGATTGACATATGGCCGAGCATCTATCGAAAATTGAAGATCTGAGCGAAGATGATAAAAATCCATCCCTCAATGAAAGCTTTGGACCTGAGTCTGCCTGCGAGCGATGAAGATTTTGAAGAAGAAAATGAACAAATCTAGGAATCTGAAGAAGTTGTGGAAACTGAACAAGTCGAGGAAGATATACCTACTGAAGAAGTGCTTACTGAACCTCAGCCTGACCCAAGCACCCCACGTTCAGCTTCAACGACGTACTTAAGCAGTTCACAACGCAGAATGAACTAATTTCCAAAAAAAAAAGATTGGTTGGAGGAAAGGGGTACAATTTCTAACTCCAAACATCAAATAGTTTGAGAAAACAGTTGAAGATGTAGTTGAGCTAGAAAGTCCAATGTTTTTTTCTCAATGCTTTTGTGACGAACTATCTGAAGAAATGATTGAGTTCACAAATTTGTATGCCATACAATAGCATCAAAGATTTGGTCACACATTTAGTCACGACGTCGTCAATTGACGACATGTACTAACTCCTGAACGGGGGTTGATAACCGTTAACAAGTGATATCAAAAAATTGTAAATAAATCAGACTTTCTAGTACCACAGTTTCAGATTTTTTCTCTGAACCAAAATAAATAGTGACCGAAAGGGTTAACAGCATCAAGAGCTGGAAGCTTGTAATTTTCAATTCTAGCAAAATTAAGTCTGTTAATCATCAAAATTCATTACACTAAAGCAACACATGCTAATACCAGGGCGTCTGATATTTTAAGATAAGGAGCTTGCCGTTAGATTTGCAAAGAAAGGCAGGGAGTCACAATTGATTGGACAAATCTTTTGTTGCTTCATCAACCGCATACGGGTTAACCTTCACAGTCGCAAATTGAACAAAGAACCTTTCACTGGACATACTAAACCTAATGCAAGAGGCTACGAAGCCTAAAACGTTATTAAACATGTGTATTGTGCTACTACATAAAATCATTTTTGAACAAGGTTCTTATTGTCCGTTTTCGACATTTGGCGGTTATACCATATCCTCCTATTTCATTACTTTTCAGTTACATTATTTCATCGCAAGAGGAGCTGTATATTCAGCTCCTCTTGCCTCCTCTTGCTCAGCTATAATATATATATTATACCGTAGGTGCAGAAACCTTCTACACGTCCCACATAGAGGTATTCTGGAGTGCAATCTATAGCACTCTTTCAAGTATACAATTACAACATGATAAAGTGTTACCATGGCGATGGCTTATGGTGGTTTTTCGGAATATACAAGCAATCAAAGCATCCGTAATAAATAAGAGTGTCTGTTGAACTGTTGAAAGCACTCTCAATTAAAAGCGCAATCCCAGTAAGAGTGATTTAAACAGTTATTTGTTGTCGACAGTTATTCTTTAAATCTAAAACGTTTTTGGAAGACATTGCAATCTTAAGAGTATTTTATATAATTCTATATTTTTATTTAATTATTTTGGTTTGTAATTAAGAATCTGGTCGTTACACAATTCCTGTAAATACACCCCCAATTAACATTCTTCAGAATTTTTAAGCTAAATTTTCCGAATTACTTGTTCAAAATATATTTTGGAATTTGATCGGAAAGCAATCAATCCAACTTAATAAGTTTATCGTAAACAACGCCTTCATACAGAAATCAACGATTATATCATGGCTACTACTATTTCAGACCAACTGAAACATAATATCTAATATCAGATTCGATTACATTTACATCACTTCAATTTCTTATTGCATAACCACCTCCACAGATAACCAGAAACCTTTCCGGACATGATTCTACAATCGTTTTCTTTTCATACAAGACAAAATGACATTAGAGATCGGTAAATAAGGACTTACGTCGACATGGAGTCCGGGCAAAGGAAAGACCCTGGTGGGCGGTTCCTCTTTGGGCACGTATCTATAGAACTCGTCCGGACCCCTGTACCACTTGACCGAATACAAAGGTGCCGTTTCCAGGTCGTAGTCGCACTCCAATGTGACCGAATGACCGACACGTACAGCCCTGGGAACATTCAGACGCATTCCTTTCAGGCTCTTACTGCCGCACACCCCTGCAAAACAACCAAAAATTGATCTTTTATTGTGAGTTATACACGCGTCGTAGTTCGTTGAGATTTTCCTTTCTTGTCCTTTCGCCCCTTTCGAGGTGACCTTTCTTGAAACTACCGTATTCGAACGCGAACAAGATAGAAAAGAACAGGATTCGTCGAATAGAATTTTGATAGGTAGTTTCAAGATTATAATGATCTCAAAGGACAAGGAAAAGTCTTTGAGATTACGTAAGAATTCTGCGTCAGCAAGTTATTGCCGATATATGGAATCATCTTTTATAGAAAATGAACAAATATTATAGGCTTGTTAAAAAATTGTTTTTAGACGAAGAAAAATAATAATAATCGTACTTAAATTCTAATTTCTTTATTATTTTCATTCGCATAATTTTCCCCTAGCTAGATACGTTTTTTCATTCAACAGTCTACTAAGTCTTTCACAAATTTGGACACTAATAGCCTGAAAGCTATTAAGAGAAAACCGTAATAAAATATGTCCACAAATCTAAGAAAATGATTATTGAAATTGCGCGAGAAACCAATGGCAACTGTAAGAATACGTCAGCCTAGGCGCTGGTTTTGCTTTTATATAGGAGCGGCTAAAGCTCTTTCATTGTACAGGATGTCCGGTTTCAACGTGGATCTTAGATATCTGCCATATTTGTGAAAATAGACAAAAAAGTTATAAAGAAAAGTTATCTCAATTTAGATAGATTTAGATAATCGGGATAGTTTTTACAGAGACGTAAAATATCTCCATAACTATTAGGAATACGGGTAAGGCGCTTTGTATAAAGTGGGAATAGTTTTTAGCGTGCTATTCAAAAATGCCAAAATATATAGGGTGTCCTATTTAAAATAACGGAGCAAGTATGTGTTAACCTACTTTTGAGACACTCTGTATAGTTAAAAATATTTTTGGGTTATGCAGAACATAAATTGAGATAACTTTTCTTTATAACTTTTTTGTCTATTTTCACACCTATATGGCAGATATCTAAGATCCACGTTGAAACGTGACACCCTGTACAACATTTTTTATTATATGTAGTTACTACTTATAATTTTCATTTAGCAAATTGTTGGCTAGAATTTCTGAAAGCTCGTGTATCTACAAATAGAGTAAACATTATCTGCAGAATATTTCAAATAAGTAAATGGTTGTTTCTAGTTCTATTTTGTTTTTACTGCATTTGATATGTGAATATGTTTCTATTGGTAGCAAGATAGCTTTCGTAATGTAAATACACAATGAGCTATAACCGCAGTATTTGAAAAATGCACTGCGTACATCTTGACAATAGACGAAACAACATGTTCAGCTAAAAATAAAACATTCTGCACAATGTTGCGGTTGGGTTCTGGAGCGAATCAATATGAAAAATGAAAATGTGTTATATTCACAGAAGATAAACAGGAGCTAATATAAGAAGTGAAATATAAAATTCTGCAACAGAGAAATTTCAAGAACAGGAGATATCTTCAGTCATTAATTTTCCATTTATTTATTTTTTTGAAATAACGCACCAATCGATAGCAGACGAGCAAAGAGGTACTAAAAATACAAACTCCCCTATCTCTATCGGCATACCACATAAGATATTTCATTTTTGTTAGCGTATTACACTCCGCAACCAACAGTATTCAAAGAAATAATTAACATTACAAATTAATGCTTCAAACTAGTTTTTTAGATTGAATCATAGATGACGCTGCAAGCATTGCTGTCAAAACATACAAATTAAATTTTAAAATAACTAGTCAGTCTGATTCAATGGATACCTTTGGCATAGCAAACCGTAAAATTTGATTTAAATTTAGATAATTACACCCTTAAATTAATTTAAGTCTTCTTCCAAAATTGGCGGTTAGTTTGAATTCCGGATGATTGCATTTGAAGTCTAACTAGATGTTTTCCAGTTGGATGTTGGACAAAAAATCCAGCCACGTGTAATAATTAATAAGTATCAATGAAATGATGTGGCTTTTTAAATAATGTATCTATGTTACTTAACCGTTGCTTTGTCCTCTCTAGAAGGTACTCAGTTAAATGCTCTTCTTGGATTGGAAGATTTATAAACTTAATTTTACTCGAGTGTACAACGAACGATATCCACATACACGTCATCCTAACGATTGGATATTCGGCAGGTTATTGGAGAGATGTATGATGGCGCAGTTAAATACAAATTGCCTACAATTTTTAATTACTTCTGTTGTGGGAATTCCCTCGAGAGGTTTTTCAAAAATATAATTGCAGAAATCAGTCAAACGTGAATGAGATAATTATTAAAGTGGACTAATAAATATTATAATTACTACGTACAGCTTTATATCGCATTTTGAAAGTGGGCTAGAGATGAAATTCAAAAAGTGCAACTGATTTTGTTTTTGAATGAAGTCACTTTTGCTAATTACGTGTTTATCGATATTCATAATTACTAAAATTTAATAAATGGAATCCCCTGCTGAAATATTCGCATTTAATTCGAAAAAGATGGTACATATGTATGTACATTGTGATTGTTGATTGTGTCAGGAACAAATACGTTTATAGCAATATGGTCGATATTTTGGACAATATTAACGTAAATATCCTTCTAGAAAACTAGTTATATAAAATCCTGTATCAGGTCAATCTAAAGTTGAGACGTAGATCAACAAAATACACTGTTGGAAAAAAGAGACGAGCAGTCTTTATAATCTGAAGACATAAAGATACATGTATAATTTTGGCGATGCATAGCGAGGAGTTTGCTAGAAAGTGGGCTGCGGACGCGTCGTGTGTTGCAGCGGATTCCACTGACTCGCGAGCGCCGCCATACACGGCGCCAGTGGGTCAAGGCAAGACATGAGTGGGTTGGCGATTGGAGGCATATTTGGTTCCTGACGATTTCAAATTCGAATTGGGCGTCGATAACGTTGGAATTTTGGTTCAATGGAGACGTGTTAAGCGTCAACTCGAACAATATAACCACGCCGCATCCACTGCCTGCAGGGCATTATGGTATGCTCTGCGATTAAACATGGTGGACATATATTGCTTCCATGTCACTGCTTCCATGGCCGGCTCGTTCGCCGGATCTGAATCCAATCGAACATGTCTGAAGAATCATCGGTCGGACACTTCGATGTTATCTGATTCCTCTAGCTAACATTTAGGAGCTACGGAGGTAAGTTGAGGCAGCATGGTTGGCCATCCCCCATCACTACCATAATCACCATATAATCACACGTTCAGATTATACAGGGTGTGCTCGTCACTTTCTTTCCAGCAGTGTAATGAAATACCTACCATTTCCATTTCAGACAAGATACCTGTTTTTTTTTCTTTTTAAATAGTAGGGTACCTGAAAAAAGCACTCTGTAATTTACAATGAAAATATTCATGTTTAGTTGTACGAACTTGATCATTAATAGCAATAACAGGATTGCCCGCCTTGGACGTCATTGTTAAAAGTAGTACACTAAAGTATCTTATAGACCGAAATCGCTCAAAATATCTAAGAGTGGTTATCTCATGAATTGCTGAAAATGGACACAATAAATGATGAAATCTACATTTAAATTTAAAGTGCTGTCGAAAAATTCACTTAGATGTTTGATGATTCTATTTGAAAAAAGTTAAGTAATAATATATTCTATGTTTTATTTTGTATTTTATCCATATGCTGGTTCTAATTAGGTTCTTCAAATTTCATCTTCTTTTGGACGTCTTCACTGTGATTGCTCTAGTTCTTTTTGTAGATTCTCGGAATTTGAAAATACTGATTTATACATAGAATCTTCTATTTCTAGATTCTTAATTGAAATTGTCTTAAGGTATATACATATATCGTCTTTGAACTTTCCCTTTTCAAATATAGTCTTCAATATTGATATAATAAGAGGACCTCTGACTGAACTGATACATAATCACGTGATATATAAAACAGAACATAATATTTTGAGATTGAAGTCAGCCCTATATCCCGATTTCATCCTCTATATCTGATACGATACATCTGCGTTGAGTGTACGTATCGATATCAAATGTGTACGTACAAATTGGCTATACTGAGTTCCGCCAAGAGACGATAAAAGATTTATTAAATTTCTGGATATTGAAGTATGTGAAGTGTTTCCGGCAATATTTCTCATTATTCTAGTTTGCCGTTGTTACCTTTTCCACCAGTCGAACGATTCTCGTTTCAAAAAATTTCCACCACCAACCAGCATTCCCCAATCGCAACGAACTATTGATCTGCGAAACTGTGAATTTATTGTGATGAAATTCTACAGCTCCGCGGGCACCGAGACGGATTCCCCAGAGCATCCAAGCTCTACCAGTTTCTTCGCCCTTTTTTTCTTCTTCTTCGCGGATGTTATACCGTGGATGGTATCTGAGAGACATAAGAGTTGTTATAACATATTTATTTACGGTTTAGTGGCAAGCTTAATTACAACCTGCTGTTCATAAAGTGATTCTTATTGATTAAACATATAAACAACTTTGAAATTCTAAGATTTTATTTCTTAGAACAATGCAAATAGTTAGAATGGGTTTGTAAAAAAATTTCGACGAAAAATGAACCTACTGCTTTGATAACTGACATCCTGATTTAAATGGTTAATACGGAGCGAAACCAAAATTATGTCTGAGATTTTGTTTCGTTAATTATTTATTAATTAATATCAATTACCTCACCACCAACTGCGTAGCTAAACGAAGCATTATAAGAAAAAGGAAAAAAAAAACACAAAATAAAGTGAAGTGAAAGAAAAAGGAGACCAGTCAAAAACAAATAAATAAGACAGTCGGCCTTGGAGTCTAACCCCGGAAAGTGTGACACAACGATATCATCGTAATGGCCCAATTATAATAATAATAATAATAAGTTTTTATTGCAGTATGTATAAGTACAATTGCAACGGCTAGCTTACCCGCTCATCTCAATGATGTTCAAGAAATAAATAATCACTTTGCATGTTCATTAATTAATAACCCCGTTGATGTTGGTACTTTAGACTTTTATAATAATAACCGTTTTAACAATGCTCATTTTAGTTTTTCCTTACCTTCAGTATCAGATATAGATACTATCATTTTATCTTTAAAATCTACTTCCTGCGGTTCAGACAATATCAATCTTAAAATGATACAATATTGCTGCCCATTTCTCCTTCCGGTGATTACACATTTAATAAATTCTTGTTTAATTGATGGTATATTTCCTTCTTGTTGGAAGAGCGCTTTGATTACTCTCCTTCCTAAAACATCTAATCCTAATACTTTCAGTGATCTTAGACCAATATTCATTCTTCCCTTGCTTTCAAAAATATTGGAGAAGGTAGTTGATAAACAAATTCGTAATTGTCTTGATCCTTCCAGTCAACAGTCAAGGTTTCGCCCTGGATATAGCTGTGCCATAGTTTTGTCACATATTACAGACGAAATCTTTAAAGCGATCGATGACAGTTTGGTAACGGTATTAGTTGTCCTTGATTATTCAAAGGCGTTTGATACTATTAATCATTCGCTCCTACTAGCTATTTTGCGTTTTGTTGGTTTTGATCAAAACTCTTTAAATTTCTTTCATTCCTATTTGGAGAATCGTGTACATCAGGTCCGTGTTAATGATAATGTATCAAATCAACTACCCGTTGTATCTGGTGTTCCTCAGGGAAGTATTTTGGGTCTTCTATTATTTGCAATTTATAGCTCTAATATAACTAAATGTCTAAAGTATCAAGTCAATTTCAACTCTATGCTGACGACACTCAACTCTTTTAGTCATCCCATCCTTCAGATGTTGTCACCGCTATTGCTAATATTAATTATGATCTTCAATCACTTGTTACTGAATCTGAACGTCATTCTTTCTTCATCAATCCCAAAAAATCGGCGGTGTTGGTCTTTGGGTGTACCAAACAAAGAGATTTGGTCTTGCCTCGGGTTAAGGTATTCATTAACAATATAGTTCTTCCTCACTCAGATTGCTCTAGAAATCTTGGACTTTATCTTGATACTAAAATACGATTCAAGGAGCACGTCTCCAAACTTATTCAAAGAGTTTTTTACAATCTTAATACTTAAAATAAAGATTGTTTAGATCCTAATTTACATAAAATGTTATGCGAGTTTCTAGTGGTTTCTCAATTTAATTTTTGTGACCATGTATACTTCCCTTGTCTTGACAGCGTTGATAAACTTCGGATACAACGAGTACAGAATGCTTGTTTAAGGTTTATTTATGGTATACGTCGGTATGATCGCGTTTCCCATGCACTAAAATGGGCTCATTGGCTTAATATCCGTCATATTTCTTTACATTCTTTACATATTATTCTTTACATTCTATTATATTTTTCCATAAAATTATTTACTTTAAAAAACCTAGTTATTTATACCGCAAGATTGTTTTTCGAACAGATGTTCATAACGTTAATGTTAGGAGTAGGGGCCTGTTGACACCTCCACAACATCAACTAGGATGTTTCAAAAGATCGATACAACAAAAATTATATAACTCTATTCCAACATTTCTTAAACTTTTATCTATTCCGTCATTCTGCATGGGTTAAAGGCGCACCTTCTGTCCTTGGGTCGTGGATGAAAGCCTTGTCGAATATTGTCAACTACTTCATACTAGTTTTCTGTTATTTTATATTCATTATTTCATGTTCTTTTTGTGTATTTTTATTGTATCATTTCCATGTTGCATGTGTGGCTCAAGAGGTGGAGCAGTCGTGTGATCATTCACTTGGCTGATCTTGAGCCTATTAGCTCAAATCTGTACCTACATGTATTTCTTCAGTTTTGATGTCTATATATTTTTGTACCTTTATATTTATATACATATCTATCTGTATTTTTTTTTGTTGGACTAGTAAAGTTATTATTATTATTATTATTATACATGGTAACAAATCTAATAATTAAATAACAAATGTAGGCAAAATATAAAAATTGTAATTATTGTAATAGAGTTGGGTGCAAAGTATCTTACTAATTAAGTGATGAGTAAAATGTAATATAAATATAAAAAAAATCTAAATTAAATTAAATACGGGGAGGCTCCGGAGGGAGTTTATTGAACAGTGTTAATCCAGTATAAGCTAAGCTGGTCTTTGTTAAGTTTAACTTGTGTTTGGGGTAAGAATAATTGTGTCTGAACCTTGTTGAATAGTCATGTGTTGTTGTATTCAATTGAAATACTTGTCTATTTTTGAATAAAAATATTAGTAGTTCAAAGATGTAAATCCCATATCTAGTCAACATACTGTTATTTTTAAATTGCTTTCTATACACTTTCACATACCCCAATCGTAGGATTATACGAAGGATCTTCTTCTGGATAACAAAAATCCGGTGAATATCACTGCCGCCTCCCCATACGATAATACCGTATCTCAGATGTGAGAGCAGCCATAGTACATAACATGTAGAACTTCCGTACTGACAGTCTCACCGAATTGACGGATAGCGTTTAAGCTTATCATCGATCATTACTCCAAGCAGGCGGACCGTATTTTGTACTTTACAATTGTGCGAATTTAACAATAAAGTGTTAGGATAAGTGACGTTCGATTTGGTTTTGTATAACATTACGTTTGTTTTATTGTGGTTGGTTTGTAGGTGATTTGATAAAAACCATTGCTGCAGTGACTCCAGGTGGTTGGCTGTGGTGGAAACAACGGATTCCAAGAAGTTTTCCATAACAAGTAAAGATGTGTCATCAGCGTAATTTATAGTCAATCCGTTGCAAATTGACTTATGAATTTGATGAATGTCGTTGAAATAAAGAATGAATAGCAGTGGACCAAATATGCTTCGTTGCGGCACCCCCACTGTTATTCGACGGTTTTCCGAACATGCATTGATACCATTCTTATGTATACAGACAGATTGAACCAACAAAGAGCCGTGCCTCGAATTCTTTAAGTCTGTAGTTTGTCCGTTAGAAAATTGTGATTAATGGTATCAAAAGCTTTAGACAGATCTAATAGGACTCCACAAGGAATTTGTTTGTTTTCTAGAGCAGTATGAACAGCCCCAATGTACATACATAAGGCTGTTTCAATACTCTTATTCTTTAGAAAACCATGTTGATGAGTGTCAATTAAACTGTACTTCGTCAGGAAACTATAGAGCAGATGGATGCTATCTTTTCTAATAGCATAAAGAATCCTGTAAGTAGACTTATAGGTCTGTAATTAGCCAAATCATTGGGATCGCCTTTCTTGTACGTAGGTATAAGTAGCGCGTGTTTTAAGAGTTCTGGAAAAATGCTGGACATTTTTTTAGGAAGTTGGTAGAGATATGATCAACACCAGAGGATTTCGAGTCTTTTAAACATTTTACATGCAACAATAGTTCATTTTTACAAGTTGAGAAGAAATAGTTCAAGTTATTGTTCAAGTTTGTTCGGCTCTTATGTGTTTGTACAGTCTCAACACTGTTTATAAAGAAGTCGTTGAAGTTGTTTGCGAGATGTGTTAGATCGTTAGTAGGAGGCGAAATCGTCGTGGAAGTTTTGCCTCAATTTTTATTTATGATGCGCCACATGTCTCTGCTCTTATTGTTTGAATTGAGTAAATGCTTATCATTACAACTTCGTTTGTATGCATTGAACTCTTTGTCGTACATTCTTTTGTGGAATAAGTAAAGTATGATTGTAGTAAAGTAAAAAGAAACAACATAGTTTTCCAGACCAAGCCGATTTAAAGAGTTCAAAATCAACATCTTGAAGTTTTTTCATTTCATTTTCAAAGATGTAGTACACAATCGCTTGTGTTGAAGGCAGTGCAAAGTTTATATAATCAGAGAAACAACGTAGAATCAACTAGAAAGGCGCATTACTCGCGCGAAACAAAATAGATCCTAGCCAGTAGCTTCTTGAATACCTTACTATCTACTTATGTCTTCTAATATGTGCATATATCCTTTATTTTGATTTCGTTCAAGTATACCGATGCGCAGAACAAAAGCACACAATTTGCAGTAGAAACACGTCATGAACAATGGCTGGCTTCGCGGTAGTCGACGCAAACTTCGCTTCCCACTACATTAAGAAGGCCCGCGCTTGCCACGTCGCAGGTTCCGAGGTAAACTGTGCTACGTCCGGAAAGCACAACGAACTTACGCCGATGACAAGATAACGTGCAAATTCGATATCTACCAGCATCTAGTTAGAGAAGTACTTAAACAAACACGCCAACTTGTTTAAGTTTGTCGTGAACAGTAGGTATAGCTTCCCTGTTTCGATGGTGTTTCGGCTCGTTGCGCTGTCTCAGGCGAGATATGCGTCGTCTTAATAGACTTTCCTTGAGCGTGACGTGTCGTCTCCGAGATTTCTTAAAACCAAGTGGAAATACAGGATAACTGTTATTGAATTGAATTGGTTGGTTGGTACACTCAGCGCCCTAAATTTTTGCACCGCACCATAGATATTTTTCTAAGTTAGTCACAACTCATTTACTTTTCTAAAGTTACTAAATTATCCTCACAACCGAAACCATAAAATACCAGATGTAGATTTTTAAAGCCTGCCAATTTAATTATTAATAATATATTTGATCGATAAACAAAAAATAAACACGCACACACATTTGTAGGCTTCGTAGAAGTTTAGTATTACTGGAATTACCTAGCAGTTTCTAGTCCTTTGTCGAGCATTATTAGATCTTATTTCAGATGTTATTACGCCAGAAAAATTTCACAGGTTTCACATATTAAAGGATATTGCCTCAGTTCTCTTCATCCCAAGCTATGTTGTTCGGTCTTCTATATCTGTTATTTTATTGTGTAACATCAAATAAATATTATTATTATTCTGCATGGAAGGATCCACAAATGTGAAAATTCATTCCGATACTAACAGTTACTCCTCTAGAAAATTTAAGAAAATATTCCATTTACGTGGGTTTATTTGCTCTCTCATGTCTGACAATTCCATTAACCCATCTTCCACGAAATTATCATTTCCATTTCACGCATAATACAAACAGAAACTCGATTTTAATATTAAAACGACTCATGACAACAACAATAACAAAGAAAGACCTCCATTTTCGCAACCCTTCTTGTCTAAAGAAATGGAGAGGAAAGTGCGTCGACGTTCTTTCCGGGAGAGAGCTTTTCAAACACAGATACTGGGAAAAGCTTGTATTACGCCGCCATC
Source organism: Holotrichia oblita (assembly GCA_023690525.1). Taxonomy (NCBI): domain Eukaryota; kingdom Metazoa; phylum Arthropoda; class Insecta; order Coleoptera; family Scarabaeidae; genus Holotrichia; species Holotrichia oblita. The sequence goes on along the minus strand of CM043016.1, from coordinate 55,344,045 downwards.
TACCCATCCCTAACTCTAACGTAAACTTTTAGCCGACGAAACAACTCGCAATCACAAAATAATATCCATTTAAATTGTTATTGCTTAATTTCTGGCTACAAGCTTCATTTTGCGGGAGCAGCTTTTGAGTAAAGCTTTCAGTATTTTTCAATTACGCAGCAGAAATGCGGTTTTTGCGAATACGATAATATATATACTAGGCCAGAGAATGCGCATTATATTTAATTTAAAGGTCTTAAATTTTAACGTCAGAATAAATAATGAATTTATTTCTATATCGTTTTAATAATTAGATTTCTTGTACTTTTTAATGTTTTCTAACGCTAAATGAATTTATACCATGTTGGTTATCTTAAATTGAAAAACAGCAGAACACTATAAGTGTGTGTTAGTTATCTATATATGGAAATATTTAATATGTAATTATGTAGTTGTTTTAGAAACGGATGTACGTATAAGTAAATATTTTTAGAAGTAATTAAAAAAATCTCTACCCAATATTACTATTACAATATATCATTTAAGTAAACTTTGTTAAAAAACCGGATATGTTGGAAAATGTGTTGATGTCCACCACCTTAGTGCGGCACGTTTGACAACGTTTCATGAGGTTCCGAAACACATTGACAAGTGTTTCAGGCGTGATTGATTTGATTACGAGTTAGTTTGACTCTTTACTTCTGCAATGGATGAAACTGGTTCACGAAACTCCAGCTCTCATAAGAAGAAATTTGGGCGAGATTAATCTGGACCCCTGGTAAGTCATAATCTAACTCTGAATAACTGTCGCAAAATCCCAATTTGTTTTGAGACGGGGAAGCAGATGCCTAATCTTGCTGGAATTCAGCAGTCGGGGCAACTGATCTCTAATAAATGTTATTATTATCATGTTGATGTAAAACAGTGGTCCCAGAGTTCTTTTTCTCAATGTACCACACCACACACCAATTTTTTTTTAGTTTGAAGACTGCTTTCGTGATAAATGTAAAAATTCAAGCTTGATTAAGATCGATAATTACGGCGGCTAATCTCAGCTATGATGATTATGTAAAAAACTATCTGTACCTATAATTGCTAAGGATAAGGAAATGACCTAAAATAAAGTGCGATCTGAAATCATAAAAAAGCGCATAATGACAATGGTGACTTTGCAGTTCGAAAAACTGACTAGATACTGAATCAAGAATTCTGGATACTAAACCAGTAAAGGAGATAGAAACTTGTATTCGTAATTGTGGCTTCTGTAGGATTGTCCGAATAAAAACATGGAAAACAATAAAGATTCCTTAATCCCATCCATAAGGAAGAACCGCTGAAGGATATGAATACCTGTTGCTAATTGTTGATGCACTTACGAAGTTTGCGTGGCTTTTCCCTACTAAGAGTGTTTCGACATCAGAAATCATTACCAAATTATATTTGATGAAGACCAATTTTGGTAACCCGAAACGTATTGTTGCTGGTCGAGGAACAACCTTTGCGTCTGAACAATTTAAATCGTATTTTGAAACTAAGAACATTACTTTACTCCTCATTGCAACAAGAAATGGACATGTAGATAGAATTCATCGAGTAATCATATTAGCTTTGACGAAGTTATCAATTGAAGATGGAAGTCGATGGTATCAACATGTACCAAATGTGCAACTATGTTTAAATAGAAGTTTCCAGAGATATATATGATGTAGTCTAGGAGAACTTATGTTTGGTGTTCCCTTGAAAACCGGAGAAGATAATTGAGAAATAATACATAAGTGCTTTGACAGAAGAGCGTGATAATCTACGAAAGACAGCTAAAAGAACAATTTTGGAAATTGAAGAAGAAAACCGCAGAAACTTTAATAAGACCAAAAAATCCAAGAGAGTATAAATTAGGTGAATTACTGGCAATAAGACGAACCCAATTTGAGTAAATTTAAAACTAAGTTTCTTGATCCATACAAAATAATTCTTGTCAAACCTCATGACAACCACGACATGCAACAAGTTGGTCGAATTGAAGAACCGAACCGAACTTCAATTGCCGTAGATCTTATGAAACCCTGGTCTAACTTCGAAGAAGAGGTTTATGTTGAGATAGAAGACGAGTAAATGTTTGAGCAAGCAAATGAGGCAAAAAGACCAACTCAAATAGTTAACATCCCTAGACCTGCTCAAGAAGAAATTTTGGAAGTGAATTTGATCCGGATCCTCAAGTGCCAACTTTAGGATTCGAGTACGATTCCCAAGTCAGAAAAGGCCGAGTTTTGGAATCGGTATGCCACTATTCGCACGATTTACGCAGGAGTAGTGGTGGAAATAAGAACAAAACATGGTAGATGTACATATTTGTTGAGTAATAGTTTTTAACAGATGTCAACCTTGATATCTACGATAGGTTATAACAGCATCGTTTTCAATGCTTTAATGTGGTTGTTATAACGAAATACACATTATGTCTTCACAAACGTCAAGCTTTGCTTTGTGTGGAGCATATAATGCTTGTATATCTTTCTTCTTTCTCTTCTAGATCTAGACAATTTTTATTCATAATGCTTTTGTATGACTGTAAATTACAATATATTGACTGCAGTTTCTAAAATCAGATGGACATATGTCAATAAATGTGACCTGAAATAAAAATTGTCAATAAGACAGGCACATGTCAAAATTATTGTCGTAAAACTATTCATATTTTTGTATGTTTTCGATGTATTCTTCTGGGGCAGAGACTAAATCTTTCAGTTAATATGAAGGGTGCAAGAGGAATTTTACAATCTCTTAAGCTCTTCAACAGCGAAAGCAAGATACAGCAATTGGCTGTCGGTACAGTAGCAGGTGTTGGAACAGGCTATTTAGCATTAAGGGTGGGGAAATCAGTCGCCTTCTTAGTCGGTGGTAGTATCATATTATTTCAAGTGGCACAAAATCATGGACTGACCAAGATGAATTGGAATGATGCACGAACCAAGACAAAATGTATCACGCGAAGTTGGGAAGAACTAGCTTCCTGCTGGCAAAAGCAGGCCGTTGCCTACGGTAAAGCTAATGGTAGTTTCGGAGCTGGTTTCGTTGGAGGTTTTCTAATTGGTGCGTCGATGGTCCACTGATGTTTGCTTGTAATAGTGTAATACTGTGCTGTATGTACGTATACTATGTAAAAGTTTTAAAAAGAGACATTGAATATACGTTGTGAAAGCAATTGCTTATAAATTATTTTATTCGGGAGTTTATAGAATATATGAAGTACTTCATATTATGCTCTGCTTTTGGTAAGTACTAAAGCTTGTAACCAACTCAAGCTCTAAATCAGAAGAATTAATATGTGTCCTGCTGCCACAAAAACAGTCTGCAATATTGTAAAAAAACAGAAAATTTGAACGTAAGCATTTAATTTTCTCTTTTCGTATTCTTATATTTTCGGTGCAATAATTGAATATTAAAAATGTTGATTAAATGAGTCCTTAGTTTTAAAGCTTTTGCGTCAAGATGATCTTATGTACACAGCATTTCCTTTTTTACGAGATCTCATTATTATTCTCGTATACCAAGTCGGAAAGTATGGGGTGGTGTCGACATTGTAAAAAGTATGTTTCATTAACATAGCCCTTCTGCACAAATTTTCTGCGTTTCACATTCATTTCATTCATAGCTGTTTATTATTTTCGCATTAAGGAACAAGATAATAGAACTTTCTAGAAGAATATACATAGATAAACATGTATTTGAATTTCTTATGTGACATACGCTGTGGATAGCATTGTAGACAAAATAAAAAATTATAAATATTAATTTCACAAGTACATACAGTTTTCAACTTATACCTAAAGGATAATAACTGAGGAAGTCGTTAGTAAGCGCCCATTATGATATCCTCTACGACTTGAAGTAATCCAAAATCCGATTCCAAACTGAGATATACGATTTCCTACAAAGAACGTATTACCGGGAATTTTTTTACGACCTATTGAGCAATAGCACAAGACAGCGATTTTTATATCAAAGGAGAAACCGGAATGGGGAATTGCGTTGTTGAAAGTTATATACGTCGGAATATTCTGGTAATAAGATAGGTAGGTATATATTTGATTTTATAGCAATATCGAAAGTTTTACTGGAAATAAATGAATTTGATACGTGTTTGTATAAAAGATAGATGGAAAAAATATTAGATTAGTTTCATTCAATCTTCATCATATTCGATTGAATTGCAGTTAAAACATAACGAGGAACTTAAATCAAATTATAAAAAGGGTTTAGTTTTAAGAGTAAATTAAAGAGTTTATTAAACCTAGAATAATAATAGCGTCACAACGTTTTGTACTCTAATATTCTGCACTCAACCTCGCTTTTCATATTTGAGAATCAACATCTCTTGGCAGAATATTGAATTTGTGGTTGTGTGAGAAGTATTTTTGTTACACTTAACTTACACTAGACTTATTTTTTTGTTTTTGAACATAACCTCAATAAATTCTTTCTGGTGTTTTCGAATGAAGATTGCATCAAATGAGGATATCTCTCATTGAACAAACAACAAATTTTTTAACCATCTTGTTACATTCCCCATGAATATAAAATAAATTTATAATATGGATGTTCGAATAATTTTTATTTTTTATTTCGATGGATGTAACGAAACCAGACTTGAAAGGTTATGCTCAGTTACTAATAACAACATTTTTTATCATTTCCATGACTTACTATTAAGAATCATTTTCTACAAACTACAAAACTACTCAAAAACGTTAATAACTCGAAATGGTTGCAGATAGGTATAAGAAATGTTAATATAGTTCGATGCAGAATTTAATTCTACTTCAAAATATTGAAAACACAGTGGGTGATTGTATTTGAGAAAATCGTATTTTAATGGTCTGAAGTTGTATAAAAGGACAATTAAATTTTGGACACACTGTAAAAAATGCACCAGTTCCTAGAACTATAACTAGTAGAAACGTCAAAATTGTTTCTGTTATCGGCAACCCCAAGTTTATGTCAATTTCCGGTACTTTCGGAAATGCCTTCATCCTTAAAATATTTGTAGTGGATATATTTAATTATTTTATATAATATGCACCTTTGTAGAAATTTATTGTCATGGGGCCCAATCTTTCTAATCGGCGGTCTGGCAGTATGTACATATGTATGTATGCAGGGTGCGGCAAAAAGATCTGACGGTTGTAAAGTAAAAACAACATAAAAATTAAAAGTGATAAAACTTGTTTTATTGCTTATTACAAAAAGGACTAGATCTAAATTAATGAAACTGGACATTAAGACAACCGATTTCGTTCGTTTAAGATCTGAGTAGGTGGTTGGGGTGGTAACGATAGGCGCATCTCACAGCCCACACGTGTACATTACTAATAGTCATGGAGTAGTGGTCGGCTGAGTACCGTGTGCGTTTGTTGTCGACACATTTTTTGAAAGTGGCGATTGCTGCATTGCTCTCATAGTCTCAACTAGGAATACAATTCTGCTATTGGTGAACAACTTCATTCGGGTCAATGTTAAAACGGAAGTCGACATGCCGTCCAAGATCAACGCAGATGCCAGAAAATATCGATCAAGTAAGAGAAGCTGTGGAAATCAGTCCTCGACGGCCAGCCCGTAAACAAGCTACTGCTTTACACATGTCTGACCGCTCGGTACGACAAATATTCCGTTTCGATCTGCATTTCTATCCATATAAAATGGCGATTCTCCAGAAGTTAAACTCTAACGATTATGCAAACCGGATAACATTTTCAGAGCAAATAATTGGCTTAAACACTGATGGTCTTGACGTCAGCAAACAGAACTTTTCGTATTGGTCGGCTATAAATCCTCACGAACGTCCTCTGCATAGTAATAAAGTTACTGTGTGGTGTGGTGTTACGAAAAGTTATGTAATTGGGCCATACTTCTTTGAAGAGGATGGTCGAACCGTTAAGGTCAATTCCCACTGTTATCTGTTAATGTTGAAAAACTTTCTGATCCCTGAACTTCAGAGAAATCGTTTAATGCGCTGGAGGGTCTGGTTCCAGCAGGATGGCGCAACTGCCCGTGCAGCCAATGAGGTGATAGACTTTTTGAAAAGCAAATTTCGAAGGCGAGACATCTCGCGTTTAGGGGACTTTGCATGGCCAGTTCGCTCTCCAGACTTTAGCATTTGTGATTTTTTCTTGTGGGGATTCCTTAAAGCAAGAGTTTACACAAACAGACCCCACACACCATTCGAACTGAAAGAGGCCATAAGCCAAGAAATCGCCTACCTGTCTCCTGTATTATTAGAGAAGGTGTTCGACAACTTTAGTACAAGACTGGAAGAATGCTTGTTCGAAGAAGGACATAATTTAAAGAACACTATCATCCAATTCCTAAACGGATAAAATCGGTTGTTCTGATGTCATTTTCATTAATCTACATGTACTTCCTTCTGTAGTAAGCGATAAAACAAGTTTTATCACATTTCATTTTTATGTTGTTTTTACTTTAAAACCGTCAGATCCTTTTGCCGCACCCTGCATTTATTTCTTTTCAAGTTTTAGAATTACTTAAAAAAAGTTGATAAATTTTATTTTATAAAATCGCCTAGCCTATGTCCATGTGCTAAGATAATCGATAAAATCTATCGAGTATAAACATCCCAATACTGACCTAATAGATAAACAACCTTGAAATCTTGAAAATTGAATTTTCTACTTTTTTTGTCAATAAATTTTTTTCTGAATAATCGATAGTGCTTTGTTAGGTTTTGCAATACTGAATTTGATAAAGCACGGTTTCCTAACTAATTACCTAACATTTTTATCTGTATATCCATTAATTTTTTAGAAATGTACTTGTAGTAGTCCGCAGATGTCCATTTCTTTATAAAAAAGGAGTTTTAGAGGCAAGGTTTATTAGGCAAAGTATTCTTGACTTATAAACGTATACATATAAGCGAAATGTTTATAATTCCAAAGTTAAACAGACATCTTACGAAATCGGGCATTGCTTTCCAGGGTAAAATGCCTTTAAACATCTTGAAAAGCTTATTTGTTGTTAAATATGTATGTTACAAGAGGTGTGCGAAATTATATTTATTCACAAATTAAGTGTACAAAATGTACGGCGTTTCGTATTCTTTCTTTTAGTATTTCTCCACTGTTATCGGCTGTCAGTAAACCAGGTTTTTGGGACAACCCCATAAAAAATCTAGTATAGTGAGGTCGGACGACCTTGAAGGCCCGCGATCGAACCATTTCTAGCAATCGACCTTTCTCCAAACACCAAATTTATCAATTCAACTACGCGTGCTGTTGAATGTGCAGGATATCCGTCTTGCTGGAAATAAATTGCTTATCTTTCTGTCAGCGGCACATCATGTAAGTAATCTTCCCTGAATCTTTCAAGTAGCTGTAGATAAGTATCCTGATTTAGCCGTCCCTCTATGAAGTAATGTCCAATAATGCCAAAACGATAAGAAATAGCACGCCACACCTTCACGTTTTAGTAATACTGTCTTCTACAATTTATCAGAAAATTTGGATTTTGTGTAGACCAGTAGCGACAATTTTGAGGGAAAATAAATATTATAGATCAGTTTCGTAAGTTACACGTGTTTGTTTACGTGTTGTAAACTTTTCTGTCTTTCAATTTCGTATTTACTCTTCACAATAATTATTATTTTAGGTTAGGCAACATTAAACTGCCAGATATACAAGTAGATGTTTGTCGTAACATAACAAATTTGAAGAAATGTGACAATAAAATTCCAAAATAGGATTATGTTATCCTGAGAAACATCGCTGGATATTTCAAACAATCTCTTTTATTTGTTTGGGCTTTTATTAAGTTTATAATAATTACCTGAATGTCCTACAGAAATGGTGGCGTTCAATACAATTTCACAACAAATAGTAATGCAAAGATGTTTTCAGTTTTGTAGAAGCAAGCATACATCAATAGAAGACCTACTGGAAAATTGATAAAACCTAATGATAATAAAACTTCTTATAAACTTGTTGGATTATTTTTTGCACAGCAAACATTTTGAATAATTTGTTTTTTTTTTTAATAGAGTAAATTTGAAATAATGCATAAATTTACTCAATTTTTACTACTAAAATGTTGAACTTAGGTATAAGGAATAGGCAAAGTTGTAGAATATTTATTTCTGCGTTTTACTGATCAACAATATACTGGGTGTTCCATTTGAATTAACGGAGATTTTTGATATTTTGCTTCGTCAAATTTTACAACATTATCTAGGCAGCCCGTATACTGTAGGTCAGTTTCTGACATAGTGTTTTGAAGAACCATTATTGCTTAACATTTGGTAAAAAAATAGCTTTTCTGTTAAATAGCCACAAAATTTGCAATATTGTGATTGACAAAAATTTACTAGAAAAACATAGTACCTAAGCCAAATATGTCAAAGACCGTCAGTCTTTTTATATGAATACCATACATAAAGTCCCTTTTATTTTTCACATAGATTCAAAATGAATGATAAAAAATATAGGTTTGTATTCAAAAAACAAAGTTGCTGTCTGTGCAAAGGAAATGGGACACTCTGTATAATCGGCATTATTTTAGGTTTGTAGATCTTGAGAAAACTAGACTCGTGAAATAAAAAAAGTTTCAATTATCTCTCTCTTCAACCAAGATATTTGACTTCCGTGTACTAGGTGGGCACCCTGTATATTATCGAAGTATACATATCAGTTAGTAAAAATGCTATCCAAGGAAGAAAAAAAAACAAAAATACTCTAAATACAATAAATAAAATAAACTCAATGTTTTTCCGATAATGGAGATGGCATCTTCAGGAGCAGGCTGTAAGGGATTTCAGAAGAAAACCACGCTAGAGGCGACAACCTTCTGACATCAGAAAGTTTTCGCCTCTAGCAAGGTTTACACGTCTGGTTAGCGGAACCTCCTGATATCTCTTGCTGAAGTTTTGCTCCTAACGCGGTCACAACACATCTTAAAATGAAACCTCTCTGTACATTGTATTTTTTGAAAGATAATGATACAACAAATGCACAAATTCAATAAAACAAACTATTTTACGCTCAAGATTCGAACAATTATATTTATTACTGTTTATATTGTCAAAAACATTGCAAAAGTTTTATATGTAGGTAACAATACAATCACGGTAATAGTTTATTTGTTAATTTGATTTAGAGCTCCAGTTCCAATATTTCATAAGCTGCATTACTTGACTCGATCACTGCAACACAAATTGCTGGGTGTAAATGTACATATGTACATACGTCGAGTTATAAATTTACTCTTAACAATTATTCTCCCTCTGCTCTAATTGCAGACAAATCAACAACTATACTAGTATTAGTTTCATACACTTTTTGGTTATGCTATAGAATTGCTATTCACCAGCTTCAAATGATATATTTCAAAACCATAACTTCTATATATATTTACAAGTTTATATAGTGCATTATTTATTTTCCCACATATAACAGAAATGTGATGAGGAAGATGGCTTTCACACTTATCCTGTAGTGCCAACAATACTCGATGCTTTCTGGCTTTGTTAATTCCTCCGCAATTGTCTCCAAAATGTGAATAACCGTTCCCTTTTCCGTTGTGAACGTCTTATGTCGATTTTCTGTCAGAAACATATCGCAAAGGAGAAGCGGGCAAGTCGGAGCCTTCTTCCCTCGAAAATAGAGCCGAAGTCTCGTTTCGCGCCTCAAGTGTCCTTTATCAATAACTGGAGTGGCGGCAGCGTTCGACGAAATATTTTGTCGTCTAATGTGGCAACGCGTTAACACACAATAAAGTTTGCTGTGTAATCGATTTTGCGGATGGTTATATATAGAATTCATTTATTTTGATTTTATTTTTTGTTGACATCAGAATTAATGGTTTTCCCCAGACCTTCCTTGTGAAATATATGTTTACTGTAACGTACAGCACGTCTTTATTTATTTAGTATATATAGACTACTAATAGAGTCAAATTTAAATGTATGACACAGCATAATATAGTGTATTTACAATGAGAGGAGGAAACTAGGAGGTCAAAAATCTGTTAAATATATTGCAATTTCTCCACCAGAAACTTCATCATTCAAATAATATTAAATAGAATGAAGCACCGACGAGCATCATGAAAAATTAAAAGGCTTGGATTTGGAGTTTTACATTTCATTATCAGTTATTAGGGCTATACCATCATTTTCTAAGGAAGCTGCCCATTATGGTTTCGGGCTCTATTCCAAGTTAAGGTAAAATTGCGGAATCAATAACATTCGCACGAGAGATAATTGTAACGTTTTGTTTCATTTGCCACAAGATGCACACGCTTAGCTGCCAGATTTGGAACGATCGACTATTAGTGATACAGTGCAACACGGATCCTTTTTCGTTCATATTGCTAAATGATCATACACGATGAATCTATTTAATTTTATTATCCCAATTAAGTTAAAGGGTCGATGGCCGCAGTGGTTAGGCGGCTGACTATTGTTGTGAGAGGACGATAGACGCCGGGGTTCAATTCTCTGGAGGGACGGTGACATTTTTTCAGAGAGTTTAATCCCGGATCGACTTGCCATTCGCTGTTGGGAGCAAAGTGATTAACAGCGCGGCATCATAAAAGGCGATATGATGCTGTCACAAAGCCAATTGAACACAACATACACACACAAAAACTACACCGCGAGAGTTGCAGTAATAGCCAGACAAGCGATACAGTTTACGGAGTCACTGCAACTAAGCACCCACCACATTATATATAAAAAAAGTTGATGCGGATACCATTTGTTTTTCCAGAAATTAAGCAGATTCTGTAAGCTAAGAAACAATTTCAAGATTGTCTATCTTGTTTAATTTCATCTTAGTTTTTAATTCCAAAGAGCTCTTGATTCTTCAGCATTCTTCACACAGAATGAAGTGTTAGCTCGATTATTCCACTCATCTGAACAGAATATAATATTTTCTCCAAAATTTCTTACATTCTTAACGTTTTTGTCTCGAGACATCATCAACGTCAATCATGTAAATTAAACCGTCGTTGTGTCCCTTCCAAATATTATTTTGCATGTAAATTGGGGGAATGGAAATAAATTGCCGTTTGAATGACAACGTTCCAGCTTTGAATACATTACCTCTTCATCACTTCCTCAAGTTCCCTTTTCGTTTATCGCAACACCACCCTTTCCGTCACTTCTCCCCCGTTTTCACTCACTACGCTGCAGTAGCTCATCCATTGTCTCCATCAGTTATTTTCACGAAACGATAATTTGATTGATTATGGATGAAGTGCTGGAACAAGTTCATCTCCTAAAGACATCATCTTCCAACTCTCGGAAATAGTGCGAGAATTAAGGAAGGAAGGATGATGTTACTTGGTAGCTCCCCACCTCACGGAAAGTTGGAAATTCACCCCATCCGACGCGTCGGCGAGTAAACTAAGGGAGGTGCGGCTATTAGGTGTTCGTATAATTCGATGTGTCGGTAGTTGCTGATGATAAAGAGTTCTGATCACGTTTGAAGTTTCCCTGTCAAAATATTGTTAAGTGAAGCGAGGAGGTGAATAGAAGGATGGATAGGTCGAAGGGTGTGAAGCAGAGCTATCCCCGACGGAGGCCGCCGGCTGGTTGCTTTTGTAATCCTCTAGTTGTTTGCTGTGGGAAAAGGAGTTTCGAACGCTTTGAGTGATAACAACGTTTGCGTTCCGGTGATGATGTTAATCGCTCAAGGGCATGTTTGTGTTTGTTATTATGTTTATGTGTTTCGTGGAAGGTGATACTGGGAAATGTTTGGTCGATCATACTAAATATTGTGTTGATTTATTATATGGGGTGAACTAACTTAATTTAGACTTGGTTGATTTTTAAACAAATGTGTACAAAAGGACTATAAAACCGTTCATTCCAATTATCTCTTTTAATGCATTTCTCGTTAAGTATAGAAATTATAGAATTTTAAGTATTTACAGATTAGTAATCTCTAGCGAGGTGTTTAATTAAAATTGTTTCCAGACATTAGTCGATAGGTGCAGAGGTAAGAGCTACTGACCGTACGTAGGGCAGTGCATACGGGCTGGTGTTCGAACATTGTAGGTTTCGTGTGAGACTTCTTGATAGATGGGAGCTACTTATAACGAGATAATGTTATAACAAAGCCATGTCAACACAATAATACAACTTAGAAAGCCCATGCAGCTGCATCCACCACAGATAAAAACTTGCTGATGTATTCGATAGCCCACTGTTGTGAGTCTATAGCATCCTGAATCATCTCTCTAGACGGGGTGGGTGGAGTGAGTGGCGCAGGTAGCGTTTGAGTGTAGAGCTGGTTAAGTTAAAGGAAGTAAATATATAGATTGATTGAGAGAAACGATAGACAAAACTTTACACGTCATCGCTAAGTGCTAGGGCTCCCTTTATCCTGACTCTATGAAGAGATCTGTTCAAACCGTATACGCCAGTGTGCAGCTCTAAGATCTTGCTAGATGCTAAAATTCTTCAAGTTTGCAATACCCAAGTGTCTGGTTCGGGGAGGTTAGTTAGCATAGGATTAGAGATATTGTTGGAAATTGGAATTATTGTTTTGTAGGTACTAATAAAGGAATCGATAACGTAGTTAGCACACAAAAATAAATAAGCTAAACACTCCTGGAAAAGGAAAAACCAACACAGTAATTATTAAAATCATGCTGAGCAGGGTGGTTCATATGGATCTTTATTTGTCAAAAACTCTGTAATTTGAATCTTAAGACACATTCTCGTGATGCAGTGATGCATCCGTTCTTTGGCTATTGGTCTCCATTCCGAACTTTGTGGTAAAAATCCTGAGCTTACTGGTGAAATAGTGGAATAACGTTTCCTGATAAAAATACCAGTTTCCACAGCGAATGCGAATGCGATCTGAGCTCTTCGCAAGTTTCCTGTAATATTTAACTTTGTAGATAGTTCTGTTGTGTAGCTTAACATTTGATTCTTTAAAGATAATGACCAATTTACGACACAGAAAATATGTTAGTTTATCTCTGAACTTTATAAAAAGTTAGTTCCTATTCTTTAATATTTTATCTTTTTTTGATGTGATGACATTTGAATTACAATATTGTTAGTGACGGTAGGTTCAATCAAAGAAGTCTCATAAACAACCGCAGATCTTAGACGGATTAGTTGTAAGTGTCCCCTCCCAGCACTGGTACTCCAAAGTATGTTCCAATAACTTAGTCCACTGTCCACTTCAATTTGCGAATATGTTTTCTGGGTATCGCCTCTTATCACATTTATCAGTAAATACTCCATTTGATTTACTTTAAAGGAGTTACATTTGTATCATTGACTTGCACAACAATTCATCCCGGTATTCTTTTTGTTCCCTTGCGTGAGAACTTAACATTTAATTTTAAAGTAATTTAGGACTTCTAAGTACCTTCTAGGCAACCAATATGAAACAAACCTCCGTTACAGATGATGTCATTGATGGCCAATGTTTTACAAACTCTGTTCTTGGCAGAACGCTTGTCACATTCGAACTGAAGCTCTTTGAAATTATCCTAGGTCCTACAATATTCCTCACGAACCATGGTGTATTAACAATGAGGTAGTAGGTGTGATTCTTCTAATATTTACCAATAGCTTATGTCACATAAAGACTGATATACCAAAGATACAACTGAATTAGATATAGTTATGGATATACGGACAAATGCCTTTGAAAATCAAGCATAAAGGCATTATTGAGGAAAGTCTTAATTTGTTTCGTGAAACGTGGAGTCTTCAGTACACTAAGAGTCATTCCTAAAGGACGTAGTCGTCAGCATAAATCTGTTAATGAGCAATTTTGGGGCCATTTTGGGTTATTCATAGGTACTGAAAACAATTTTGGAGACAAGTGTGATCTTTGAGGCACTAATTTACTGTACTTCTGCTACTGTAGTTGCCAATGACTGCATTTGAAGGAAGTAACCTGCGAGCTTCAAACGATTCAGCGACTTATTATTTTCTTCACAATTGAAACTTCAGATAAAAAGCAGTCAAGCAAGAAATAATATTACAATAATATAGACATCTCTATCGCTACTCATACTGTTGTGCAAATGTTATGAACTCCATTAATATTTTGCTTGCATTTCAACCACCAACTAATAATTCGCTAGATGCAGGGTACATATTTTACGAACATTATTTATCTGTATAAGAGTCCGTTTCATCACATCACAAAAGAACTACATTTTTGGAAACGTTTATTTTTTCAACAGAGATATCTCAAACCTCTAGTCCTAGTCAATTGTATCAATTTTCCTTATTAAAATTCATATTCATAGTAAACATCGTTTAGAAGCATGTATTTATACGTCCTTTACGAAAATCTGGCCACCTATACAAAACATTTTATATCCCAACAAAAGAAAACAGAAATAGAAATCTGAAACAAACAAACAGGTCCATGTTTGTTGTAGTCGATATATTTTTCTGAAACATGCACGAAAGAAACGAATGAATTTCTAATATACACATGTCACTACATATGTATGGTAGAAATGGTAAACAACTTAATGTCGGCACAACAATGAAACACAATCCCAACATATCAGAAATCGTAAAATAATATTCCATCCAATTCGCGAGTGTTCTCCTTTTGTTGTCGTTACACATATTCCTATATTGCGAATCGTCTGTACAATAACTGTATCGATTCTAGCCATCTGTGATTTAGCAAAACGTTATTATAGCAGATACGACGTCGTATATATTGAAATTTGATATCGATTAGAGGATATTAGTTTTCGCTATGATATTGAAATGATTGCTTTTTGTTTTGTTGCAAGAACTTGCACATAGGCGCTATAGTCGGTATAATAGCAAGGAGGACACAATTTTATAAATAACATGGTGTCCATATGTTCAAATGATAAATTGAAATTGAAGAAATCAGTCTACATACTAAAAAAGTTAGCCGTCAATTTACTGATGATCTCAGTTTCAACTTGAGGGATATAAGTGCACCCAAATATCATCAAAAGATTTCTTACTACGATTTGGACTCATAGAATGCATAGCTTCAAGAAGGACTCTTTTTTAAGGTAGAAAATTTGCTCCCATCCACAGAAATTGGATTAGTAAAACTTTGCATGAAAATTACTTCAAAATTTAAAGCAACCAAATACAAAATTATCCTGTTCTGTGAAACCAGAACACGTTTAAATATACCTCTATACCTTAAGCAATCGATTGCGTAATGCATGAACAGATACGCAAACATCTTATTTTATGTTTGAAACTCTAAATTTTCCCTCTTCACGTGGTAGTTAATTCTGCGGTTCCTGACTGAAACTTACTAATTTAAATTAATACGTATGTATCTGATCGGCAACAAAGGGGCAACTATGGAGTCGATAACGTACGGCTTACTGAGATCCACTTCGACGGTATTACCTCTCGCATTTGCTTAATCAACAAATCTTCCTCAGCGGTGCGGTATTGTTCGGACGCAATTTGTTACGACAATATACCTTGTGGCGTGGCAATACCATCACCGCCAAATGGTTTCTTCCAATCACCTTGGAGTATAATGTTTCTTTGCTACGTCGTATTTACATCGTTCGAATGATCTTTGTTAGCCGCACGGCTTAGTTCAAGTTTATGGAATCTTACGATGTGGTGAGGCCACGTATCTAAATGTAGAATCGATTTTCTGTCGAACTAAATTATATATACAGTTTGTTTTAAGAAAGTAAACAGTAATGTTCCCTGTTATTTTTGAAACAAATCATCGTGGATAAAACAATTTTTAAGCAAGAAAGAATTGTTGAAGACGGTAGGAATGTTGTAAATTTGGATAATTGAAATAGGATCCGATTTTCTGAGCCAATTCTGAGGGGTTAAAGTAAGTCCTGCACAAAGAACATGGAAGTGCAGAACTTTGCTATGAATCTCTTGCTACTTATTACGGTTAATTATTACATAAAGACTGGAAAGAAAAGTAATAAATATGTACATAAATAATAAAACACTAAAAATAATGATTTACGGCAATATTTGATTGTAATTTACGGCCATAACCGTAAATTACAATGAAATATTGATTGGTAATTAAATGCAGAGAGCATTGGCATTCTCTAATTATAGAGTCTCACCAATCTAATAAATAAACACAATCAAGAGTTAGGTAAAACAATCTGTCAGCAGAAGAGGTACAACAAAGCTGTAAAACCAAGACATACGTTTGGAAATAATATTTGAATGAGTATTCTACATATCATTAGGAAGAAACAAGAAATATGTCAAACCAAGGAAGAAACATACGGTTTAGCGAGAATGGTTCTGTCTCTCGCGGTTCGCGGACTCCCATATTTGTTTATTTTGGCTTTATCCTTCATCAATATGTAGTTATATTTTCAATTTGTTTAAATAGTGTTTGAATAAAAATCTTAAAATGCAATTGTTTACACTAAATCTTATCTGCACACGAGAGCAGTTCAAATATTATTTTTCCTGACACAGAATGAAACGACTTGAATTGGTGCAATTTTACATTTTTTAACATAATCTCCTAAGACGTTGACACAACTTGAATAACAACAATAAAGAGCTTTAACGGCCTCAGAAAGAAATGTTTTGTCTTGGCTGTAAACCACTCGTTCGCCTCTATCATCAGTGTGTCATCGTCCCGATAGTGAATCCTACGAAGGTCGCTAAACACTTCAACCCTTAAAACGCCAAAAATCTTTTTACTAAAACACCAACGCGTTTCGACAGCAAAGCTGTCATTATGAAGGCGATAATAATGTTGTCGAAACGCGTCAGTGGTTTAGGAAAAGTTTTTTGGTGTTTTGTGGATTGCACCAAGAGATCCAGTGAAGAACTTCACTACGAAGATGTATGTTTGAGTTTGGAGAATACATGGCTGCCCTATTTTCCAAACCTGGAGAATAGGGCAGTTGTTGGAAAATTTCAGAGCCTGCATTATGATTTGCGGCCATTGAAATACAGCTTCTATGAGCAGAAGCGTTTTCCTGATGAAACAGCACACCACGTGCCCTCTTTTTTGTTTGACAGAATGACGCAGTTTTGAAATTAAAGCAGCATAATATTGTTATAGTTTGACCACATAGTAGAAAGTCCTTCGGCATCCCAAAACACTGTGGCCATGATCTTCCCCGCAGATGCGGTTGCACAAAACCTTCGAGGGGGTGGTAAACCCTTGTGCCCCCATTCCATGCTCTACCTTTTAATTCAGGATCCTAATGGTGAACCCAGAATTTATCCACAGTAACGAATCTCGCTAGGAAGTGTTCAGAATCTCGCTTAATGATGGCCGAATTCGTCTCCTTGCCAAATACTTCACCACCTGATATGAAGGTGCAGATTCACCTAGTAATAATTGTACTATATCCATGTGAATTTTTTACGGTGATCTTCCTTGCAGAGATATTTGATAACCGCTCTGTTCTCAAATTTGTCCAACAATCGGCTCTATAAGTTAATAACTCTGAACATACATCAGCTAAGTGTAGTATGATTTGCCGTAAATAATAGTCAACCTAGATTTCTCAAAAGTTAACAGGAATTAAACATTTTATAAAGGATTGAGGTCGCCGGTAAATGAAATAGAAATCTTCTCTGCCAAAGGTACATACATCTCTCCTCATGGCAGTGAACCTTTTTGAACTTTTTTTTAAGTAAAAAGAAATCGTCCGAATACAAGGCACAAGCCATTGATTTCGATAACACAAACAAGGCTTCATACGTCATACGTTGTAGTTCACGTAAACGCCGCGTTTTGGGAGAGCGCTGTAATCGTGCTTCTTTCTTCCCCGATTTCTAGGTGGAAAAATATATTCTTTCGTCTGGGAATAAAAGAAATGGCTTTTCCTCATGATTATCTTTAAATTTAAAGAATAATTACAAAGTACATAGGTTCTCTATTGACAATTAAGTGAGATTATTGACGACTATCGCAATCAGTGCCATCTATGTCAGGGACAAGAATATCTCTCGTATTATATTGTAATAGTTTTGAGGCTGTCATTCGAGTTGACACAAACATTAATGGACAGATTGACTTTTACGGGAAAGCCGGCTAACGAAGTTAATGGTTGTTGAAATGTGTTAATAACAACGCTTTATTGTCAATTGTAATATAATATTGCAATATTGTTTATGAAGCGCCGCGCGTTTTAAAAGGGAAAAATAACGCGAAAAAAGATATGATAACTAACCTCAAAATATGAATCAGTCATTCGAAAACTATGATATCATAATAATATATCATCACGTATGCAAAATATAATAACCGTAACGATAAAGTCCATTTACCAATGAAAACAGTTTTTTTACCACCTTCAAATTCGTACTTAGCCGTAAAAGTAATATTACCCACATTAATAATTTGGACAAAAGTTTTTCATATACATAATTCGTACACGTAGACTTATAACAAGAAAAGTTCGTCTTTTGATGCTCTTGATTTCGTTGTTGGACCATCATTGGTCACATTACCAAGAAGCTGAGTAAGCGAGTCACAAGAGAAAAATCAATTATCGTTCAAAAGTGTTTAAAAAGTCATAGTTTGTCAGTTTGCATTAT
This sequence comes from Holotrichia oblita, assembly GCA_023690525.1. Lineage (NCBI taxonomy): Eukaryota > Metazoa > Arthropoda > Insecta > Coleoptera > Scarabaeidae > Holotrichia > Holotrichia oblita. Next base: position 55,325,516 of record CM043016.1, on the reverse strand, counting down.
ACACCGTATGTCCCAGTTCTTTCTCTCAAGTGTTTATACATATGTGTATATTACTTACAGTAAAATCAACTGAAATTAAGACAATATTGTGTATATAATTTCATTATTAAAACACTCCTGGCATCAATATTCCTTCACTTAATTTTTTCAAATTGCATCATTTCGTTTTCTCTGTAGTTACAGAATTTTAATCTCTAACGATACCACGAACCACCAAAACCCGCAAAGTTTGATCTGAATCATTAATTATAATGTGATGAAGGAAAATAAAGCGAACAAAATAGTATATGAACAATCTGTTATTACGATCATCAAAGCATAATATTTAACAAAAAAGGGAAATGTATCTTTCATTTGCTTATGTACTGTTATACGAGTTGTATTTCATGCCTATTGAGTTTATATGCTTTAAATTAAAATGCTGGTATTCTTGTAACCGAAATATTCTTTCCAAGTTTAATTTCAAAGCGTTTGGTATTCTTTGTATCTGAACTGCCCATATCAAAATTTAACGAGATTACATCAATTTCTGTTCCGACGGCAACTGAATTGGACATTCCGCGAACAGTTTTCCAATATTTGAACAGTGTTCAACCCAAACGTGAGCGGCAGAGAAAAAGGTAGCATCAGAAATTGTTTTAATCTCAACAGGCAGAATCGGTTAAGCGCTCAGCCAACAACAACAGGAAAGAAATAACGCGAACACAGTTGATTAGGGACACACTAGGGTAGCGGGAAGTATGCGTTGATGGCTTAGACTCCGAAAGCAACAGAAAGAGATAGCATGGCCGAAAACACTTTGTCCCCATCTCACTCCAACACTCGCCTATCGAAATATTAATTACTTCATGAAAATTGAATTTGGCACTTGAAGAGGGCGCTTCGAGCGCTACGATTCGCTTTCCCGACTCGCTCAAAATCAGTTTTTAATGGTAGAGACCTGCGAAAAATGCCCTCACCGTGACGATCGCCTGTGCCGGGCGGGACCCCACTGTAAATAGAAACGTAATTTAAATGATTTCACCGCCGAGGAATGTTTTCTTTCGTTTATTCATCTCTTTTCCTTCATTTCCTTTTTCGTTTTCGTCAAAATAGAGGAGAAGGGCTTACTAAAAAACGAGAAATACTAACCCCGTCAGATGCAATTATGGAAAAATCGATTTAATTTATTGCGATTTACCAAACGCTGATCGGTATATTCGAGCCTAACAGGGGTCCTTGAAAAACTAATCAAAGCGAAACGTTTTCATTAAAGTTGAATTTTGAATTTTTTCTGTCAAATTAGAGTAATAAAAAATATTTGATTGCTTTTTATGGTAAATACATCAGTATTACCGTAATAGTTTGAGGTAATAGGACAGATGTTAACAAATTATTTCATTAAAGCAGAACAAGCTCATTATACAGGGTTGCCCTCTTGGCCTTCTTTCTTAAATAGTACGTTTAATATTGATTTGATCAAAAAATGTTAAGCACGTTTTTTATTCGGACATTTCTCGTTTACAATTTAAAAATATTTTCAGTTCCCTAAGGGACTCAGTTTTATCTGTACAGGACCATACTTAGTTTTTTTTTATGGAACACCTTATATATTTTTATATTTTTGATATCTACATCGAATTTTAAGTCAACATTGTTAAGACTTTTATCCGCATAAGTCTAGCCCTTTAGGAGAAAAAACGTGTTTTTGTTAAATTTCCTTCGAAATGACTGATGTTTATTTAAAAATCATATCTACTCAATCCTTGACTGGAGAGTGATCAAATTCGAGATTATCATAAACTAGAACGTGTTTTAATTTTTTGTAGGTTGAGTTTTAATGAAATTTATTGTAGATGGTCTTTATTGATATTTCTTTGACAACCGCAGAAAGAGGCCCTTAGGGAACTCAAAATATTTTTAAATTATAAACGAGAAATGTCCGAATAACATATGTACCTACTTAAAATTTTCTGATCAAATCAAACGTACTATTTAAGAAAGAAGGCCAAGTGGGCAATCCTGTATATCAATGAGCCTAAGAAATTATTTAGTAAGATAATAAAAATGAATCCTTGGTTTCTCAGTCTAGAAATTATGTTGTTTTTACCATTCCAACTACGAAGTATGTTATAGATAATGATGTACAACATACTAATGTTACACTGCAAGCCTACATAACATAAGCTATTGCTTGAAAAATATCAGAATTGTTGTTCATACAAGTTAGTGACGCGATCGCAATGAAAATATGGACTAGTATTCGGAAGGACGTTGATGACTCCAGGTAGACATCGTCTCTAACTCTTAATCTCTTTTATTTCTTTTGCTAGTAGCAATTATACCATAAGCGCCTATTACAAGCATTTTTTGTAGATATACAATTTTATGTACGTCTATATTACTGGGTACAATCTTCCTGCTAAAGATGTTAGAAATGGGCAAGTGAAGTAGACGGTTTAAAAAAATTTAAGCTTTGTGATTTAAAAAAATATTATTATATTTTTGCACACTCTGCACCATTTGCATAAATTTTTAAAACTTCTGTCAATTATGTGACCTACATTATCTAAACGTTAGGGTATGATCGACGCGCAGGTGTGTGGTACACCTGCGTCCTTGTATGGCTTGAATTGTACCATCAGATTTTTTTCTATTAACTTACAATTCTTTACAAAGCACTCTGTTTACCGGTACAGTTCTAACGACAAAATATTGGCGATCCTTTAGGTGAACCAACACTATACATATAAAAAGATTATCGAAAGGTTAACGACAATTACCTAAACCAAAACTTTCTTTAGGGTGCACATTTTCTCGCCTAAGCTGTAAATTGATAAAATATTCATCGGTAGAAGCCAGGCACTACATTTTGAATCCAAAACGTATCGGCCTTCCTATCAAAAGCATTTTTTCTGAATGAATGCGATAATAGATTGACAAGTGATATCTAAAAATATTTAACTGATTGTTATCTGGATGAATTTGTGTTTTATGTCGAGGAATTTGTTTTGCGACATCATAACTTTTACAGAAGAGTGGAAGAGTGTGACGTCAGGTGGTATTCAACAAACTCTAATATTGAATACATGGCTAATATGGTATGTAGTCACAAATATAGAAGCACATCGAACCACTCTTGTCAGAGCCACTAGTTAGATTATATAAAATGTACAAATATAACTAAACGTCTATATCTCAATGAAAATTGAACAGATTATACCTATATTTAAACAGGGCGAAAAATAGTAGTTGATTATTTTAATAGCAAGTCTCTCTTTTATAGAGAACAATATGGTTATTTAAAAATAGATCTACTGTATTGCCATTTGTAATTTTATAGAAAATGTAATTAATAATCATGATTATCAACTTAAGATATCTGCTCCTCTATTTGACCTCTAAAGGACGTTGGACTGTGTATGTCACAGAATATTTTTGAAAAAGTTGGGATACTATAGAGTGAAGGGCAGAACACTGAGCTTTTTCAAATCGTATTTGGCAGGCAGAAGTCAAATTGTACAAGTTGGAAACTCTAGATCTAGGAAAAAGTATACAGTCTATAGAGTACCACAAGGCTCTAACTTGGCACCTATATTCTACCTCATTGATGTGAACGACATACTGGCTTGAACAAAAGAAAAGTTGGCCGTATTGGAAGCTGAAAACTAATTTAGTTCTCAACAAATAAACTGACTAGAGTGAAACAATTACTCTCGGTCTACGATTACGAAATCCACAGACAGTAAAACTTTTGGGTGTGTGTATAGACTCTGTATTGAATTAGCAGACTATAAATTTGGCTAACAAATTAAACAGCACGGTTTAACAAATACAAAAGATCGTCAACGACGCTGATGTCAGAACCGTCAAATTGATTTATTATGCCAAATTTTATGAGTACGTAAATAATAGCTTATGCGCACAAGAATATTACTCAATATACAATTACCAGAATTATACCATTTATCCCAATCAATGTTGCGTTTTCGCAACGCTATGTTTGTAAATATTTAAGAAATATATTCTGGAAAAAGTGATCGATATACAAAAATATAATAAGCAACTACAACGGGTGCAAAGAAATATGCTGCTGCGTGTAGCGTCAGCGTACAAAACTGTATCAAGAGAGGCATTTCAGGTAATCACAGGGACAGTGCCTATAGATCTCTTGGTTCGGGAAAGAAACTATCTACATGAGAATAGAAACGGCGAGCTGCAAGAGATAAAATTGCAAGCAAGAAACGCTACGCTGAAGATCTGCCAGACAGGATGGGACAACGAACGCATCAAGGTACAATTGACAAAAAGGCTGATAGGGGATCTGAAGACATGGATAAATTGTGAACACAGGCAAGTTGATTATTATTTTACGCAGGTCCTAACAGCGCATGACGTAAATAGATCTTTTGCCAAACGAATAAATAAGGACCGACGCATGTATTTACTGTGGCATGGAGGACACAGCGTAGCACACTATCTTTGAGTGCCCGAGGTGGGAGGAGGAGAGACTAGCCACACATATAAAAGTGGGATACATACTAATACCGCATACCATTGTACCAAGAATAACAGAGACCACTGTAAACTACAATCATGATATGATCGCTGACATTATGCTGACATAGGAAAGAGAAATGCAAGGCAGATAGCCCGCAGGCCGCACCCGATGTGATGTCTCCCTGATAATTACGGGTGCGCTGCTATGAGGCCGTTGAGTCAGGAGGAGCTTTTTAGTGGATAAACAGCACATTGCCTGGTGCTGGACTCCCACACAGCGTCCATAAAGGATTTTCTCCTGGGTAAAAAAAAAAATGTTTTGCTATTAGCAGTGCATCCACCATTATTAGTTTTAATGTTTTTTTTTTGTAATGTTGCGTTCACGCAACCATGGGAACAAATCGGTTAAAGAACCATTTCAGGAAACAACAGGGCTCATTTATTAACGAGGAGAAAATGAATAGAAAATAAAAATGAATGTTTGTTTCATATGCAAATATGCCAACATTTTAAAACAATCACTTTTGGATTCGTTGGCATCTGCATCTATTTCTCTGCTGGATACTGAACGCATCATTCAAGAAATAGCTGATCGAGAAAAACGTAAGGACAACATTGTCATTTTTGGTTCTACTGAGGTAGCATGCAAGACAAACAATGAGCAGATTGCGGTTGTTGTTCACACAGTTATGGAAATCTGTAATGCTGTCCAAATTCAGGAAACAGACGACAAAGAAGTTTCCAGACTTGGTAAATTCGATGCCTTGCTAGTAAATCGTTGTCGTCCAATTAAAGTATATCGTTTTCTTCTGAGTCCTCTGTTGCTGGTATTCTTCGGAAGGTTTCTAAATTGAAATCAATTGCTGAATTTTCTGGTCTGTCAATTTATAGGGATCGTACCCCAATACAGCTACAGCTCCATAAGGAAGTGAAAGCTGAAATGAGCCACCGTACAAATAAGGGTGAAACTAATCTAAAAATTACGCAAGAAAAAGGAATTTCAACCATAATTAATTCTTTAAACTAAATAGTTCCAACGGTTCTTCCTTTGCTCTTTAAATGTATTGAATGTTCGTAGTTTAAGGACGAAGACTCACTTATTCTTTTCCAATATGTGTGAATCTTCATGTGACATTATTGTTATTACAGAAAGTTGACTTGATGATTCGATTTCTAATTCAGAACTTGTGCCTTCACATTTTAACATTGTTAGATGTCCGTTCATTGTTCTAGGGGTGGTGGTGTTTTTGTAGCTTTGTCTTTGAAGATCTCTTACCGGTGGTTGATTGTTCTTTCATTTCTTCTTTAGTTCCGTTGGTTGATTTAGTAATTTGCAATTGTAAATACAATTCTACTTCCTTTTACCTCGTGGCTCTTTATATTCCTCCTAATATTGATAAGCCCATTATTTTGATTGGTGATTTTAGTCTATCGCAATTTGTTACAGATCCATTATCTTGTTCTAAGAGTTATGCTTTTAGTTCTTTATGTAACTGACTTAACTTATTTTCGGATAACCTTCCTCTTGTTCCAGTTGATCCATATCATCCCGCTTATGTATTTCCTTGTTGTATCCTGTGTCTTCTCAAGGTTATTGTGCTTTTCTTTCCAACAACAACTCCAGATATAATTGTAGCAAAGCTAATTTTACACAAATCTGCCAGAATTTTCTCAATGCTGAATGGACAATGGAACAAATTACTGATGTTAATGCTGCACTGGATATGTTTTATACAGCTCTTTATACTATTTTCAATCAATCCGTACCCAAACATTTTTCTGTTCCTTCCAAATCAAAATATTCGTACTGGTTTTCAAGAAGGATCATTTCTAACCTAAAATTGAAGGAGTGTTATCACCGTAAATGGAAGTGAGTTTTACTGTAATAAGTTTAGGAGACTTCGCCCATTATATAAAAGTGATATTGCAACAGCCTATTCATCACATCTTGAGCGCGTTGAAGCTTCCACTCAAATTAATCCGAAAGAAGTTTTTCGGTACATTAACGTGAAACAAGGAACAACTGGCATTCCAAATACTTTATTTCACAATGTCTTGAGTACCCTCAAAATATAGTAGTTGCATTTGCCAATAATTTTTTTCAGTTCACATAACTTGTACTGGTTTCTCTCAGACTCACGAACCATCCAATCATATTCCTTTTACACTACTTCCCTAGCTTTCTTTTACATGACGCACGGTTCGCATTGGCTAAGCCTTTGTTAATTATGAATTTGGCTATTAAAACTTATACTTTTTCTATACTTTGGAAACGTGCTATAATTAGTGCTGTTTTTAAAAAACATGACAAAACTCAAGCTAATAACTACAGGCCTATTTCAATTCTTTCCAATTTTACCAAAGTTTTTGAAAGTGGAATCTACTGCTGCTTGTATAATAACACCAAATCTTACATTGCACCTGCACCAGCATCGTTTTGTACGAGAGATCAACTGTCACGAACTTGATATCTATAACTCAGGTTATCAGCGAGCGAATTGATGCACAGAGCCAGGTAGATGTCATATATACTGATTTTAGTAGTGCAACGGATACAAGTCGTCTGAGTTTATTCCGTCATCAGATGTTCCGCAAGGTTCACACTTGGGGCCACTTCTGTTTGTTCTCTTTATCAATGACATATTTACTTGTTTGTCTTGCCACGTCCTCGCATACGCAGACGATATTAAAATATATCGACCCATTGAATCTTGGAATGTTGTACAGCTTCTACAGAATATTTGCCCAATGGTGTGTTGACTTTAAACTAAAGCTGAATATCAACAAATGCTTTGTTGTTTCATATACAAAGAAAATTAACTATATTGATTCCAACTATTCCATACGACTGCTTACTTAGAAAGCTTGATAACGTGCTGCAGAGTTCGCCCCTAACTACCATGAGTCGTGCTGCGGATTTTTACTTTTTGTTTTATATTTTTATGTATTAAATGTATGTATTCGTTTATGTGTCCTGTAATAGGTTTTTCCGTTGGACATTAAACGTTATTATTATTATTAAAAAAGAAACATAGTATTAAATTATTTTTTATATCGCAAGTAAGCAAATATGACAAAGAAGATTTAGACTGCTTTAAATGTAAATTCAGTATCTTTAGTATATTAATAATATACTTACAAATTTATGAAAGCAGGATTTTATTGGAGATGAAGAAATGTTAAAAAAATCTTTTGGGTATTCGAAATTGTCTTATTTTTCTTTTCACTTGTAATTCAATATCGTTTAATAAGGATTCTAATCAGTTCTTTTGAGTCAGTCTATTACCTTAATAATTCTTTATAACGCTAATATATCTTTAAGATTTAAATGTAAATTGAATTTCTTGTACTACGCTACTAACAGAAGATTGTTATAAACCATATACACAAGCTCGTTTTGCTAGCTACATACACTCTTGTATCCTTTACGAATAAACAGAGAAGGACGTGTATAAATATTCAACAAGCTGAACGTCTTATGCTCTTAAAGACCGACAACTTCTCGTACGCTGAATCTTATTTATTATCAGCAACCTAAGCCAAATATGTCAAAGACCGTCAGTCTTTTTATATGAATACCATACATAAAGTCCCTTTTATTTTTCACATAGATTCAAAATGAATGATAAAAAATATAGGTTTGTATTCAAAAAAACAAAGTTGCTGTCTGTGCAAAGGAAATGGGACACTCTGTATAATCGGCATTATTTTAGGTTTGTAGATCTTGAGAAAACTAGACTCGTGAAATAAAAAAAGTTTCAATTATCTCTCTCTTCAACCAAGATATTTGACTTCCGTGTACTAGGTGGGCACCCTGTATATTATCGAAGTATACATATCAGTTAGTAAAAATGCTATCCAAGGAAGAAAAAACAAAAATACTCTAAATACAATAAATAAAATAAACTCAATGTTTTTCCGATAATGGAGATGGCATCTTCAGGAGCAGGCTGTAAGGGATTTCAGAAGAAAACCACGCTAGAGGCGACAACCTTCTGACATCAGAAAGTTTTCGCCTCTAGCAAGGTTTACACGTCTGGTTAGCGGAACCTCCTGATATCTCTTGCTGAAGTTTTGCTCCTAACGCGGTCACAACACATCTTAAAATGAAACCTCTCTGTACATTGTATTTTTTGGAAAGATAATGATACAACAAATGCACAAATTCAATAAAACAAACTATTTTACGCTCAAGATTCGAACAATTATATTTATTACTGTTTATATTGTCAAAAACATTGCAAAAGTTTTATATGTAGGTAACAATACAATCACGGTAATAGTTTATTTGTTAATTTGATTTAGAGCTCCAGTTCCAATATTTCATAAGCTGCATTACTTGACTCGATCACTGCAACACAAATTGCTGGGTGTAAATGTACATATGTACATACGTCGAGTTATAAATTTACTCTTAACAATTATTCTCCCTCTGCTCTAATTGCAGACAAATCAACAACTATACTAGTATTAGTTTCATACACTTTTTGATTATGCTATAGAATTGCTATTCACCAGCTTCAAATGATATATTTCAAAACCATAACTTCTATATATATTTACAAGTTTATATAGTGCATTATTTATTTTCCCACATATAACAGAAATGTGATGAGGAAGATGGCTTTCACACTTATCCTGTAGTGCCAACAATACTCGATGCTTTCTGGCTTTGTTAATTCCTCCGCAATTGTCTCCAAAATGTGAATAACCGTTCCTTTTCCGTTGTGAACGTCTTATGTCGATTTTCTGTCAGAAACATATCGCAAAGGAGAAGCGGGCAAGTCGGAGCCTTCTTCCCCTCGAAAATAGAGCCGAAGTCTCGTTTCGCGCCTCAAGTGTCCTTTATCAATAACTGGAGTGGCGGCAGCGTTCGACGAAATATTTTGTCGTCTAATGTGGCAACGCGTTAACACACAATAAAGTTTGCTGTGTAATCGATTTTGCGGATGGTTATATATAGAATTCATTTATTTTGATTTTATTTTTTGTTGACATCAGAATTAATGGTTTTCCCAGACCTTCCTTGTGAAATATATGTTTACTGTAACGTACAGCACGTCTTTATTTATTTAGTATATATAGACTACTAATAGAGTCAAATTTAAATGTATGACACAGCATAATATAGTGTATTTACAATGAGAGGAGGAAACTAGGAGGTCAAAAATCTGTTAAATATATTGCAATTTCTCCACCAGAAACTTCATCATTCAAATAATATTAAATAGAATGAAGCACCGACGAGCATCATGAAAAATTAAAAGGCTTGGATTTGGAGTTTTACATTTCATTATCAGTTATTAGGGCTATACCATCATTTTCTAAGGAAGCTGCCCATTATGGTTTCGGGCTCTATTCCAAGTTAAGGTAAAATTGCGGAATCAATAACATTCGCACGAGAGATAATTGTAACGTTTTGTTTCATTTGCCACAAGATGCACACGCTTAGCTGCCAGATTTGGAACGATCGACTATTAGTGATACAGTGCAACACGGATCCTTTTTCGTTCATATTGCTAAATGATCATACACGATGAATCTATTTAATTTTATTATCCCAATTAAGTTAAAGGGTCGATGGCCGCAGTGGTTAGGCGGCTGACTATTGTTGTGAGAGGACGATAGACGCCGGGGTTCAATTCTCTGGAGGGACGGTGACATTTTTTCAGAGAGTTTAATCCCGGATCGACTTGCCATTCGCTGTTGGGAGCAAAGTGATTAACAGCGCGGCATCATAAAAGGCGATATGATGCTGTCACAAAGCCAATTGAACACAACATACACACACAAAAACTACACCGCGAGAGTTGCAGTAATAGCCAGACAAGCGATACAGTTTACGGAGTCACTGCAACTAAGCACCCACCACATTATATATAAAAAAAAAAAGTTGATGCGGATACCATTTGTTTTTCCAGAAATTAAGCAGATTCTGTAAGCTAAGAAACAATTTCAAGATTGTCTATCTTGTTTAATTTCATCTTAGTTTTTAATTCCAAAGAGCTCTTGATTCTTCAGCATTCTTCACACAGAATGAAGTGTTAGCTCGATTATTCCACTCATCTGAACAGAATATAATATTTTCTCCAAAATTTCTTACATTCTTAACGTTTTTGTCTCGAGACATCATCAACGTCAATCATGTAAATTAAACCGTCGTTGTGTCCCTTCCAAATATTATTTTGCATGTAAATTGGGGGAATGGAAATAAATTGCCGTTTGAATGACAACGTTCCAGCTTTGAATACATTACCTCTTCATCACTTCCTCAAGTTCCCTTTTCGTTTATCGCAACACCACCCTTTCCGTCACTTCTCCCCCGTTTTCACTCACTACGCTGCAGTAGCTCATCCATTGTCTCCATCAGTTATTTTCACGAAACGATAATTTGATTGATTATGGATGAAGTGCTGGAACAAGTTCATCTCCTAAAGACATCATCTTCCAACTCTCGGAAATAGTGCGAGAATTAAGGAAGGAAGGATGATGTTACTTGGTAGCTCCCACCTCACGGAAAGTTGGAAATTCACCCCATCCGACGCGTCGGCGAGTAAACTAAGGGAGGTGCGGCTATTAGGTGTTCGTATAATTCGATGTGTCGGTAGTTGCTGATGATAAAGAGTTCTGATCACGTTTGAAGTTTCCCTGTCAAAATATTGTTAAGTGAAGCGAGGAGGTGAATAGAAGGATGGATAGGTCGAAGGGTGTGAAGCAGAGCTATCCCCGACGGAGGCCGCCGGCTGGTTGCTTTTGTAATCCTCTAGTTGTTTGCTGTGGGAAAAGGAGTTTCGAACGCTTTGAGTGATAACAACGTTTGCGTTCCGGTGATGATGTTAATCGCTCAAGGGCATGTTTGTGTTTGTTATTATGTTTATGTGTTTCGTGGAAGGTGATACTGGGAAATGTTTGGTCGATCATACTAAATATTGTGTTGATTTATTATATGGGGTGAACTAACTTAATTTAGACTTGGTTGATTTTTAAACAAATGTGTACAAAAGGACTATAAAACCGTTCATTCCAATTATCTCTTTTAATGCATTTCTCGTTAAGTATAGAAATTATAGAATTTTAAGTATTTACAGATTAGTAATCTCTAGCGAGGTGTTTAATTAAAATTGTTTCCAGACATTAGTCGATAGGTGCAGAGGTAAGAGCTACTGACCGTACGTAGGGCAGTGCATACGGGCTGGTGTTCGAACATTGTAGGTTTCGTGTGAGACTTCTTGATAGATGGGAGCTACTTATAACGAGATAATGTTATAACAAAGCCATGTCAACACAATAATACAACTTAGAAAGCCCATGCAGCTGCATCCACCACAGATAAAAACTTGCTGATGTATTCGATAGCCCACTGTTGTGAGTCTATAGCATCCTGAATCATCTCTCTAGACGGGGTGGGTGGAGTGAGTGGCGCAGGTAGCGTTTGAGTGTAGAGCTGGTTAAGTTAAAGGAAGTAAATATATAGATTGATTGAGAGAAACGATAGACAAAACTTTACACGTCATCGCTAAGTGCTAGGGCTCCCTTTATCCTGACTCTATGAAGAGATCTGTTCAAACCGTATACGCCAGTGTGCAGCTCTAAGATCTTGCTAGATGCTAAAATTCTTCAAGTTTGCAATACCCAAGTGTCTGGTTCGGGGAGGTTAGTTAGCATAGGATTAGAGATATTGTTGGAAATTGGAATTATTGTTTTGTAGGTACTAATAAAGGAATCGATAACGTAGTTAGCACACAAAAATAAATAAGCTAAACACTCCTGGAAAAGGAAAAACCAACACAGTAATTATTAAAATCATGCTGAGCAGGGTGGTTCATATGGATCTTTATTTGTCAAAAACTCTGTAATTTGAATCTTAAGACACATTCTCGTGATGCAGTGATGCATCCGTTCTTTGGCTATTGGTCTCCATTCCGAACTTTGTGGTAAAAATCCTGAGCTTACTGGTGAAATAGTGGAATAACGTTTCCTGATAAAAATACCAGTTTCCACAGCGAATGCGAATGCGATCTGAGCTCTTCGCAAGTTTCCTGTAATATTTAACTTTGTAGATAGTTCTGTTGTGTAGCTTAACATTTGATTCTTTAAAGATAATGACCAATTTACGACACAGAAAATATGTTAGTTTATCTCTGAACTTTATAAAAAGTTAGTTCCTATTCTTTAATATTTTATCTTTTTTTGATGTGATGACATTTGAATTACAATATTGTTAGTGACGGTAGGTTCAATCAAAGAAGTCTCATAAACAACCGCAGATCTTAGACGGATTAGTTGTAAGTGTCCCCTCCCAGCACTGGTACTCCAAAGTATGTTCCAATAACTTAGTCCACTGTCCACTTCAATTTGCGAATATGTTTTCTGGGTATCGCCTCTTATCACATTTATCAGTAAATACTCCATTTGATTTACTTTAAAGGAGTTACATTTGTATCATTGACTTGCACAACAATTCATCCCGGTATTCTTTTTGTTCCCTTGCGTGAGAACTTAACATTTAATTTTAAAGTAATTTAGGACTTCTAAGTACCTTCTAGGCAACCAATATGAAACAAACCTCCGTTACAGATGATGTCATTGATGGCCAATGTTTTACAAACTCTGTTCTTGGCAGAACGCTTGTCACATTCGAACTGAAGCTCTTTGAAATTATCCTAGGTCCTACAATATTCCTCACGAACCATGGTGTATTAACAATGAGGTAGTAGGTGTGATTCTTCTAATATTTACCAATAGCTTATGTCACATAAAGACTGATATACCAAAGATACAACTGAATTAGATATAGTTATGGATATACGGACAAATGCCTTTGAAAATCAAGCATAAAGGCATTATTGAGGGAAGTCTTAATTTGTTTCGTGAAACGTGGAGTCTTCAGTACACTAAGAGTCATTCCTAAAGGACGTAGTCGTCAGCATAAATCTGTTAATGAGCAATTTTGGGGCCATTTTGGGTTATTCATAGGTACTGAAAACAATTTTGGAGACAAGTGTGATCTTTGAGGCACTAATTTACTGTACTTCTGCTACTGTAGTTGCCAATGACTGCATTTGAAGGAAGTAACCTGCGAGCTTCAAACGATTCAGCGACTTATTATTTTCTTCACAATTGAAACTTCAGATAAAAAGCAGTCAAGCAAGAAATAATATTACAATAATATAGACATCTCTATCGCTACTCATACTGTTGTGCAAATGTTATGAACTCCATTAATATTTTGCTTGCATTTCAACCACCAACTAATAATTCGCTAGATGCAGGGTACATATTTTACGAACATTATTTATCTGTATAAGAGTCCGTTTCATCACATCACAAAAGAACTACATTTTTGGAAACGTTTATTTTTTCAACAGAGATATCTCAAACCTCTAGTCCTAGTCAATTGTATCAATTTTCCTTATTAAAATTCATATTCATAGTAAACATCGTTTAGAAGCATGTATTTATACGTCCTTTACGAAAATCTGGCCACCTATACAAAACATTTTATATCCCAACAAAAGAAAACAGAAATAGAAATCTGAAACAAACAAACAGGTCCATGTTTGTTGTAGTCGATATATTTTTCTGAAACATGCACGAAAGAAACGAATGAATTTCTAATATACACATGTCACTACATATGTATGGTAGAAATGGTAAACAGCTTAATGTCGGCACAACAATGAAACACAATCCCAACATATCAGAAATCGTAAAATAATATTCCATCCAATTCGCGAGTGTTCTCCTTTTGTTGTCGTTACACATATTCCTATATTGCGAATCGTCTGTACAATAACTGTATCGATTCTAGCCATCTGTGATTTAGCAAAACGTTATTATAGCAGATACGACGTCGTATATATTGAAATTTGATATCGATTAGAGGATATTAGTTTTCGCTATGATATTGAAATGATTGCTTTTTGTTTTGTTGCAAGAACTTGCACATAGGCGCTATAGTCGGTATAATAGCAAGGAGGACACAATTTTATAAATAACATGGTGTCCATATGTTCAAATGATAAATTGAAATTGAAGAAATCAGTCTACATACTAAAAAAGTTAGCCGTCAATTTACTGATGATCTCAGTTTCAACTTGAGGGATATAAGTGCACCCAAATATCATCAAAAGATTTCTTACTACGATTTGGACTCATAGAATGCATAGCTTCAAGAAGGACTCTTTTTTAAGGTAGAAAATTTGCTCCCATCCACAGAAATTGGATTAGTAAAACTTTGCATGAAAATTACTTCAAAATTTAAAGCAACCAAATACAAAATTATCCTGTTCTGTGAAACCAGAACACGTTTAAATATACCTCTATACCTTAAGCAATCGATTGCGTAATGCATGAACAGATACGCAAACATCTTATTTTATGTTTGAAACTCTAAATTTTCCCTCTTCACGTGGTAGTTAATTCTGCGGTTCCTGACTGAAACTTACTAATTTAAATTAATACGTATGTATCTGATCGGCAACAAAGGGGCAACTATGGAGTCGATAACGTACGGCTTACTGAGATCCACTTCGACGGTATTACCT
This sequence comes from Holotrichia oblita, assembly GCA_023690525.1. Taxonomy (NCBI): domain Eukaryota; kingdom Metazoa; phylum Arthropoda; class Insecta; order Coleoptera; family Scarabaeidae; genus Holotrichia; species Holotrichia oblita. The sequence continues at coordinate 55,310,490 of CM043016.1, read as the reverse complement.
CTCGCATTTGCTTAATCAACAAATCTTCCTCAGCGGTGCGGTATTGTTCGGACGCAATTTGTTACGACAATATACCTTGTGGCGTGGCAATACCATCACCGCCAAATGGTTTCTTCCAATCACCTTGGAGTATAATGTTTCTTTGCTACGTCGTATTTACATCGTTCGAATGATCTTTGTTAGCCGCACGGCTTAGTTCAAGTTTATGGAATCTTACGATGTGGTGAGGCCACGTATCTAAATGTAGAATCGATTTTCTGTCGAACTAAATTATATATACAGTTTGTTTTAAGAAAGTAAACAGTAATGTTCCCTGTTATTTTTGAAACAAATCATCGTGGATAAAACAATTTTTAAGCAAGAAAGAATTGTTGAAGACGGTAGGAATGTTGTAAATTTGGATAATTGAAATAGGATCCGATTTTCTGAGCCAATTCTGAGGGGGTTAAAGTAAGTCCTGCACAAAGAACATGGAAGTGCAGAACTTTGCTATGAATCTCTTGCTACTTATTACGGTTAATTATTACATAAAGACTGGAAAGAAAAGTAATAAATATGTACATAAATAATAAAACACTAAAAATAATGATTTACGGCAATATTTGATTGTAATTTACGGCCATAACCGTAAATTACAATGAAATATTGATTGGTAATTAAATGCAGAGAGCATTGGCATTCTCTAATTATAGAGTCTCACCAATCTAATAAATAAACACAATCAAGAGTTAGGTAAAACAATCTGTCAGCAGAAGAGGTACAACAAAGCTGTAAAACCAAGACATACGTTTGGAAATAATATTTGAATGAGTATTCTACATATCATTAGGAAGAAACAAGAAATATGTCAAACCAAGGAAGAAACATACGGTTTAGCGAGAATGGTTCTGTCTCTCGCGGTTCGCGGACTCCCATATTTGTTTATTTTGGCTTTATCCTTCATCAATATGTAGTTATATTTTCAATTTGTTTAAATAGTGTTTGAATAAAAATCTTAAAATGCAATTGTTTACACTAAATCTTATCTGCACACGAGAGCAGTTCAAATATTATTTTTCCTGACACAGAATGAAACGACTTGAATTGGTGCAATTTTACATTTTTTAACATAATCTCCTAAGACGTTGACACAACTTGAATAACAACAATAAAGAGCTTTAACGGCCTCAGAAAGAAATGTTTTGTCTTGGCTGTAAACCACTCGTTCGCCTCTATCATCAGTGTGTCATCGTCCCGATAGTGAATCCTACGAAGGTCGCTAAACACTTCAACCCTTAAAACGCCAAAAATCTTTTTACTAAAACACCAACGCGTTTCGACAGCAAAGCTGTCATTATGAAGGCGATAATAATGTTGTCGAAACGCGTCAGTGGTTTAGGAAAAGTTTTTTGGTGTTTTGTGGATTGCACCAAGAGATCCAGTGAAGAACTTCACTACGAAGATGTATGTTTGAGTTTGGAGAATACATGGCTGCCCTATTTTCCAAACCTGGAGAATAGGGCAGTTGTTGGAAAATTTCAGAGCCTGCATTATGATTTGCGGCCATTGAAATACAGCTTCTATGAGCAGAAGCGTTTTCCTGATGAAACAGCACACCACGTGCCCTCTTTTTTGTTTGACAGAATGACGCAGTTTTGAAATTAAAGCAGCATAATATTGTTATAGTTTGACCACATAGTAGAAAGTCCTTCGGCATCCCAAAACACTGTGGCCATGATCTTCCCCGCAGATGCGGTTGCACAAAACCTTCGAGGGGGTGGTAAACCCTTGTGCCCCCATTCCATGCTCTACCTTTTTAATTCAGGATCCTAATGGTGAACCCAGAATTTATCCACAGTAACGAATCTCGCTAGGAAGTGTTCAGAATCTCGCTTAATGATGGCCGAATTCGTCTCCTTGCCAAATACTTCACCACCTGATATGAAGGTGCAGATTCACCTAGTAATAATTGTACTATATCCATGTGAATTTTTTACGGTGATCTTCCTTGCAGAGATATTTGATAACCGCTCTGTTCTCAAATTTGTCCAACAATCGGCTCTATAAGTTAATAACTCTGAACATACATCAGCTAAGTGTAGTATGATTTGCCGTAAATAATAGTCAACCTAGATTTCTCAAAAGTTAACAGGAATTAAACATTTTATAAAGGATTGAGGTCGCCGGTAAATGAAATAGAAATCTTCTCTGCCAAAGGTACATACATCTCTCCTCATGGCAGTGAACCTTTTTGAACTTTTTTTTTAAGTAAAAAGAAATCGTCCGAATACAAGGCACAAGCCATTGATTTCGATAACACAAACAAGGCTTCATACGTCATACGTTGTAGTTCACGTAAACGCCGCGTTTTGGGAGAGCGCTGTAATCGTGCTTCTTTCTTCCCCGATTTCTAGGTGGAAAAATATATTCTTTCGTCTGGGAATAAAAGAAATGGCTTTTCCTCATGATTATCTTTAAATTTAAAGAATAATTACAAAGTACATAGGTTCTCTATTGACAATTAAGTGAGATTATTGACGACTATCGCAATCAGTGCCATCTATGTCAGGGACAAGAATATCTCTCGTATTATATTGTAATAGTTTTGAGGCTGTCATTCGAGTTGACACAAACATTAATGGACAGATTGACTTTTACGGGAAAGCCGGCTAACGAAGTTAATGGTTGTTGAAATGTGTTAATAACAACGCTTTATTGTCAATTGTAATATAATATTGCAATATTGTTTATGAAGCGCCGCGCGTTTTAAAAGGGAAAAATAACGCGAAAAAAGATATGATAACTAACCTCAAAATATGAATCAGTCATTCGAAAACTATGATATCATAATAATATATCATCACGTATGCAAAATATAATAACCGTAACGATAAAGTCCATTTACCAATGAAAACAGTTTTTTTTTACCACCTTCAAATTCGTACTTAGCCGTAAAAGTAATATTACCCACATTAATAATTTGGACAAAAGTTTTTCATATACATAATTCGTACACGTAGACTTATAACAAGAAAAGTTCGTCTTTTGATGCTCTTGATTTCGTTGTTGGACCATCATTGGTCACATTACCAAGAAGCTGAGTAAGCGAGTCACAAGAGAAAAATCAATTATCGTTCAAAAGTGTTTAAAAAGTCATAGTTTGTCAGTTTGCATTATACACCGTATGTCCCAGTTCTTTCTCTCAAGTGTTTATACATATGTGTATATTACTTACAGTAAAATCAACTGAAATTAAGACAATATTGTGTATATAATTTCATTATTAAAACACTCCTGGCATCAATATTCCTTCACTTAATTTTTTCAAATTGCATCATTTCGTTTTCTCTGTAGTTACAGAATTTTAATCTCTAACGATACCACGAACCACCAAAACCCGCAAAGTTTGATCTGAATCATTAATTATAATGTGATGAAGGAAAATAAAGCGAACAAAATAGTATATGAACAATCTGTTATTACGATCATCAAAGCATAATATTTAACAAAAAAAGGGAAAATGTATCTTTCATTTGCTTATGTACTGTTATACGAGTTGTATTTCATGCCTATTGAGTTTATATGCTTTAAATTAAAATGCTGGTATTCTTGTAACCGAAATATTCTTTCCAAGTTTAATTTCAAAGCGTTTGGTATTCTTTGTATCTGAACTGCCCATATCAAAATTTAACGAGATTACATCAATTTCTGTTCCGACGGCAACTGAATTGGACATTCCGCGAACAGTTTTCCAATATTTGAACAGTGTTCAACCCAAACGTGAGCGGCAGAGAAAAAGGTAGCATCAGAAATTGTTTTAATCTCAACAGGCAGAATCGGTTAAGCGCTCAGCCAACAACAACAGGAAAGAAATAACGCGAACACAGTTGATTAGGGACACACTAGGGTAGCGGGAAGTATGCGTTGATGGCTTAGACTCCGAAAGCAACAGAAAGAGATAGCATGGCCGAAAACACTTTGTCCCCATCTCACTCCAACACTCGCCTATCGAAATATTAATTACTTCATGAAAATTGAATTTGGCACTTGAAGAGGGCGCTTCGAGCGCTACGATTCGCTTTCCCGACTCGCTCAAAATCAGTTTTTAATGGTAGAGACCTGCGAAAAATGCCCTCACCGTGACGATCGCCTGTGCCGGGCGGGACCCCACTGTAAATAGAAACGTAATTTAAATGATTTCACCGCCGAGGAATGTTTTCTTTCGTTTATTCATCTCTTTTCCTTCATTTCCTTTTTCGTTTTCGTCAAAATAGAGGAGAAGGGCTTACTAAAAAACGAGAAATACTAACCCCGTCAGATGCAATTATGGAAAAATCGATTTAATTTATTGCGATTTACCAAACGCTGATCGGTATATTCGAGCCTAACAGGGGTCCTTGAAAAACTAATCAAAGCGAAACGTTTTCATTAAAGTTGAATTTTGAATTTTTTTCTGTCAAATTAGAGTAATAAAAAATATTTGATTGCTTTTTATGGTAAATACATCAGTATTACCGTAATAGTTTGAGGTAATAGGACAGATGTTAACAAATTATTTCATTAAAGCAGAACAAGCTCATTATACAGGGTTGCCCTCTTGGCCTTCTTTCTTAAATAGTACGTTTAATATTGATTTGATCAAAAAATGTTAAGCACGTTTTTTATTCGGACATTTCTCGTTTACAATTTAAAAATATTTTCAGTTCCCTAAGGGACTCAGTTTTATCTGTACAGGACCATACTTAGTTTTTTTTTATGGAACACCTTATATATTTTTATATTTTTGATATCTACATCGAATTTTAAGTCAACATTGTTAAGACTTTTATCCGCATAAGTCTAGCCCTTTAGGAGAAAAAACGTGTTTTTGTTAAATTTCCTTCGAAATGACTGATGTTTATTTAAAAAATCATATCTACTCAATCCTTGACTGGAGAGTGATCAAATTCGAGATTATCATAAACTAGAACGTGTTTTAATTTTTTGTAGGTTGAGTTTTAATGAAATTTATTGTAGATGGTCTTTATTGATATTTCTTTGACAACCGCAGAAAGAGGCCCTTAGGGAACTCAAAATATTTTTAAATTATAAACGAGAAATGTCCGAATAACATATGTACCTACTTAAAATTTTCTGATCAAATCAAACGTACTATTTAAGAAAGAAGGCCAAGTGGGCAATCCTGTATATCAATGAGCCTAAGAAATTATTTAGTAAGATAATAAAAATGAATCCTTGGTTTCTCAGTCTAGAAATTATGTTGTTTTTACCATTCCAACTACGAAGTATGTTATAGATAATGATGTACAACATACTAATGTTACACTGCAAGCCTACATAACATAAGCTATTGCTTGAAAAATATCAGAATTGTTGTTCATACAAGTTAGTGACGCGATCGCAATGAAAATATGGACTAGTATTCGGAAGGACGTTGATGACTCCAGGTAGACATCGTCTCTAACTCTTAATCTCTTTTATTTCTTTTGCTAGTAGCAATTATACCATAAGCGCCTATTACAAGCATTTTTTGTAGATATACAATTTTATGTACGTCTATATTACTGGGTACAATCTTCCTGCTAAAGATGTTAGAAATGGGCAAGTGAAGTAGACGGTTTAAAAAAAATTTAAGCTTTGTGATTTAAAAAAATATTATTATATTTTTGCACACTCTGCACCATTTGCATAAATTTTTAAAACTTCTGTCAATTATGTGACCTACATTATCTAAACGTTAGGGTATGATCGACGCGCAGGTGTGTGGTACACCTGCGTCCTTGTATGGCTTGAATTGTACCATCAGATTTTTTTTTTCTATTAACTTACAATTCTTTACAAAGCACTCTGTTTACCGGTACAGTTCTAACGACAAAATATTGGCGATCCTTTAGGTGAACCAACACTATACATATAAAAAGATTATCGAAAGGTTAACGACAATTACCTAAACCAAAACTTTCTTTAGGGTGCACATTTTCTCGCCTAAGCTGTAAATTGATAAAATATTCATCGGTAGAAGCCAGGCACTACATTTTGAATCCAAAACGTATCGGCCTTCCTATCAAAAGCATTTTTTTCTGAATGAATGCGATAATAGATTGACAAGTGATATCTAAAAATATTTAACTGATTGTTATCTGGATGAATTTGTGTTTTATGTCGAGGAATTTGTTTTGCGACATCATAACTTTTACAGAAGAGTGGAAGAGTGTGACGTCAGGTGGTATTCAACAAACTCTAATATTGAATACATGGCTAATATGGTATGTAGTCACAAATATAGAAGCACATCGAACCACTCTTGTCAGAGCCACTAGTTAGATTATATAAAATGTACAAATATAACTAAACGTCTATATCTCAATGAAAATTGAACAGATTATACCTATATTTAAACAGGGCGAAAAATAGTAGTTGATTATTTTAATAGCAAGTCTCTCTTTTATAGAGAACAATATGGTTATTTAAAAATAGATCTACTGTATTGCCATTTGTAATTTTATAGAAAATGTAATTAATAATCATGATTATCAACTTAAGATATCTGCTCCTCTATTTGACCTCTAAAGGACGTTGGACTGTGTATGTCACAGAATATTTTTGAAAAAGTTGGGATACTATAGAGTGAAGGGCAGAACACTGAGCTTTTTCAAATCGTATTTGGCAGGCAGAAGTCAAATTGTACAAGTTGGAAACTCTAGATCTAGGAAAAAGTATACAGTCTATAGAGTACCACAAGGCTCTAACTTGGCACCTATATTCTACCTCATTGATGTGAACGACATACTGGCTTGAACAAAAAGAAAAGTTGGCCGTATTGGAAGCTGAAAACTAATTTAGTTCTCAACAAATAAACTGACTAGAGTGAAACAATTACTCTCGGTCTACGATTACGAAATCCACAGACAGTAAAACTTTTGGGTGTGTGTATAGACTCTGTATTGAATTAGCAGACTATAAATTTGGCTAACAAATTAAACAGCACGGTTTAACAAATACAAAAGATCGTCAACGACGCTGATGTCAGAACCGTCAAATTGATTTATTATGCCAAATTTTATGAGTACGTAAATAATAGCTTATGCGCACAAGAATATTACTCAATATACAATTACCAGAATTATACCATTTATCCCAATCAATGTTGCGTTTTCGCAACGCTATGTTTGTAAATATTTAAGAAATATATTCTGGAAAAAGTGATCGATATACAAAAATATAATAAGCAACTACAACGGGTGCAAAGAAATATGCTGCTGCGTGTAGCGTCAGCGTACAAAACTGTATCAAGAGAGGCATTTCAGGTAATCACAGGGACAGTGCCTATAGATCTCTTGGTTCGGGAAAGAAACTATCTACATGAGAATAGAAACGGCGAGCTGCAAGAGATAAAATTGCAAGCAAGAAACGCTACGCTGAAGATCTGCCAGACAGGATGGGACAACGAACGCATCAAGGTACAATTGACAAAAAGGCTGATAGGGGATCTGAAGACATGGATAAATTGTGAACACAGGCAAGTTGATTATTATTTTACGCAGGTCCTAACAGCGCATGACGTAAATAGATCTTTTGCCAAACGAATAAATAAGGACCGACGCATGTATTTACTGTGGCATGGAGGACACAGCGTAGCACACTATCTTTGAGTGCCCGAGGTGGGAGGAGGAGAGACTAGCCACACATATAAAAGTGGGATACATACTAATACCGCATACCATTGTACCAAGAATAACAGAGACCACTGTAAACTACAATCATGATATGATCGCTGACATTATGCTGACATAGGAAAGAGAAATGCAAGGCAGATAGCCCGCAGGCCGCACCCGATGTGATGTCTCCCTGATAATTACGGGTGCGCTGCTATGAGGCCGTTGAGTCAGGAGGAGCTTTTTAGTGGATAAACAGCACATTGCCTGGTGCTGGACTCCCACACAGCGTCCATAAAGGATTTTTCTCCTGGGTAAAAAAAAAAATGTTTTGCTATTAGCAGTGCATCCACCATTATTAGTTTTTAATGTTTTTTTTTTGTAATGTTGCGTTCACGCAACCATGGGAACAAATCGGTTAAAGAACCATTTCAGGAAACAACAGGGCTCATTTATTAACGAGGAGAAAATGAATAGAAAATAAAAATGAATGTTTGTTTCATATGCAAATATGCCAACATTTTAAAACAATCACTTTTGGATTCGTTGGCATCTGCATCTATTTCTCTGCTGGATACTGAACGCATCATTCAAGAAATAGCTGATCGAGAAAAACGTAAGGACAACATTGTCATTTTTGGTTCTACTGAGGTAGCATGCAAGACAAACAATGAGCAGATTGCGGTTGTTGTTCACACAGTTATGGAAATCTGTAATGCTGTCCAAATTCAGGAAACAGACGACAAAGAAGTTTCCAGACTTGGTAAATTCGATGCCTTGCTAGTAAATCGTTGTCGTCCAATTAAAGTATATCGTTTTCTTCTGAGTCCTCTGTTGCTGGTATTCTTCGGAAGGTTTCTAAATTGAAATCAATTGCTGAATTTTCTGGTCTGTCAATTTATAGGGATCGTACCCCAATACAGCTACAGCTCCATAAGGAAGTGAAAGCTGAAATGAGCCACCGTACAAATAAGGGTGAAACTAATCTAAAAATTACGCAAGAAAAAGGAATTTCAACCATAATTAATTCTTTAAACTAAATAGTTCCAACGGTTCTTCCTTTGCTCTTTAAATGTATTGAATGTTCGTAGTTTAAGGACGAAGACTCACTTATTCTTTTCCAATATGTGTGAATCTTCATGTGACATTATTGTTATTACAGAAAGTTGACTTGATGATTCGATTTCTAATTCAGAACTTGTGCCTTCACATTTTAACATTGTTAGATGTCCGTTCATTGTTCTAGGGGTGGTGGTGTTTTTGTAGCTTTGTCTTTGAAGATCTCTTACCGGTGGTTGATTGTTCTTTCATTTCTTCTTTAGTTCCGTTGGTTGATTTAGTAATTTGCAATTGTAAATACAATTCTACTTCCTTTTACCTCGTGGCTCTTTATATTCCTCCTAATATTGATAAGCCCATTATTTTGATTGGTGATTTTAGTCTATCGCAATTTGTTACAGATCCATTATCTTGTTCTAAGAGTTATGCTTTTAGTTCTTTATGTAACTGACTTAACTTATTTTCGGATAACCTTCCTCTTGTTCCAGTTGATCCATATCATCCCGCTTATGTATTTCCTTGTTGTATCCTGTGTCTTCTCAAGGTTATTGTGCTTTTCTTTCCAACAACAACTCCAGATATAATTGTAGCAAAGCTAATTTTACACAAATCTGCCAGAATTTTCTCAATGCTGAATGGACAATGGAACAAATTACTGATGTTAATGCTGCACTGGATATGTTTTATACAGCTCTTTATACTATTTTCAATCAATCCGTACCCAAACATTTTTCTGTTCCTTCCAAATCAAAATATTCGTACTGGTTTTCAAGAAGGATCATTTCTAACCTAAAATTGAAGGAGTGTTATCACCGTAAATGGAAGTGAGTTTTACTGTAATAAGTTTAGGAGACTTCGCCCATTATATAAAAGTGATATTGCAACAGCCTATTCATCACATCTTGAGCGCGTTGAAGCTTCCACTCAAATTAATCCGAAAGAAGTTTTTCGGTACATTAACGTGAAACAAGGAACAACTGGCATTCCAAATACTTTATTTCACAATGTCTTGAGTACCCTCAAAATATAGTAGTTGCATTTGCCAATAATTTTTTTTCAGTTCACATAACTTGTACTGGTTTCTCTCAGACTCACGAACCATCCAATCATATTCCTTTTACACTACTTCCCTAGCTTTCTTTTACATGACGCACGGTTCGCATTGGCTAAGCCTTTGTTAATTATGAATTTGGCTATTAAAACTTATACTTTTTCTATACTTTGGAAACGTGCTATAATTAGTGCTGTTTTTAAAAAACATGACAAAACTCAAGCTAATAACTACAGGCCTATTTCAATTCTTTCCAATTTTACCAAAGTTTTTGAAAGTGGAATCTACTGCTGCTTGTATAATAACACCAAATCTTACATTGCACCTGCACCAGCATCGTTTTGTACGAGAGAGATCAACTGTCACGAACTTGATATCTATAACTCAGGTTATCAGCGAGCGAATTGATGCACAGAGCCAGGTAGATGTCATATATACTGATTTTAGTAGTGCAACGGATACAAGTCGTCTGAGTTTATTCCGTCATCAGATGTTCCGCAAGGTTCACACTTGGGGCCACTTCTGTTTGTTCTCTTTATCAATGACATATTTACTTGTTTGTCTTGCCACGTCCTCGCATACGCAGACGATATTAAAATATATCGACCCATTGAATCTTGGAATGTTGTACAGCTTCTACAGAATATTTGCCCAATGGTGTGTTGACTTTAAACTAAAGCTGAATATCAACAAATGCTTTGTTGTTTCATATACAAAGAAAATTAACTATATTGATTCCAACTATTCCATACGACTGCTTACTTAGAAAGCTTGATAACGTGCTGCAGAGTTCGCCCCTAACTACCATGAGTCGTGCTGCGGATTTTTACTTTTTGTTTTATATTTTTATGTATTAAATGTATGTATTCGTTTATGTGTCCTGTAATAGGTTTTTCCGTTGGACATTAAACGTTATTATTATTATTAAAAAAGAAACATAGTATTAAATTATTTTTTATATCGCAAGTAAGCAAATATGACAAAGAAGATTTAGACTGCTTTAAATGTAAATTCAGTATCTTTAGTATATTAATAATATACTTACAAATTTATGAAAGCAGGATTTTATTGGAGATGAAGAAATGTTAAAAAATCTTTTGGGTATTCGAAATTGTCTTATTTTTCTTTTCACTTGTAATTCAATATCGTTTAATAAGGATTCTAATCAGTTCTTTTGAGTCAGTCTATTACCTTAATAATTCTTTATAACGCTAATATATCTTTAAGATTTAAATGTAAATTGAATTTCTTGTACTACGCTACTAACAGAAGATTGTTATAAACCATATACACAAGCTCGTTTTGCTAGCTACATACACTCTTGTATCCTTTACGAATAAACAGAGAAGGACGTGTATAAATATTCAACAAGCTGAACGTCTTATGCTCTTAAAGACCGACAACTTCTCGTACGCTAAATCCTTATTTATTATCGTACATTCTGCAGTAATACTGCTATACGTTCGCCTGGTTTTGTGTTAATGCGGTAAACGTGAGAGAAATCACAAGACATTAGGATAAAATCGTCAGAGCCGTGAAGTATACTTACTGCAGCGTATAGGTACAGATTGTACAGAATACCATGTAAGCATCCCTATAGAAAATCCAATGTGGGGATATTGTAAATTGTTTCTCTTACAATAGGTACCATAAATTTCAGAGTGGTTGTATGCTAAGTTTTCTGCATATTACATATTTTTCTTAAAAGTATTTCGACAGTTCCTTTTATGATATTTCTAATACTAGCAGGATTTTATAGATGTTTTATTGGAATACTGGTTATAAGTAGAAGATTCTTAACAGACTAATTGAATAAATCAAATCCGACTTAGTATAAGTTAGTGACACATAAATTGCTATTTGTTGGTGTCATGGTTACATAGTGAATGTATACAATATGTGAGAGAGTATTTTAAAGATCATCAGTAGCCCTCTATTTAGAATATTAATCCTTGACGTTTAAAGTATGTATTTTTTCCGATAGAATCCTTTTGTAAAAGAATTGGTGAACACATTAGTAGAATTAATTGCTTTGCTCAACATCTTTAAAAGAGCTAAAGAAAACAAGGTCAGAGTCAACTACGAAGTTCGAGAATCGGTTCAAGCCTTTCAAAATCTTCAATTTTGTACCACAAAACTCTATTGAAATCAATATCAGTCGTCTATTGAAACCACATATTCAAACTACTGCAATATCTGCTTTCAAATAAAACCAATTTATTTAGAACCATTTTCATCTATATAGTTATATATATATATATTCAGTCCTTGTTAGAATTGTACTCTTATATTAAAACATTGGTAGAGTAGTATATATACTGACGTTTATGCCGGTTTTCGTTATTCAGTAGGTGTCGCTAGTGTTCTACTACGGGAGAAATTCATTAGTTCCGCTCTCTGTCCACATTAAGAAACGAGATCGTAGTTATTAATATGTTTCTTGGGATTATACGCGACTACTGTACTTGACTTCCTTTCCATCCAAGAGCTGTGTGGGTCTCGAGTTTAATTTGCGCCGACACGCAAGATTAACTGTCACATTTCAATATAGTAATTTCCCAGCTAGGATCTGTTAGTACTCGTCGAGCTCCCAGAAGGTATAGAATAAAAAATGATAGACGATTACAAATGGTATATGTACTATGTTGAAAAGAAACAATGTATAATTTTGCTAAAATAGTATTTCTATAACGATAGTTTTTTTTGTATTAGGACAACAAGTTTAACAAAAAAAGCCTTTTTCAATTTTATATTGGTGAAATGTTTTCGTAACGATTCGAAAATTTATTTTCAGTTTCTTTTTTATTTCGCTTTGGTAAAGTGTAGGTATTTTGGTTTTCTACCAAATGCAAAGATATTAAATTTCCTCGCAAGTTTTAAGTATCAGCTATTTCTTAACAGCTACAAAAAAATTATAATACCAGGTAGGAAGGACCATGGCCCTCCAGTAAGAGGGGACTCAAACTGGTACGCAAACGGCTCTAAAACTGGTTACGGTGTAGGGGCTGGCATTTATGGAAAGAAGCCTAGCAAGGCCTTTTCACTAAGCTTCAGCAAAGACTCGGCAATATTCCAGGCTGAGATTGCAGTTCCGTAAGTGCTGACTCAAAACTGGTTTGGGATTGCGTGAGAGCCTTAGATGAGGTGGGCACCCAGAGAAAATTAACTTTGGCCTGGCCCCCCAGCCACACGGGCGTGAAGGGATTATTATTAGCACGCCAGACGAGGTTCGTCAAGGCTTTTATATTCCTTCGTCATCACCAAATCGCAAATTAATAAAAAGTCCATCTACGAGTGGACATATAACATCACCAGGACAAAGACAAGCAAATGAGTTCCTAAGGGAACAGAAGCATCAGTGTACTCAAGACCTACTGAGTAAAGACAGGAAGACTGTCAAAGAGATAGCAGGTCTGTTGACCGGTCATTGCAGAATAAATAGGCATATGTTTAACATCGGCCTGGCAGATGATGCTCTCTGCAGATTCTGTCAAGAGGAAGAAGAAACCCCAAGGTTTCGGCCTAATTAAGAAGGCAAAATTAGAGAGCGTCCTCTAGGGTAAAATGGTATCACAATAGACCTGCAAAAGTTACGGTGAAATAGGTTCGCATGGCTACCCCATTCCTAATTTAATATAATCTAACAGCTACAAAGCTTTTAGTGCAGTTCCCAAGTTTATTTTTGTTACATTTACTTAGATGAAATATAAATATAGCGTCCCCAATATGCTCTTAACTAGTACAGAAACAAACACAAAATTTCATAACTTGTAAGTTTAAAATGTTGTTAAACACAATTCCAAATAGTATTACCATTCTAATTGGGGTTTAATGTTAACGCTTTTCTGATAGAATATGCACTATTGTAAAAAGAATAGAATTAGCTTTCCTGTTTTATTTATTAACTAAACAGCAATAAAAGTACGAACAGCGAAATATACATTCATTTCGGAAAATTATGTATTTAAAAATACTGCGCTTTTTTACATTCTGATTTTTTAAATCTCTATTGCGTTTTAACATTTTAATATGTAGTATATTCCAAAACGGACAAATAAATGTAACGAATAGTCTATTGGAAATTCATTAGATGGTAAATCAAAATGAATTTGAATCTAACTTTGTAGACATACATATCGACGAAAACGTTTTAAAAATGTTGTTGGAAACTTGTTTTTTATTGTGTTCGGATACAAATTTGTTTATCCAAGATTCAAGTATCTTTTTCGGAGTCCTAAACTGCCATAATAATTTTATTTCAACTGAGAAATAATTTATCGAATAACAGTGGGGTTAAATCTACTGAAAAGTGTCTATTTATTGTTTCAAATTATTAAATCGACATAGACATTCATTCTTATCTTGCTTCAGTGTTTCCTTCAACAATGCCAAACAATGATCTAAAGGTTTTGTGAACGCAAATTCTATGAATTGTCTCTTGGTCTTTCAATTACACTGCTACAAGGTGTTTTCACAATTTTTTATCTTTCAATTCTACTTTAATTCTTCTTTTAACATAGTCACGAAAAGATGGCATAACTTTTCTTATCGATGTCCGACTTGCTTATGTATAATCTAAATTATTGCACCAGAAGGAGTCCAATACTTCTTGGCCTAGTAAAGTGAACGGTAGATTAGATAGAATAAAACAAACAGCTATATTAAATGTTAATTGTTCGCTATATCGTTTGCTACGAATTGCAGAACATCAAATGAATGTCAATATGGCCTTCGTCTTCCAAATTCGGCATACTCTCTACTACGTGTTCTAGTTTCTTTGAAATACACTGTTTCCGAAACGAAAATAACTGCGACATTTTCTATGTAGGTATGTGTGTACTGATAAGCACTCAGAACCACCAGTGGAATGATACTGAACAAATATGCTTTGATACAAACGTTCGAGTATCCATGCCACGGAGTTCGCCTCTCCACGTTGTTCTCCGCACTACACTGAAACTTCCTCCTCTTTGGCGAGTCTATTCATAACTATAATATGAGAATTCGTAAAAAGACCGTATAGCTCATATTGATAATAGTGCTATTGTGAATAATGAATGTAAAACTGCTGAATACTTTACAGAGAATTAATATTTTTCAGCAAAGTATGCAGCAGTATATGAGAGCGGCACAGTTGAGCGAACAACGAATTCACTGACTGTGTTGCATATTTTACTGAGAAAAATATTAATAACACAATAATAAGCGATTCGTGGAACTCGGCTATACAAAAAACGGACTAGTTTAAATGTAGGTACTGCTTCAACAATAGTTTTAAATTATTCAAAGTAATTTATTATCGGCATTTCAAATACTATAGCGTTCTTAATGCACCACTAACATAAAAGATAAATATTTGTATTGTCTAGTTTATTCGCAGAACATGATTTTTTAATATTATTTTAAACTAGCAATAGTAAACCAGTAATAATCCGTTAACCGGATTTCATTAGTAGATACATATTTTCATGTTAGTAATAATATTTTCCAATGGAATTAGTTTTAATCGGCTAAATACAACGAGCATTATAGTCAGGTTGACCGAACTCCAGTTAAATTATAATTAACTGGTAAATATTGAAATCCCTTAATTTCATATTGCATGCTCTGGTAGGCACCAACCAGTTAATGGAAATTGTAGGTGACTTTTAAATTCTTGCATAATATGAACTCTATTCTCTAACATGTTTATACCGTAGCAAAACTGAATTTAAATTTTATTACTTTCGGACATTAGAAAATATTTATGATTTTATACGATAGAATTACTTTATTCTACCTGACAGGCCTTCTTTTGTAAAGATCGGATATCCGAAACTAATGCAGATTATCGCGGTCGCTGCAAATGAGACTCGAGCGCTAGCTGACTGGAACTTAAGGACTTGTAACTGGAAGCAAGACATTCAGTGAGCCAGTCGTTCAAATTGTCAAATTGATTTTAGATGTCCCCAAAAGAAAGTCATCTAGATACCTTCGCACATCATGCTTGTTTCAGGTGTCATATTTGTATATTTGAAACTAACTCTCATTCAATAGTGCAGCAGTGCAGAATAATATGCCTTGAATGGAGAAAACCTCGAAAAATATTTCAACTCAAACATGATTTTATATATTGAGCAATTCATATATTTAAGTCGGTAATAATATTGGTCGGGAATATTTGACAAAGCAACAGTAGTACTCGCAAAATGTCTGAGAGAATTTCATCGATATAAGACGCGTTCAAGTTGATTATAAGCCAAAGTATAATCAACAATATTTGTCTTGTAACTAATAACATAGGTATATCCTAGAGTCAAAGAGAAGTGTAACAAGACATATTGGATCTTGAACAGGAGTCTTTGGAGACTTAACCATTGCGTTACTAGAGAAGCAAATAAGAGTAACCGACCGCAAGATCATTAAAAGAGAAATACCTAAGCAGTTCCTGCCGAACGTCCAGCGAGTTTGGATTCACAAGGGACATGTTGAATAAAAGAAGAAGTGTTTCAGTACTTTTAACTGAGGATCGAAAAATGTTGAAGTTGTAATGATACCGCTGAGCGGGAGTCCAATTTTCGTTTATTAAATTTATGTAAATAACTTTTTTCCTTTAATTTATTTTCCACAGTATGATTGAACTGTTTCTCCAACGTATAATTAGTGTGAATATGCTTTACTTAATTCAATTAAGTTTTCTTCAATTCACTTTCGCATCACTTCATGTAAAACCGAGTATGCATGCCCTCCCCTTTTTAGTAAGTCTTGCGCGGAGAAGGGACGGTGTTTAGAAAATTCTCTCCATATTATCCAGACCTAGAAAAAATATTGTGCCGTAGTTTTCCGGCCCAAACAGGTTAATCCTATCCGTACTACTCCCACCGAAAGAGTGTACTTAAACTGCTTTAACCCGTCGATTGCGTTAGAATTTTTCATTTCTGTATCTTGGTCGTTTTAGTCAATCCCATTATTTTAAAAACATCCAAAAGCATAAAATACCGGTTTTAATTTAGTAGAATTTATTTGCTTCCGTCTCCGAATAACTCGAATTCAGGTAATAACTAAACCTCTTGCAAATATTGCTAATGCTATGCTATTTAATTATCTCTATTTCTTTTTGCGTCTCGGACCACGTGTTCATGCAGTCTATCATAACCGCACATTTGCGAGTTGGTACTCGACCCTGGCCGTATTTTTTAGGGCGTAGAGCTGTGCTTCATTACCGTAAATTTTATTTTTGATCACCGAGACTGATAACAGACGGTCGGTTTAATTTTCTCTGAAAACCCCATAATTTAATTAAAATAACTACCATAACTACACGTTATGCAGGTTGGAATGCCTAACCTAGCTTTTTTTTAGATTCCCCATTCAAAACCAGTCCAGTTAGGTTGAGCGCCAGGACTCTGTGAAGTCATACCCGTCTTGGTCTGGGCTCCCAGCCATACGGGCGGGAAGGGAAACAAGGCGGCGGATGAGCTGGCGAGACGAGATTCGTCAAGGCCTTTCATACAAGCTACGGCATCACCAAATCGCAAATTAAAAAGTCCATGTACGAATGGACATATAACTGCTCCAAGGAATGGTGGAGATTACCAGGACAAGGACAGGCAAAAGAGTTCCTAAGGGAACAGAGGCCTTACTTTACTGAAGACCTACTGAGTAAACATAGGAAGACTGTCAAAGTGATAGTAGATCTGTTGACCAGTCATTGCAAACTGAATAGGCATGTATTTAACATCGGCCTGGCAGGTGATATTCTCTGCAGAGTCTGTCAAGAGGAGGAAGAAACGCCAGTTCATGTTTTGTGCCACTGCGATGGCCTAGCGAGGGCAAGGTTTCTAGCAATGGGCGTAGAGAACTCCACAGCTAACGGCTATATAAAAGATCCGCTCTCAAAAATGATAGGTCCAATACTTAAGAAGGCAAAATTAGACAGCGTCTTCTAGGATAAAAGGAGATCACAATAGACCTGTAAAGGTCGCGGTGAAACTGATTCTCATGGTCATGCTTCAGCTTTACAATAAAAGGACTAAACCAATACTTGTGGAATGCGGTCATGTATGTTAATTACCCAGTACAACAAGCTAAATTTCTATTGCTAAAGTTAGACCAGTTCGTGTGTCGAGAACGCCTTCATAATGACTGTGTGGCAAGTTTTGCCGTCTATTGCCAGTCTTTGTAAATGTATTTTATACAATATTCTAAAAACCGGAGATTCCCGAAATTTGTATTATATATTTTTTCATTTGTGGTGGGTGCTAGTGATTCCGTAAGCTGTATCACTTGTCTTACTATCACGCCAATTCACGCGAAATAGATTTTGTGTCTCACTAATTGTGTTCTAATTAAAAATAATATTGTGCATGATTGATAACCTGCCCGTGCAATTAATTATTTATCAATATGAATCACTTTAAACGAGATGATATGTCGCAATAAAGAATTAATTAACTAACGTTTTGCGTTTACTATGATCTATTAGTTCTGTTTATTTGTCTACATCAATTTGTGCTATATTCACGAAAGAGATACAATATGTACACAACATAAACAGGACCCTTCAATGCTTTTAGAATAGAGAGCATTGTATATGACATACACCCTCGCTTCCTAACGTAATTGTATCCTTTGATCGACATCGAATTTATTTAATTTCAACTAGTGCTGTTTGTTTCAAAGCGATGCCACTAACAACAATTGCGAACAGGGAATACAGCAACTGTTCCGCCACCACTATATATGATCAACAACAACTGAAACAACAATAACAATAGCAATAGCATTAATTTGAGTCAGTCCTGACGCTGCGGCGTATTTACCGATATTGAAGTTCTACCGTAAAGCGATTCATTTGTAATTATGATGAGACGGGATTGGAGTAAATTAATTCGTTTGCCAACTAATGGCTTTTATATATATATATGTATATAGTGATACGTTCTTTTGTTCCATTAGAGAATATCGTTAAAGTTTATAAAGAGGTCTAACTATTGCGTAGTACTATATCTATGTTTGTATATACATAAAAAAATTAAAAGCGAGGAACTAAAACATGAGGGCAAAATTAAACGTGCTGAATGCAATGGATTTCTTTAAAGAAGAAAATTTTGAGCAGCCAGCAGCCCAGAAAATTTTCAGGAGTAAGTAATAATCCAACGTGAATGTAAAATAAGATCGCCCAAATTTCCTCACTGCATATCGATACTCGAAATTTTTGATGTGGCATATTGCAAACATTATACAATAATGTACTACTGATTCCGTAGAAATACATGGGAGCGGGTCCGATTCATTTTTAGCATAACAATGGACCCTTTTATAAAATGCGACCTTCAACCAATTTGTTTTAGAGAATTAATGATCTCTTTTGCTTCTTCATTTCTTTTTCGTTATTTTCATCTTGTTTAGTCTACTGTCGTCTTGTTTCGTCTCTTTTCGTCTCTTTTCGTCTCTTTTTTGATCTTGTTTTTGTCCTTTTTCGTTTGTCGTAGTCCTTTTCTAGACTCTTTCTAAGTTCTTTCTAGACTTTTTCTAATTTATCTCTCTGTCTCGTTCCTTTTCGAGATTCTTTCTACTCTTGTACTAGTCTTTTTTAATCTTGTTAAACATTTCTCTTGTCTCATTCTTTGTTTTCTTTCTTTTCCGTTTCTTCTTAGTTTCTTTCTCGTCCCTTTCTAGTCGCTGCCCTAGCCTCTCTCTAGTGTGGTCTCTTTCTAATCTCCTTCTAGTCTGTTTCTAGCCTCTTTCTAATTTCTTTCGTGCTAAACGTAAATTAAGATGATCCAAAATTAATGGGGTTAGTAGCCAATGGTGAAATCTCACACAGAAATAAGACTCATTAATCTTGACCTTGAGCTTTGGAATTTTATTAAATTCATCATCAGAAGGCTATCTACAAGACAATATGTAAGGAAACAATAGTATTAATAGTTATAAAAATCTTACGATAGAGCTAAACGTAGAAAGGTGGACGTATTATTAATGGGGTTAGCAGAAAATGGCTGTGCTTGTGACAGCAACACTACGTCCACCTTTCTACGTTTAGCTAACGTTGTGACAGCCGTTACTTCCCCTCTAACTAACTTACGATAGAGTAAGAAGTTAACATCACAATAATGTAATAATCTAAAGTAACACATTAAAAACTTGAACAGTTACATCAAAAATTGGATAAACACATTTTAAAACGCAGTCATAACTTAAAAACAATAAAAATTGCGGCGAAATTGTACAAGACACCTGGTCAACAGCGCGGGAGATCGAGTACAAAAGTTAGGTTAGCTAAATGGGGGAATGAAAATGTTGGCAAATTGCAAATGTTACTGACCAATTTGGTAAATAAAAGTAATTGGAACTAGGCGGCAAATTCAAAAGTTAATCGGAATCGGTAACTGTAATAATGGAATTTAAATCAGTGGGTTCGGGAAGATTGACATGAGGAGCCTTTTTGTTGATGTTGAATAATAAAGTATAAATATAACTGAGGTTATCCAAATCAGTTCTGAAATTCATCGTGTTATTAGTGGTTTGCATGAAATACATTTTGAGGAACATGCGTTTCCTGTAGTTCGACTTGCAATTATGGAGGTGCTATCGAGGTCCATGGAATGTCTGTTATGTAGACAATGAGAGGCAAGAGCAGTACTATCAGAATTTCGTGAGAAGTCTCTATTGTGTTGGTAAACACGATTTTTAAACCATTGACTAGAAGTACCTATATAAACAAGTTCACAATTCCTACAAGGGACACAGTAGACGATGTTGGAGGGTAGTAAAAGCGGTGTGGTGTCCTTAACCTTAGAGAAAACAGAACCCAATGTATTTGTATTGTAAAAAGCTAACTTAGTGTTTGGATGTTCAAGAAGTAGTTTCTTGATTTTATCGGAACAGTATGGTATATCAGGGAATTTAATAAATTTATATAGAATGTTAGGAGTATTATTAGAAAGGGAGGGTGAATTGGGGTGGGTGTGTATTGTAGGTTGTTGGTTAGATACTACTGGTTACTATTAGTTACTGGTTAGATGGCTGATACACTATAGATTTAACCAAATTCTTAGGATAACCATTCTGTAGAAACAATTCGGTTACACGAGTCTTAATGTTGTCATGAAATTGAGGATGAGCAATTTTAATCATTCTATTACGTAGAGCGCGTAAAACGTTCAATTTAATTTGCATAGGATGATTGGAATGATAATTTAAATACCTAACAGAAAACGTAGGTTTAGTGTACCAATCTAGAATGATTTTTTGTTCGGGGGTTCTATGTACTCTAATGTCCAGAAATGGGATGGATCTGTTATTTTCAGGTTCAATAGTAAATTGAATATTCTGGTTGAAACTGTTAAAATGACGGAGAATATTGTCTACCTCACCAAAGGGGATAGAACATATAAGGTCGTCCACATATTACAACCTAAAACAAATTTATGAAAAATGCAATCTGAGTCCCGATCGCATATACAATTGCGACGAAACTGGTGTAACTACAGCACACAAACCAACTAAAGTTGTTGCAGCACGTGGAGAAAAACAAGTTGGTCAGGTTACATCAGGAGAACGAGGACAACTTGTCACTCTCTTGTTTGTAATAAATGCAACAGAAAACGATATACCTCCTGTATTTGTATTCCCAAGGGTAAAAAGAAACGACGCTTTTGTAAAACAAGCCCCAAATGGAAGCCTTGGTTTAAGTCATAAAAGTGGGTGGATGACAAAAGAAAATTTCACTCATGCATTTGAGCATATAATAAAGTATTCACGTTGTTATGATGATCCAATTCTACTGATATTTGATAATCACGAGACTCATATTCAGATAGATGTAATACAAAAGGCTAAAGAATTTGGTGTCCACTTATTAACGCTTCCCACCCACTGCAGCCACAGATTGCAACCTCTTGACGTATCAATTTTTGGTCCTTTTAAAGCCAAATATAACTCTCCTTGCAACGATTGGATGATGAATCATCCAGGTAAGACAATTACTTTGTATGACATCGGCGAGCTAGTGAATACAGCGTAGGAAACATCTGTTCTTAAGAAAAGTATTATATCTGGATTTAAGAAAACTGGCATCTACCCTTTCAATAGCGAACCTTTTTCAGAAGAAGAGTATTTAATGTCAGCAGTATCTAATCTAATTGAGCCAGAATTAACTAAAAACTTAAATGAATCGCACGCAACACCAAGTTTATCTAAAGAAATTCCACAGACCTCTGAAACAAAAGAAAGAATGACGACAGTGCCTTAGATCTAAGCGAATCTGACAGGGAGGACATCGAATCACATCAGGCTGTTATACATATATGTTGGAGACTTCGTATTAGTCAAATTCGCTACAAAGAAGAAAGTAATTTATTAGGTAGGTAGAGTAAATGAGAAAATAGGTGAATCGGAGCTTAGTGTCACTTATTTAAGAAAGAAATCAGCCTCAAACAAATTTGTCTATGCTACTGTCCCTGACATTAGCATTGTAGAGGAAAGTGATATTATACTGAAACTACCAAAACCCCAAACTGTTGGTGGTACAGAACGAACACAGTCACTTTTAAAATTTAATGTTGACTTACTAGCTTACGAAGTTAAATAATACCATCCGAGCTGGCGATTACGTCCCATGCCAACCGAATAATCGGGATGTATGGGATATTTAACGGATATTACAAAAAATATATATATTCTTTAAATACCTTTCAACATCTTCTTATTTTATTTTTAATTAAGGATTTATGTTTAAGTTTCGTGTTATCTAATGCAAAATCGATAGAAATAATTTGTGTCGTTGATTTATGCAATTTAAAGTTACAAGTGACCCACTCCTCTCACCCTTCCCCTACCTACTACGGTCCTTCATGCTGCCAAATGTTGCACCAGCCGGAACCGCGTCAACTCGTCTAGGACAAACCTTCATGCACTGCTAAAATTATCCATATATCTTCACCCGTTCAGATTATATAGGGTGTGCTCGTTACTATTTTCCCCAACAGTCTATGTCCCCTTTTTGCGAAAAACCTAGATTAACCCCAAAAAACGTTAGGAGGTCACTAGAGAATATTTAGGCAAATTTCTTTACGTAAAAGTTGGAATTTACTTTTATTATTGTCTTCTAAATAATTCCCCCTTATTATAATAAAAGCAAAGAACATAAAACACAAATTATTGCGTACATTATCCCATCTTATCTTAGATAACTTCATATTATACGCACCATCTACTACCATTCAGCACAAGCATCTTACATGTAATTTTATAACCTCAATTCATCGCTTTTGTTTAGTAATTACCCCCTAGCCGTTATAATTCCGCGTGTAAACGCAGACCGTTATTATCTGAGTTTAAAGTCCTCATTACAATAACCTAACGTCACCGAGATGTATACCTACGCCTTATATATATGTCAAGTCTTAAAAGTAAAGGGATCTCATCATGAAGTTAAACGAACTCTCTCGTCTCGTAACCATCATCATCATCGCCATCAGCGCCCTCTACGTCTTCGTGTTCTGGATGCGAAAGGAGTAGCAAATGGAGGTTGCATAATTTTAAAGATCACCTTAATTATCAGATGAAACTATAGTTGACGTCGTAGTAATATCAACGCGGAGATATATATATATGTATATGTACATACTTGTATAGGGAATGGTATTGTTCGAGTACAACCTTATCTGATTTTAATAAACAAAGATAATGACGAAGGAGAGAGGAAGAACACACCCAGTATAATATCCGAAATATAATTGGCCACTTTGACTTTTACGAGGCACGGAGCGTCGAGGTTTATCGAGTTTGGACCCATTTAAACCGAACGCAAACTATAATAATGATGATCGGGAGTTGGGATGGCAACGGTAGTAAGTTTCGCGATGGTTTTCGGGACAAAGAGAATGAGGATTTTAGATTTTAGGATTCTGAAGAAAAAAAACACGAAGCTTGCCTTGTTATCTTTCGGGTAATTGGATCATTTTATTATAACAGAACGCATCCTGCTATTGTATGATGGTATCATGGACAGAAGATAAGTAAAATTGGATCGTGGCATCAACGAGGAAACAATATAGACAAGAAAAATGGAATGTTTTCATTCGCTTCTTTCCTAATAAGTAGAAGGGAGTGTGTCATAAACGGAATGCGACTTTATAAATTGGTATGTATTACCGGTCTCAGATCATAATTTTAGTCTTGATGAGTTCCATACAGTTCACCGTGAAACGAGAATTATATCCTCTTATAGGACAGGAGCCTTCCTATCCGGCCTTAGTAATTGAAATACCAAGAAATGGAAAGAAATGTGACGTCAGCTGAATATAACCAATACTGAAGTATGTTACAATCTAGTGAATCCAATTCTTGCTTAGAATATTCTTGAAAGAAATTGTAGGTATTTATAGAGATGTTATCTGAAGCCGGGGAAGCATCGAAATCGTGCCTTTAAATTGATTTACTCAAGTTTGTAGACAGAGATCGGTGTAGTACAACATTTTCTCTAATATAGTAACTAAAAAATTAATTTTCGAGTTTTGATTTGTGAAATTTGAGATGATTGCTTTCACAAAACATCTGGAGAAACAAAGATAGTAGCATTCTTTATAAGAAGAACAGAAATCAGTAAGAATTCGAAACAATGAACAAAAAATGCTTAGGTAGCTAGCGTTGATGTGGAGAGAACGAATTACCTAACGTCATGATCAATGACCTGTAGATAATTTCTGCTCGTCTTTTTTGTTGCTTTTCCTACTATATCAGCGTAGAAATAAGAACGAAACACCGCTGAAGTGGGTTCGCGTTCTAGCAAAAATGAGAAATAAGAACCATAAAGAGAGACGGAAGAAATCCTGTTGACGAAAATATTTATTCTAAAATTGTCTCTTTTTATCACTACCACCGAAGAAACCGAAGGAGGACAATAGGGCATAACTTTTAATTATCATTTTCGGGGACTTCTCGGTTGGAGTATAGCGCTACTATTGTTCTCGTAGTTCCTTGCCGTATATATTCGTCGATGACAGCAGAAATGGAAGGTGGAATATCTTTATAATGTGCTGCCTAAATGAATGGATTTCGTATGGAGAGATTAACGCTAAAAACTATTGGTGTTTCGGTGTCTGGAGATGAAGTTGCGGCTATAACGATTTTCTAGTTGTCATTGTTAGTCTGCCGGGCTTTGTGTTCTTTTTTTGTCTTTTTCTGTTTTCAGCTGAATTATTACGAAGAAAACTACAAAATATGATCCCTATTAACATATTATTTCTTTTTATAGTATATACCTTAGAGATAGTTTTTTATTACGCATTCGTTTCCAAAATATATAAAAAATGTATGTAAAATATTCTTGAAACCAATACAGTGACAATATAA
Source organism: Holotrichia oblita (assembly GCA_023690525.1). Lineage (NCBI taxonomy): Eukaryota > Metazoa > Arthropoda > Insecta > Coleoptera > Scarabaeidae > Holotrichia > Holotrichia oblita. The sequence continues at coordinate 55,285,404 of CM043016.1, read as the reverse complement.
TAGTAGTACAGTCTTGGCCAATTGTGTTAGACACCCTTCACTTTCATAGGTTCGAAAGGCGTTTCCGGCCGCTTTTTGGTCGATTTGTTGATGATCCACTATTCATATCGTTGCAGGATGGTACGAACCGCACATCACGAATATTTCATTATTTTCGTTATAGCGACTAAAGTCTTACTTTGTGTCTTAAGTAGAAAAGTTTGTCCACGTTCTATTTTGGTTAATTCACAAACTTTTGGCATTGTTTCACTACCTTAAGTTTAATCCATAAAAATGGAGTATCAAACACAAAATATCCTGGTTATAAACTCCTAACACATACCTCTCTCTAATCGCGTCGACAATACATTAATATTTAAAATCGAAAAATTGCTGCCTGCTTACCTATTGTCCTAAAGTAAGCACTAAATATGTAAATTAAGTATAAATTTGATGCTCATTTTCTTGGAAGTGTAATAATACTTACAATAATGGGGTTTTGTGAGGGTGTCTAACACATTTGGCCAAGTATCTTAGCAGCTCTCTCGCTAATATACCCAAACCAATTGAACAAACAGAATTCTTCTTCGATCATTTTTCAACAAAGCATTATCTGTGCTTTAAGAGAATTTTTTCAATAGTTACATCATGCAATGATTGAGATCCTATGTAGGCATGATATCATAAACACGTTAGAATCATTTGCAACACACCTGGAATGGTAATACCATATTAAAAATTAAATTGTAGTATTGACTGACGCAGGCAGCGCTGCCATTTTGTATTCACAAATTAGTAGTGTATTTGTTATCGTAAAACGAGGTGACTTTGTGACACCCAGGCGACTTTGTGACGGCACCACACTCCTTTGAAAAAGTCATTCTTACATTTCTGGGTATTATGTAATTGTAGCAACCGCTCGCATACGCATTGGTAAACGGTTGAAGCAGTGTCACCTTATGTCTCGCGGTCGTTCTGCAGTTTGTTTACAACACACATATTTTTTCAGGTAGATAAGAAATTTTTACTTTATCACAAAGTTGCAATACTTTGTCTTGTGTAACTCAAACCGTTTCTTTTATCTATTTTTGTATATGATAGTGTTATAGTATGATCTATTAAGAAGCAGTAAATGCCATCACCTCTGTGTTCTTCTTAAAAATAAAGTATTTATGCTCTAAGAAATGAAATGTCAACAAATATCGGGGTGAGATTGTGACACTTTTCGGTACTAATAAGTACCGAAAAGTGTCACAATCTCACCCCGATATTTGTTGACATTTCGGTACTAATAAGTACCGAAAAGTGTCACAATCTCACCCCCTCCCTCCCCTCCCCCTCGGGGTGGGGGTGAGAAGTATAAGAGGCTACCAGGGAGTCGCTCCTACAAAAAACTATACATCTGAATCATTAGAAAAACCTTTAAGTGAAATTAGAAAAAAAAAGTTACCTCCCGAGAAGCGCAAGAAAAGGAAGATACTTAGAAGTGATAAAGATCTGTCCTATGTGCTTCATAATTTCGATTTTGCTTAAGTATAGAATACATCGCAATACTTTTTATTTAAAATTTAATTTACGTTGTTTTCTTACATTTTCTCTAAATAAATTGTGCCAAAACGATCATTTTTATTGTTATGAGGGCTTCCGGGTTTTGACCGCGTCATAGTAAAGTACATATATACAATACAAAATAAAATAAAGCAAAAATGAAAAAGAAAAATTACAAAAAATATATATACAACTTACTCAAACTCAATGAGTTTGAGTAAGTTTTTTGCTTTATTTTATTTTGTATTGTATATATGTACTTTACTATGACGCGGTCAAAACCCGGAAGCCCTCATAACAGAGACTCAGACCGTGGAAGCCTTCGATATCATTTATCATTTTTATTATTTGGGTTGACATATTGATGATTCGGTTAGGAGGTTATTTTGTGAGAAATTTTGAGACTGGCATACATCTACGTGGTTATAATGCTCCAAAATCTCATCATAGATAGGTGACATTATGTTGTAGTGAAAGCTCAATGCTGTCAAAAAGTCACCCGGTGCGATGCGATGGGGTGAATGTGTGACAAATATACATCAAAATTCTGGCTAAACTACTATTGTTTTTGTTTCACATCGTCAATGCTTAGTAGCTAAATGATGTGACTACTTCATGTTATTTACTCGACCTTCCAGCTATAAAACTCGAACTGAAAAAAATTATTAAAAGTGTAAAATCTGTCACAAAATCACCTACTCATTTTACGGTATAGCATGCTTTCCACGGTGGTGTTGAAAATTTTTAGGCATTTCAGGTTACAATTTTTAACATGTAAGTATGTATGTATATTAAAGTTACAATTTCTTTGAAGCAACTTCGCATAGTCATTACCAATACTCCAGTTAGCTCTTACAAATTGCTATTGAATCGTATGATGATCTCATGTTTCCTGCTATTCATTATTTGAGAAACCAGGAGTTGTTTAACACTGTCCGCATATTGAAACTTTTAAGAAACATGTATGATCGGAAATTGAATCTGAGGTTGCGATACCCAGGATCATAAGGATGTTAAGTTAGGGGGTTATGGAGTTATTAGGTTCAATGAAACGGGTTCCAGGAATCAGCAGTCCCCGCGATAATACAATTTGATCGAAATAATTTCTTTTTATCGATTATGGGGTTATGAGATTATGGAGTTACAGGATAATCTGTTTAAGGGATTACATCAGGGTTTAACTGATTAATTTTTTAGTTTACGGCATACGTCAAAACATTACAGTATTTAATAACTCAGATTATGAGATTTTCTGAGGTTATGCCGCAATCCTGACGTGATGGGGTATTTTTATCCTAGTGACCCCAAAAACATGTAGTAAACTTGGTTTGACCCGCAGCTTTTGTCTGTAGTTGTCTTATTCCTAAATACTCAAACATACTTATTGCGAACTACTAAATTAATATGGACGTTTAAAACTTTTCTAAATGTTTTGTTGCATCTTTTTCATTATGATTCAATATCAATTCTCTCCATAATGATAATGCGTGTGTTTGTGTGAAAGATTTTGAAAGCTTTCTTTCTTCGCGTGCTTGGATGAATGGTGGATGGAGAAAGGACGTCTTTTTCGTAGGGTAGTTAGAATTAGGTGAAAATTTTTATGTTTAAAGTACTTTTTAATCGAAGGTAATCGTTTATTTGCGCCCAACGGTGCACCGTGGCTGTTTAATAAATTTTACGTAGAAAATAAACGTTCTGTTCAACAATCTATGTAAAAAGAGGAAGTTTGCTGCTATCGCATGGCTTTTTATAGATGATTCGCAATTGTCTCTGAATTTCTTCAGACATACCTTTCGATAGTCTTATGTCAATAACGGAAATTAATTGTCGTTGCTGGATTAATTTCCTACAGGTCCGGTCAAAAATCGTGTTATACAGGGTCACCGTAAAGTTGTTGATTTTAATTACCACCTATTTTTCTTCTTAAAATGCCCCTAACTGGCTGGCTTTTCTTCTTGTGTGTGTGGAATTTAATGGTGTGATTTTGTTATAACATTTGTGTGTATTTGTGTACAAAATAAATGATATAAAATTAATTAATTACCTTATAAAATGTGATTGTAATTATTGTGGTGCATTTAACATGTTTCTGTTCTTGTCGTTGGCTGGACTTATAATAAGACCTCCGCTGACTAACACCCCTTCTACGTCAGATGGCTACTGAGCCAAAACATGACATCGACTCGTACATATGCGAAGGAAATACCGATGGTGCCAACTTGAAGAGTTGCGCATCCTCTATCATTGGATAGTGTTGAATTAAATTTAAACGAATGAATTTTGAACAAATACTTCGCGTGTGTGCAATTATGATAATGTTACGTAATTTTATAAAATTGAATTAAATTGAATAAGAAAAATACATAGATCAGGTAATTAGTTATAGTCTCATAAACATAAAATTAATTTAGTGCTTTTTTATTTTTCTAGATTACCTACAGCTGGATGATCATCTGTCAAGTGAAAAATGGAGTTATAATGTAAACAGGGAATAAAATGTAGAATAACATTACAATATGTAGAATACTATGAAGTACAACGATCGTGAGACATAAATTTAATTAAAAAATTCTACACATACATATAATATCATTTTCAAAATCGGTCCACTTCGCCCCTCATTTGGGGTGAAGTGAGCCACACGTTTAAAACATGTGTGGTCTACTTTAAATTTATACTGAATTGAAGTGGTCATTATGGGAAGTAAATGCAAGACTTCTTTATTTATTATTCTTCTAAGGAAAAACTACAGGGACTTCGAGAAAGACAATATAAGATTTTTACTTAAGTTTACTACAAAAACCAAGCACAAATCGTGTTTATTACAAAATATAACTGTTTTATATAAAATAAATAATTAAGAAACAGTGTCGTAATTAAAATTCTTATGAATAAACTTGTACTGCCCTCTATGTAAATCATGATGCTCAAGTTTAAACGAAATCAGTTTTGATTCAACTACAGCCCTCTTCTATAATAAATTATTTCCGAATGCCTTTCTTAAAAAGTAAATTGCGTAATTATTATTCTCATCCAGTTTCTGTCAATTCTTTTACAACATAACGCAAGCTTCTTTTACCACTTTCAGTTGGAAACTACACCACTACAAATTCTCCAGGCTTAATATTTATGGGACCAGATTCCTGTGAACTACGCGGTTGCTGAGTTGATTCTGAAGAAGATTCTAGCGGTTCAGAATCTATGGTTTCTTTGTGATCTCCGTCAGAAACTAATTCATTATCAAGTGATCCGATGCTTGACGAGTCGTGTGGACTCATATCACTGTCTTCATTGCTTTTGATGACATATTTGACGCTTTTGTGTGTACACTTCTTTTTATTTTCTTGCTTAGTGCTTTATCCTATTCGAGAAACTCTTAAAACATCAAGTAAACTTTAGAGGAGTTTGTTTCGGATATTGTTGAGCATCCGGCAATTTTTCAGGACTCATTCCCTATCAATTGAGTGAATTACGCAGGCCGAAAAACTGGATCTAAGATTTATAAATGCATTTTCTAAAGAGTCAAGAGAGTGAAACTGAGCTTTTGGTAGCACACCTCTATTCCTCTTTTCCAACCCTTATTCTGCACAAAACATTAAGGCTTCTGGAATTGTTTTTTCCGCTACCTCACTTAACATAGTTTGTCCTCCATATTTTCCTTGTTTTAATCCCAAGAGTTTTCTTTTCAACGTTGTGCGTGAAATTAGATATGTTTCACTAATTTTTCTTGTTGGCTTTTTGTAGTCTATGATCGGTGTACTGACAGTGACGCCGCCTGCCAAGCTGGCTTATGAACACGCGGCATTTTTAAAGTGGTCCACCTCACCACAGAAAAATCAGTTACCTTCTAATATGGGAAGAATCAGATTATATCACTTTTTCCTAGCACGTTTCCTTAACACACTACTACGCAAAATTCAGCCAAACGTACCAAGTGCACAAACAACCAATTTTAGCTATTTCTCCATTGTAATACTAGTCTACATTAATAATGGTATCTATATTTGTCAGTTATGATGCCCAAGCAGATTTCGCTATTGAGTACTTGATGGTAGACCCTATTTTATCAAAACAATACCGGTCGGTCCATTTCATCCCAAGAGCTTTACTTCACCTCAGTTGATGGTAGCCGTGTTTACGCCGAAAGGCAACTCAGTAAAAAAAAAACTACTTATTGTGCGGCTGATAATACCATAGATTCTCTCACATACCATTTTATATAAATTTGTTTAATTAATAGAGGCCCTCCACACTTTCCACCCTTCTCCGGGGATTTCCGTAACAAGAATTTGCTGAAGAAGATCCTCGAATCCGTCACACTCCAGGCTCGAGAACTCGTCCTTAAGACCAATATAAGGTACGCCCCCTCCCCCTCTCCCACTTTTAAGTCTTGTACAAGATAATTGCTTTACGTTCCATTTACAATAATTTAACGTAACTTTCATTATCTTAGATGTTTTTCCTTTCTTTTTCATTTAATTGAATTGATTTTTTGACAATGATATATCTAAACTTCATTATAACCGTACCACCACTCTCTTTTACTCTCTGCCTTCGTCTTTCTGCGTTCGTCTTTCTTTTTTCTATTTCGCGTTATTCTGTATTTTCTTCCACCAGACACGATTTCAGCCTTGTCATCAATCTCGCTTTGTTTTCTATATCTCTTACTTGCTTTGGTAAACTGTTCCTTATTCTCAGTATCAAAGATTCTTTTGTTCGTGCTCCGTATTTGTTTACAGCTTTTGCTTGTTTTAAAAAGCCTCCCGTCCTCATCCTTGTCTCCTATCCGTGCTCCATCTTTTTAAAAGTACCTATGTTTAATTTATGTTACGTCTCCAATCTAATCTAATCTTTCTTAATTTTTTTTGTGCAGATTGAGTTTAGGTAAACAAAAGAAAGATTGTCCATAAAAAAAAACTTTTTTCGATTTCAGTTTTTATAGTTTGAATCTACTTTTTGGACACCCTATTTCCATAACTTTTTTCTTCATAAACTAACAAAAAGAGTATCGATCCAAAACAAAATTGTTTCTTCGGGGACATCTATTTGGTAAAAATCATCAATTTCCTCATCTATCTATCCATCTAGACTAGGCAATATGTTTTAATGAGTAGTAATGAGTAATTAAAACTAACAAATTTTTGTTACAAATTTTTTTTTGTTAATTTAAACGATTTGCAAAATTTTTAGGTGCCCCGGTACATTTGTATAACCCTGTAGGTATTTCTTTGTCTTTTTCTTTAAATTTATTTCAAAATAAATAACATCAATGGGAAGAAATCTTATTTTAAAACCTTTTTTCTTGAATATATAATTTTTCATTTTAACATTTTGAATTTCTCTTTTAATGTTTATCCTCCTTTGTCAAAATTTAATCGAGGGGAACTTTCCCATTACAGAAAAAGTGTTGCAATTTTCAAAGTTATTTTAGGTATCTGCATGATGAAGAAACCTTTCAGAATCCCTTATCATGTTCCCGTATCTCTCCAAAAGTACTGCGAACTAACGCTTGATATATTTATAGAAAGAAGAAAGAAAACACAGAACAAATGAAAAAAAAAACTGAGTAGAATAAAATTTAGATTTTTAGATTCCATGTCGGTGAATAAGTGTATAAAAGAAGAATAAGGGAAAAAAGAAAAGAAGGAATAAATAAAAGCGCTGAGTTGCAATATATAAAACTTTCCGCATATAATGATGCCGTCGACAAGGATTTATAGATATAAATCCAAAGGCATTTCGCCTGTATAAAAGAGAGTAATATCTCAAAAACTGTCCGCTTGTTCCGGGAATAAAATACGTTTGGTCTTAATAATAATATTGCAGTTTATTGTAGCCGTTTGTGTTAGCCGATTTTAATTAATATTTTAAATCAAAAAAATCAATATTTAATAAGAGTTTCTTGAACTATATTTCATTTCTCCCAGCTCCATCCATTCTCCAACGAAACATCTAGCGCTGGTATTATATTCTTTGTTTTGACTGAATGTCCAAACTACAACAAAATCTGTGGTTAAACTACGGTAAGACCGACTTACAATCTTTCAGTATTCCATATCTAATGTACAGCTTATAGTACTTGTCCTATTGATTGAATCGGATAACTTTTATAGAACTAAATTCCGTTTGATACGTCCAGAGTGTGGTAATTTATAGGATTTCCAATTCTTTCTAAAATAATTCTGATCATAATTCCGCTGCTCAGGCAATCTTATTCACGAGTAAGACGAAAGCTTCAACAGCACTGTCTGTTTTATGTTTAACGAAAAGCAGAGAATACTATAGGAGCACCATTTAAGTTGCCTTCTCTCAGTTATATTAATAGGAATAGGTAATAAATACTGGTTTCCTATTTATGTTATGAATTCCTTGCGTGATTTTCCTTTGGAACAAGTTGTATTGTTTTGGTGTTATGAGGTTAATACCTATACGTTGCCACAAAAATATATGAATTTATGCACACTTTAAACCAGAACAATAGTAAGGGTATATAATTTGTGAGTAGAATTTCCATACGATACGAACACCATATTATTTGCGGATTTCCACCACCTACAGCTTCCAACTTTTCCACTCGGAATAAACCGTAAGACCTACCGGAAAAGCAGCATTACGGCTTTCACATTCGCACACACGCGAAGCTAGACTGTAGTATCATTATACAATTTAACAATATAACATTTAAGTAGGTAGGAGCAGGCTGTGTGATTTATGAGCAACGGAGTATCGAGCGTTAACAAAAGACTGCCGAAATCCATTAATGCAAGCTCGGATCGGCTTTCTTGATCTCAAAACGCGTACCCCGCACACACAAGCCACTCTTCGGCGTGGAAGTTTTTGAATAAGAGAGATAGATAGCAATGCGCGATATTCGCGTAATGCACAGATAGAAGACCTAACAATAGAAAATAACGATTTTGATAATAATATTTACATCAAATTCTCGTTAGATGGTGGTTAGATGTATGGGACTGCGTTGTTTAGTATCTCTAAAAAGCTCGGACGACTAGAAGCAGGTTTAAATGATGGGGTGTTAGCGCAGGGCGACGACATAAATCAGAATTCTGCCCTGCTAAAACAAATACCGACGATGAAGCGTTTTCGGCAACATGACGAAGTTAATCTAGCTGCCGTTGTGACCGAACAAAGGTAGATGAATGTGTACATTACAGGATTCAGTCAGCGCGCTATGGTATGGCGAAACGATGGAAAAAAAAAGAATTGCTTTCACTTTGTGGCCACCCACTGTATTAATGGCTACATAAAGAGACAGCCTGGCTTAGTTCGGTATTATTAATTCCAACTGGCTTACTTGTATTTTTACCATGCTGCGAATTTTGAATTCGAAGATTAATTGAATTGTTCGGAAAGCATACTGGTATATACTGCTCCAAGTAAAATTATATACATTATAATATAGATATAAAATTGTATTTTGATCTACTATTTGCTATTGGGAGCAAAGTGGTTAACAGCGCGGCATTATAAATGGCGATATAGTGCTGTCAAAAGGCCATGGAACACAATTACACACACATACAAACTACAGAGCCAGAAGTGGTAGTCGTACAAACGATACAGCTTAAGAAACTAGTGCAAGTAGTACACACCTCACGTAAAAAAAAAAATAAAACAGTTTTCATTATTCAAAAGTGAAGAAACTAATGTTACTATTACTATTCGACGTTCAAGTAAGCGTAACAAAGCTTTACTACGTGACGCTTATGTGGCACCCTAACTAAGTTTTGATGGCTTAACTTAGTCCTTGCTTTAGGTATTCATTTCGTTGCTAGAGTGAATCTATATAGGGCACGATAACTACTAGATTTTGCCAACAATATCAATAACAAATACCAATATCTTAACAACATCGTTGTCTATCTCTGTTAACGCCAATGCGGTTATTTCAGAGTTTCCAATATGAAGGTTGGCTTGTCTAATTAAATTCCTTTTAATCAGAGAAGCTACCGAGCGAAATATTCTAGTAACTATAACAATCTATCCCATTATACACCGTTATATTAACAATCAAGAACTGGAGACAGAACAGCTACTATCGATTTCTAGCTATACGAAGCAAAAAAAGGCTAAGGTAAACGTAAATATGTAATAGTGTCAATAGTATGTATTTATTCTTGGAGATTCCTTTATCTATGTTTTTTTACGTTTACTTAGTTTTGCGAGATTTGAGATGAATCTAACTAATGAGTTCATTGAGATAGTTTCACCTTGCACATCCATTTTAATAGATTTATTAAGACTTTTTTGTGAGTTATTTAGCGTGTATACAGGTAATTTGATTTTCTTGTAAATTTACATTTTTTTTCTGGAAACAAAAAAACTTATTTGTGGTAAACGACTTAACTACAGAACTATCTTAACAAAAGAATTCATAGCTTGTCCCATTGCACAAAAACTAGTTTATCAAAATTTTGATGATATTATGAGTGAAAATAAATGAACCAGTCTGTTTGGTAATTACTTTCAAAGGCAATCTAAGGACATGCAAATGGTTGGTCAACTAAAATCTTTGGAAATAATTTGTTAGCCATTGAATTTTTAAAAGAACTGTGTGATCTCAGTGTTGAAATCGGAGGATTAGAGCTGGATAGATAGATAATTTATGAGATGGTTAAGTAGCCTCTTGCCACTGCTACCTATTGGTCTATTGCAGCTCCCTGTTATCTATGTCTTCTGCCTTCTTCATGAGGCGTTCAAGCCTTGCTGAGTTTGTCTTCATGTAGCTCGCCGTATCTGGATATGGTTCGCCAATACATTCTAGCCTCGATTTGGCTAGTCCTTCGCATTGGCACAAGATGTGCTGCTCTCTTTTTCTCTCTGACAGATTCTGCACATAGCAGTTTCCACCAGACCAAAGTTGCTCATATGTTTATTGAGTCTGGTATGTCCTGTTAGTAGACCTACTACCAACCTGATCGTTCTCCTGCCTTTGTTCAAAAGGTCATCGGTGTATTCAGGCATGTATTCTTTGATGAATTCCTTAGCCTGCCTCTGTCCTCGGGAGCTTTTCCACCATTCGAGGGATTTATCCCCCGACCATTTCTCCATGGTTTTGGCTATTTTCCTTTTCATGGTCCCACACGATGGTATAGGTCGGAGGAAATCGGAGGATTAGAGAGATGATTTAAAGTCTTTGCGATGATGAGAAACTCTTATAAATGTTTCTTCAGACCCTTCTAAGGAGTTTCCTATTCGAAGAATAGAATTTTCTATTTTTTTTTAACTTTATGCTAATTGCTGCTATAAGATATCAGCATATATAGTGTTGAACATCAATTTCAGCGATTTTTCGAGAAAATGATCGAAATTCTCGTGAGAAAATCGGTTTAGTTGCAAAAATAGTTGGCATGATTTCTACCAACCTTCTGTTGGCGTGCCAGCGAACACTCAGGTTATCCTTAAATTCGTTTTGTCTTCTAAATCTAATTTTGACCGACAAAAGGGATATCCATATCCGGTAATGTTTTGTATTAGAAATTCTTGTGTCAATTCGCTGCAAATCGCTCATGCTTGTTGATGCCAGACATATAACAGCGCAAGTGTATCAGCAAGGGTCTCATTTTTTTCCAAGCAATTAATGAGTTGTCTATGTTAATGATTCTGATCCGGACTAGTATAGTCAATGTGTCATCCACACTCCTATTATTGCCACTACTTATTTTGAAATAAGATTTCATGTTTCTTAAGCTCTCATTCAGCTGATTGATAAAGTTCTCAGCGCTAAATGATTTGGAAACGTCAATTATTTGACGTTTCTCACGATAACACTTCTTTATATTTGGTGAGATGGTAATAAAAGGAAAATATGTTGATAGTGTTGTTAAAGTGGCATTAGTCAAAATGATGTATTGTGACTTGAACAGGTTGACAAATATAATCAGGGTAAGGGTATTCTTACTTGAGGTCCAAATCACGTCGTATTTCTCACCAGCTTCGTACATTTCTTTCAATTCTTTCAGATCGTCCGATTGATTCCTTTCCTTTCTTACAATTATATGATTTTCTTACCTTAATTTTATTTTAATCGGAAAAAGTAGCTCTTGTCCAGAAGAACTTGCCCTCAATCACCTACAAGTTAACATATTTGCTACATGTCTACGCGATAAAGAAGAACCGGTTAATATGATGATAGTGTGCTACGAGGCTCATGGCCATTGAAAGTAAAGAAGAAACTCTACTCAACAGATTCGTAATCCTCTAACTTCATATTTTGTACACTCAGAAAAATTCATGCATTGTTTCAACAAAAAGAACTCTTCGCCGTATTGTTCTTGGATTTACCATTTTTTTGTTGAATCAGTGCATGAATTTTTGTGAGTGTACACACGGCGAAGTTTTTTTGTTGAATCAATGCATGAATTTTTCTGAGTGTACTTTCTATTTCTTTCGCAGAACCAATTTCATTATTTTCGATACACTGTCGTACGTAAACAATATGTGACAGTACACAAGGGAAATATTCTACCAATTTTCTCAAAATCGCAGAAACAATAAATAAACTACAGAATTGAACATCATGTAGAATTGAAATAGGGTCTTTTATTAAATTACATCACACATGTATATCATTTGCTAATAATATTTCCGATTTATGTATGTCTACGTACCCTTTTCATTGTACCAACCTTATAAACCAATCACTAAACATCTTCGCACAAAACTGAAAGGTTTTTCCGCTGTCCTATCCACATATTTATGTTAACGCTTGCTTTTATATATTTCAGAGGATAGCACGCGTGCATCGGAGCGAATTCTGTTTTACAAATTTATAACGTTCGGTTTGCATAATCCAATAACGTTCAGGGAATTGGTGAAAGCATCCCTTGGTCCTGCTACTTAACTCCAGTTGTACAACATATATGTATATATGCGAATACAACGGAGCCAGAAGAAAGGGAAAGTTGATGCTTCGTAGGGTATCAGTCGAATTGACCGTACGCCACCATTTGAGTCCTTTCACCGAAACTTTGGGGCGATTAAATATTTAGTAGGGATCACTTCTAGAGCGCGCATAATGGATAAAAGGTATTCACTCGGAATCCTTATGCGTTTCTGGATGTATTAATTCAAGGTCCAAACACATCTATAGCAGTTACCCTTTGAAATATGAATGCTGTTTTAACGCTAGCATTTATAAATCTGCGAGAACTTGAGCAGGTAGCTGTAAAGATCAAATCGAGATAAGTACTTGCGTAAACGTTCACGATTACTTCTGACTTTACATGTTTGTTTCTACAAAACATTTATTTAGTCCAGTTCTAAAAGTTTATAATCAAAATTAGTTGAAGTAGTAAACGTCGCTTATCGTATATAGATCCGTAGTTTACTCTAGTCCTTTACTGCTTGAACAGTTGTGAAGTGCTAACGGCATATTTTTATATTTAATGCAGTAACTTCCAGCTTTTAATTTATTCAGCAGGAAGGAGTTCACAGCAGAACCAGTTTGCCGGTGTATAGAAAACATTCAACTAAAACTGCAGCTGCATAGAGAGATTGCTACCCTCCATGGTATAACTTTTAATGTCTTTTTTATCGCTAATGAGCGTTCAAGCGAAACCGTTCTTTAATAATCGTAAAATTTATAATTGTATGAATGACTGACATGACTGGAATCGCGAGTAAAGGAAAAAGGCGTCACCTCGTCGGTCCGTAAAATCGACGTATTCGAATTGAAATACGCGAGAAAATTCATAACTTTTGTTAATTACAGATTTCAGTACTTTAATGATAGCGGCAGAGAGGATATTACATTTTCATAATGCCACCTTTCACGTTTACCGTATTACGTACGAATATGCTGTATAGCAAATTTAATTCATGCTGTAATATTATATGAACATGTTAACTAGAGTCTAGTGCATGTTGAAGATTTAATTTTACTGGAAAGAAAATGAATAACCGCAATTCATGGGAAATGTTCCAATTTTTTTGAAGCAATTCTCTGATATACTATAAGTTATTCCTACACTTCCTTCAAAAGTAAAGTTTTGTGGATTTAAATAAGCATGTAGTTATATGCAGGGCGAGGCATTAGTGCGTCAAAGCTCAATATATCCATTAATATTAAAGATATCACAAAATGTTATATACAAAAATCATAGATAGTCTTAAGTTACATATTTTAAAATTATCTTCGTATATACAGAGTGTTTTATACTGCCAGGGTGAAGCAAACACACTTTCTTAAACTTGCTCTCGCACGGATTTTTATAGGTGATTCGCAATTATCTCCAAATTTCATCAGAAATACCTTACCAACGTTCGTTGATGGATTAATTTATGCACGTCCGGTTGAAAATTTGTTGTAAAGTTGTAGATTTTAATTACCACCTACTTTTTGTTCTTAAAATGCCCCTAACTGGCTGGTCTTTCTTCTTGTGTGTGTGGAATTTAATCGTGTGCTTTGGTTATAATATTTATGTGTGTTTATGTACAAATTAAATGATATAAAATTTATTAATTTACCTTATAAAATATGAGTGATAATATTGTGGTGTATTTAACATCTATCTGTCTTTGTCGCTGGCTGGACTTAACATAAGATCTCTGCTGAGCAACACCCTCCTTCTGCGTCAGATGGCTACTGAGGCAAACCATGACATCGACTCGCACATATGCGAAGAAAATACCGATGGTGCCAATTTGAAGAGTTGCGCATCCTCTATCACTTGATAGTGTAGAATTGGATTTAAATGAATTAATTTTAAACAAATACCTCGCATGTGTGCAATCATGTTAATGTTACATATTTTATCAAATTAAATATATATACATATAATATAGAATTAAATTAAATTGAAGAAATACACAGATCAGATAGTTGGTTATAGTTTAATGAATATTAAATTAATTTAGTGTTTTTTTTAATCTTTTTAGATTACCTACAGCTGGATGATCATCTGTCAAGTGACAAGTGGAATTGTAAACATTGAATAAAATGTAATATAACATTACAATATATATTATATAATAATATAGTTATACATAGTATAACAGTATAATCTGTTGTGAGACTAAGGCATACAATTCTGGGCAACTCGTTTTATGAGAGATACATTTCAAAAGAAGCTAGTAGATGGCGCTGCTACTTAGAAAATAGAAGTAAGTCGGATTCCTTACCAGACATGCAAAATTTTGCATAAATAAATTTGCATAAAATAAGCGCTAACGTTAAGCAAGGATACGTTTATATTAAGATTAATTATCTTCCAGAAATATACAATTGCGGATGGAAAGCAAAACTGTTGACATGTAACTCTAACAAAAGCTCCCTCGGTTACAGATGACATATATGCTGGTGTCCTTTATAAAAGATGAATTATACTTCAGAAAAACTTAATTAACGAGAATAGTAAAAACCTACCTTGTCATCCATATTGAAAAATCGATAAGGAAGTACAAAAAAAAGACGTAAAGTATGCCAATCAGAATTGTCGTTTGAATCTCTATAGCATTGTTAATACTTAAACGTTATCCAATTTTTCTAGAGCGTGATGAATTCTATTATTTGAGGGGCAGAAAATGTGAAGACGCGACATTCACCTACCTACATAATATCCTCAATTAATACAATCACGTACTTACTCCCGTAATTGAAAATTAGAGCAGAGTGAAATACAAAACAGAATGTTTTTGGATTTTGCGAAGGCGAAAATTTACATTTTCGCGGACCAATTTATTAGTCTTGTCTGAGCAATTACGAGATCTTCAAGGAAAATGATTCCAAGAATTAAACAGATACTCTCTAATACAAACAAAACATTCCCATCAGAAGAACAATATAACCACAATTTTCGTCAATGAATATTACGATATGGAGTTGTGTTGAAAGGTTCCGTTTTTTTTTTTGTAAAGCAAATAACTTTTTTATGGTTATTTATTATTAAATAATTAGATATGTACTTGCAGATGCAATAAAATTCATTCGTTGCAAATGATTAATAATTGTGTATCCATTCTGAGTATTCTACTCGGGTAATTTTAGAAAAAAAAATCTTTTTTAAGGTCGACAAAAACCTCGAAATTTTTATTATTTTATCGAAACAGAGGAAGAGATAAAATTAAAGAAGAATATATATGAGACATAATATAATGAAAATTAATCTAATTGTTTCAGTTTTCAAGTTGTACCAATTCGAACGGGGGGTGAGGGTGAGAGAGGGACAAACATTAATTGTATACCACTTTGTTCGTGATTAAACAAAGCAACGATTAGATGTTGTATGGAAGCAGGAGGGATGGCCAACCATGCTGCTTCAACTCGCCGCCATAGCTTCTCAACGTTAGCGCGAGTAGCCGCATAATATCGAAGCGTCCGTCCGATCTCGTCCCCATGTTCGATCGGATTCAGATCCGGAGAACGAGTACGAGACGTAGCACTTCATCTACGTATCGGCGACCGGTATCGTCTGCTGTACATCAACATCAACCATGTGTAATCATGCTCTGCTGGCGCAGGATATGCCGGGATTGGATGCCCTGATAGCCACGTCTCCGATAAACCAAAATTCGTGGATCACCGACGTTCAATTCGAATCTGGATTTGTCGGAAAACTTGCCTCGACCCACTGGCGCCGTGTACAGCGGTGCTCGTGATTCAGTGAAATTCGCTGTAACGCATGGTTCGCTCGAAGTCCACTCTCTAGCGTATGCCCTTGTGCAGTTAGCGCAGTAAGTACGCTTTCTCTTGCTGCTAGCCAAACAGGTCCAAGTTACTTTGAGAAGGACATGGGCGTGGTCCTCATGTGCTGTTGTCGTGTATGTTGCACTGCCGACAACGACCGCTTGAGACAGCGCACTATTTAAAACAAGAATACACCATATCCATAAGCATTCCTCGCTCAGGTAATGCGAACAGCCTTCCATTACGCACAGAGTACGACTCATAGAGAAATAAACAATAAAAAGAGTACCAACTCAACGTATCAACATTTGGAGCAAGGTTATAGCGCACCATTAGTAGCTTACGGTACTAATTTTGAATAGCGCCATATTTGAATAATTAAATACCATACTTTCTGAATTAAAATTTAATATTAGGTATTCTTAAATAAAGATAAAAATGCGATGATTAATTATCGCATTTTATCTTCTATCTGAGTGACATATTCATCAACTTAATAAACAATTACACATTTTTATCTTCCTCCACAAACCACTATTTAATGAAAGTCAGCTATTTTAAAAATAAAAAGGGAAAATTATTATACCTGGTATGTTTTATTAAAAAAAACGGTTAATAAATAAAATTAACAAACTTAACATATAAGATATAAATAAAATACTCGTAAAAGCATTAAATAAAGACTAAATTAAAAGATATTACATTCTTACAAAATATCAACAATAAATAAAACTCAGACTATACAAACTAAATAGACGAAAACTACATTCCTGTAATAATTATACTACAGTAACCGAAAGTAAACTCGTATAAGGATATTATAAAAAAATATATTCTATATCAATTAAAAATATCACAGTGAAGATGTGTTCCTCGGTAATCAATGCAGTTGTCAAGCCAGTTAATGTTGACATGAAAAAAACGATAAAAAATGATTAGTAACCTGTTCATTATACTATTGCAAGATATTTATCTATAGTATTATCCACATCATTATCATTAAGTTACACTAGCAACTATATCTATCGAGAGGATTCAGTTTCTTAATGTTTTCTAAATTCTTAAATAATTCATTATTAATACCTGTACACTAAACACTTTAACCCACTAAACACCAAACAAGTTTTAACTAAAACACCGACGCGTTTCAACAGCAAGCAGTTGCTGGAGAGTGAAATATTGATTTCATTTGATGTTAGTTCCCTCTTTCCTAGTGTACCGATTCCAGACACCTTGACATACCTCGAGGACTTGTTGCTTCAAAATAGTTTGAGTCAACAATGTGTCCAGGAATATATTCGCTTAACTGACATCTGTATGAAACAGAACATTTTTCCAACCAGTACACTTCCCTACATTCCTTCATATTCCCATCATTGTGTTCTACACAAAATGGCAAACCTGAATTTTTTGGTCCACAGACTTCTCACTTTTCCCTTGAACAAGGCGAGGTATGAGAAAGAGCTTAAAATTATAAAAGATGTGTAATGGTTTCCAGCCTCAGCATATCTATAAGTTAATTAGGAAGTTTAATTATAAGATAACTGTGAAAGAATCTACGACTTTTCGAGAGGATGTTAAAGCTTCACCCGTTGTGACCCTCCCTTACGCTCCCTTTATCACTAAAGGTTTGAGTAAAATCTTCAAAGAGCTAGATCTCAGAATAGTTTACAATTCTGGGACTAGTTTACGAAGTCTCATCGGTAACCCTAAAGATCAAATACAACCTCTAGAAAAGTCAGGTACTTACGAAATCAATTGTAAAGATTGTAATCAAAAATATATTGGGCAAACCAGGAGAGCAGTCTCAACTAGATTCAAAGAGCATATGGCTAATCTTAGATTTAATAGAATTGAGAAATCGAGCGTTGCCCAACACATTTTTGAAACAGATCACAACATCGATCATACGAATGTTAAATTAATCAGACAAATAAACAATTGTAAGTTTCTAAATGTTTTCGAAAGTTTGGAAATATATAAAAATAAATCATGTGTAATGAACTATGACAACGGCCCTATCCCCCATTCGTCATTGTTTTCGTTAATCGGAAATTAATGATGCGTATCGGATTGACCGTGCATAACATTTAGGTTACCTGTTTTTGTAGATTTTATTTTAATTTAGTTTTATTATCGCCTTGATAATGACAGCGTTGCTGTTGAAACGCGTCGGTGTTTTAATTAAAACTTGTTTGGTTAAAGTGTTTAGTGTTCTACTTCTGCACCAAGATATCCAGTGAAGAACTTCATTAATAGGTACCTGTAGCTAAAAGAATTGCACTTAAAATGCCTTGTATTGTAGATTGCACTGACAATCTGAAAAATCTCTGCAGAAATCGGTAGGATTTGGAATCTCTTTTATAAAGTCCAAGAGCAAATATTCCATCGCTGTCCTTTTTTCTTCCTTTGCATATTAGCAAATTACGATTTAATTAATTCTACTCCAGGATCACTTAAACTAGCTTCTCGTTGTTTAAATATTATAATTTGGTAGATGTTACTCGTAATGCAGTTTTCTACTTATATTTTGCTTTAGCAATGATTTTCCTTAATCTAAAAATTGTTTGTTGCTTTCGTGATAAATTATGAAGTGGTCGGCTCTTTTGAGATAAGCTTTTCACATACACTGGAACCTCGCTTATCTTCGGGCTCACTTATATCCACCCTCATTCATATCCGCACTATAGCGCTCATTTATATCCGCTCGGCACCCACCACCCGATAGTGCACGTATTCACATGAGCCAATCCGCGCAGCACGGCCTTTCCTCTCCGCTAACGGGATAAGTGGGGACCCCTCTTGAGCGGATGTAAGTGAATGTTTACGTTTCCCGAGCGCGGATATAGACGAGGTTCCGGTGTACTTTATTCCACATTCCCGTAGTATTTTGTTTTTTATGAAACAAACTGTTACTTTCATTATTGTCCAAGTTTGATGATGGTATTTCCAGTAAGTGCTCGGCTTTATCTTGGTGGTTTTCTTTTTCATTACAAGTATCTTCAGTAATACTAAAGTTAATATTCACAGCTGTTACGTTATTGTTGAATATATCTGGTTCTGCAAATTTTATCAGCCTATGTTTCAATGTACTTATATGCATGCCCCTTTTCCAATTGTGTGGGCCAATTCCGGAAAATGCATTTTCAATACATTTGCCCTTCCAGAGAATTGAACCCCGGCGCCTATCGTCCTCTCACAACGATAGTCAGCCGCCTAACCACTGCGGCCATCGACCCGTTAACTTGATTTAAGCATAATAAAAATTAAAGCAAAGACTAACCAAAAGATTCTCCACGCAATACTGGCACTTACAATCTACAGCAGCTAACCGGATATGCATTCGCGAAAGTTGCATTACTTTTTAAAGCTACTGATGGTGCGCTAGCATCGTGCTTTGAATTGTGTAATACAAGTTGAAACTCTTATTTCTTTTCTCTATGGCACGACTACATAGTACCCCTTTGCACGACAGTAACAATGGCCGCTTTCTTCCACCCACTTGTCAGTAAAAAATGCAGCTCTAGCTCTAGAAGAATTCGAAACTCGTTGCATCAACTCGTCTAGGCAAAATCTTCATAGTTATGACTTTTCAATTCATTTCTTTCTTAGTGTTTCATTTACCAATTTCCCAGCTTTTTTCATATTTTTACTTGAGTTCTCATTACGATACCTTTTTTGTTAATTAAATCCAGTTTGTTACATTATTTCTAGCTGATTTGTATAGAATCCTCTACTCGGTTTCCATTGATCTTTTCCAAATATGAAATTTTCCATATTTGTCTCTAATGGTCCTTAATATTTCTGTATTAAATGACGAAAACATGAGCCAAAGTCCGTTCTGTCTTTCTCTTACAGTACATACATTCTATGCGATCGATTTAGCAGTTTGGTATATTTCATTAATAAGACTGTATAAAGCGCTAACATCTGCAGAATGTCGCCTAAGGTACGATTTCGATGTAATTGCAAAACACGATCTTTGTTGGGTCTAGGTCTATCTAACGTCCAACTCAAAAAATTAACTGACTGGTTGTATTGTTTAAGATAATTCGTTGTAGGACATACAAGCAGAAAACAGCTTCGCGAGTATTCAATCTTTCGTTAAGAAAAATGCTTGTAATTTTAATAATAAGAGCAGGAAGTTATGGCTATACCTAAATCGCACATGCATTAGTTATAAATCACACGGAAATCATTAATATATCATTTCACAAATACGATAAATTTTGCATATTATAGTTTGCATAATTTATTTTATTTGCGGTATATATTTTGTGATACATATATACATTTTAATAAATTATAAACCTTGACCAATCATTATTTTAAAGCTACACCAATATTGAAATTAGTAATAATTCTATAAATTTTCAGTACTGGTAAGCTTAAAATATTATCATCGGCTTTTATTTTAAATTTAAAAAACGACGAACTTCGTGAGTTTGAGATGAAACCATGAAGCGACAAAAATTCACAGACAGGAAAAAGTATCCCCTTCAACACAAGAAACAACACGTTTAATCATAATAACGACGCTATATGTCTCATAAAACGTACCGATATCTCTCGTACTATATTTTAGCACGTCTCATAATCTCAGCAAGAAGGGCGGAGAAAAAAGGACGGCGTATAGGAGAAAATGCCTTTCATCTCAAGACGAGCACGTTTCCGGATCTTACGGCTCGGTGAAGCTGTCGGCGCGAAGGCACTGATTGCTCGATGCTGTCCTAGTGCTCGCCTATACTACATGAAATTCCATCTCACGCGTTCATAAACAGATGACTAAATAAAAATTGACAGGTGATGGGTGACAATGACGGTGAGCCAAGATGAACGATGCAAGCCGGCTAGGAAGATCAGACAAAAGGAGAACGCGGAAAGTCGGCACCTTGTAGGCGGTTCGACCCTATCAGGCGGATTATGCATGTAAATGTGCTGACGCAGTGCGGATGTGTGTATAGAGAAGAATTGTATTCCGTGACTTCCTAGTTTATCTGATGCCGTTCCGTATCTATAATTTGTTTGTGACATTTTCTATTTTGCCGCTATGTAACTTGTGTAAATTGGTAGCTCTGGGAATCGATAAGTGAAGTGGTTCTTCCTTAATGGTATTGTATAGATTCTATGATAGAATGTTCCTTTCGTTGAGACGCTGTATGTCTTCCAATAATATAATTGAATGCGGCATTCAGGTGATATTTATTTCCCAATGCCGCGTTATCAGTATACAATAATTTGAAACAGGACCGAGATACTCACGGAAAGATAATGCAGTGCTTGGTTGTAATAATTCTATGTCTGCATTTAAGAATTGTAGCTGTCGTTAGAAGTTCTACATAATGCTGCATAATGCTACATAATGTTTTTGATGATCGTTGCTCTTTTTCTTATGACATCCTGAACTTATCCTTGCGTGCTACTCGTAGCTTGGGCTTTGTTCTGCGATCTTGTAAATTTTTCAATGATGTCCGTGTTTTCAAGAGTCTTTTGTATTCCTTCGTTCTAAGTAAATTGGAATTTGCTTCACAAGTGTGGTCGCCACATTGTGTCTATCTCTAGCTTTCGTTAGAAAAGATTCAGCGACGTTTCCTGAAATTTCTATCATTCAAAAGAAATTGTATCTATCCTCCACGAGGTGTTGATTATGCGAATCTACTGTCTGAACATGGCATGGATGCGCTAAGTTTTCGTCGGGCAAGACATGGAGCTCGTTTTGTGTGGAAGTTAGTCAACGGTGTAATAGATAGTCCTTTTCTCCTATCTTCCCTGGACTTCTTGGTTCCTAGATTGTCTTCCCATTATTCATGTACTTTTTCTATTCCCTTCTCAAGAACAAAGATGCTACGGTCGTCACCATTGACAACGATGTGTCGAGCTGCTAATCTGCATTATGATGATATTTTTGTTGATTCAATTAATCTATTCACTTAGTTTCTTTTTTGTTTTTTACTTAATATGTATGTATTATTTCACATGGTAAATTTATAATTTTGTCCTGTAATTGTACGTTGTTGGACAATAAAGTATATTGTATTATATTGTATTGTATAATGCATGTTGTGGTCTTTACAGACAAAGAGTCAAAATGGTAAGATGATATCCGATACTGATAATTATGTTAGAGATATTAATGGAGGGAATTCTAAGTTCTTAAAATATACAAACATCATTTGCTATGCCAGGTACATAACAAACCACTGGTCCAGATAATCTGCCACACAATTTGGCACTCTATACTGTAACTATTCCTTATAGTTTGGTATTGTTCCTGACAGGCTAAGCATTTCTAAATCTGTAGTTGTCTAAAAAAGGGAAAATTTTTTCGAAAATGCTCGTGATCGTCATTTGATTGGTGATGTGCTGCATTTAATTCAAAATTTAAAATAGTAGACGTGCTAAAAGTTACTACAAGTATTCTAAGTAATCGTGCTATACATTACTAATGACCTCGTTTTCAGACAAACAAATTAATACAAAAAAATCACGTACTGTGCTCACATGTTATTTTTTATAAATGAAATAAAGTCCGAATGAACCTGTAGCTTTACAATTGGCTCACAAAAGAAATCGACAAATTTTGTCTAATACTGACAAAGCTCGCAAACATTTATTTAGTGAAAAAATGAAACTCAATAAAGGCCTCAACGCGTTATTCTACACTAATCTATACGATCTCAAACGGGTCTCTAGTGGCAGTAGTTAGTGGGTTCCGGGGATCAATTATGCAGGAGGACGTTGATATTTTTCGGAAGGCTGAAAATTATATCCTGATCGATCTATCATTTGAGCAAAGTAATTAACTGCGCAGCATTACAATAGTGAAATAGTACTGTAACAAAGCCATTTAATACAATTTGCACAGTGAGAGTTGCTGCGGTAGTCATAGAAGCGATACTGCTAGAAATGCTGTTGCAACTAGGATTCCACACAGACAAAAAACCCACCAATCTCAGCAGCCACTTTGTGGTAAATGGTCCACTCGGGTGTATCGAAACTGCAAACAAATCCAGTTGGATGGTACAGATGGCTTAATCATATTTCTTGCACATTTCATAAAACATACGAAATGCACGTAAGAACGAGCGATGCTGCTGCTTTTCAATAATCATGACACATCTTCCTATTTAGTAGATGTAATTTCGGACATGGTGGTGTATCACTATTTGTTAGGGATCACATAGTTAGTACTAGAAGTAACATTAAAGAAATAAAGCAACTATCAGTTGAGTTACATTACGAATGCGTCGCGACTAAATGTGATTGGATAACAGCGGGAATTAAAGTCTCTGCGAAAAAACTAAAAGAGTTATATTCACTATCTCTAAGTGGTGACAGTAACATTAGAAACTATTACCAAAAGTACAAAAAAGTATATACAGTTGTAATTAAAACAGCAAAAAGATTGCATAACAATCGAATTTTGTCAGAGGCGGAAATAAGTCAAAAGCAGCATGGTCAATTATAAACAACTGTTCAAAAAGCAATCAGGAAAAGCAATATAATATCAAGTTAACTGTTAAGGACGAAACTATTATTGATTCACTTAAAGTGGCAACAGTTTAGTAATTATTTTGCTAGTGTAACTACAAATATTCTTATCAGTAGCTAGAGCTGTGCAAATAATGCAGAAGTTACTTTATGTAGTAAATCATTTTATTTTGAACCTGTAAGTGAAAATGAAGTCAAATATATTGTTCACTAAAAACCACTTACTCTGCTGGCGAGGATATGCTGAAAAAATGTACTGATGAATTGGCAACACCATTGACGTTTATTATCAATAATTCTGTGGCAAGCGGTACATATCCTGAGATGTAAAAAACCGCGAAAATAAAACCTGTTCATAAGGGTGGACCTGGAACTTGCGTAGAAAACTATCGTCCCATTTCAGTTCTGAGTTCTTTTTCTAAAATATTTGAAAAGGCGATGGCAAAAAGATTAATAATTTTTTTTGAAAAAAAAATCAATTTATTTAGGAATTTTCAGTTCGGCTTTCGATAGGGACGTTCCACCACCCAAGCAGTAGTCGAATTTTTAAAAATACTATACAAAGGACTAGGCAATGGAAACACTTGTTTGGGTATATTTTTGGACCTCATTAAAGCTTTTGATCTTGTAGATCATAAACTATTACTAAACAAATTATATAATTATGGTATTCGAGGTAACATACACGAATGGTTTAAGAGTTACTTGTTTCACGGGAAACATTATATTGAGGTAAACAGGTACTGATCACAAAGGCTGGTTATGAATAGGGTAGTACCTCAAGGTAGTGTACTCGGGCCTCTTCTGTACATAATATATGTAAATGACATAACAGTTGATAATGCCATAATGTTTGCCGATGACACGTCTTTGATAATGAGTTCAGAGGATAGGGTAGGAATAAATTATTGCGCCTGTAATGTCTTGCAAATAGTTGGCGGTTACCTACAAAATAACAAATTAATTATAAATAACAAGAAATCGCAATTTATTGAGTTTAGAGCTAGGACGTGCGATAGAGATCAGTCATTGTTAATTAATTATAATAATAAAAGTATTGTCCAGGTAAATAATATCAAATTTTTAGGTGTAACAATCGACTATAAATGTACTTGGAACGACCATATAGACAAACTCTGTAAAAAGCTGGCTCCTGTTTGTTACGTTTTGAGAAGCTTACGTATCCAAGTAGATGTAAGCGTTTTGAGGATGTGTTATTTTTCAAACTTTAATTCAATTCTGTCGTACGCTACGATTGCCTGGGGTGTGTCTTCCGATCTGCATCGAGCATTTAAAATTCAAAAAAGAGCAATTCGTATTATGAATTGTTTAAATAATAGAACTAGTTGCAAACAATACTTTATAAATATGGGTATTATGACCTTGCCATCTATCTATACAGGGTCCGGCAACGAAGCGGGGACGGAAGATTACACGCTTATTTGAAAGTTTGTCAAATTTTTAGTCATCGGATATTCTTCCGCACCATCAAGTGCACGTTTTAAAAATATTTTGTTTTATACAGGGTGTTCCAGATGGAAATGCCAGACTAAAGTTGCATTTTTTTAAATGGAACACCCTGTATATTAATAGAAAAAATGATCCGCGCTTGAAAGCTGGTAACAACGACATAATGTTGTATAGGTCTAAAGTTGATAGTTTCTATGTAAACAATGATTTTACTTGATAAATTGATACATTTCAGTAGGCTATTCTGCATAGGGAAAAACAAAAAATTCGAAACCAACAGAGTAGAATATTTTTACTAGTATGGACTGTCGTTACTATATGAAATAAATTCTGCAACTGCTCGCTTTATACAGGGTGTTCACAATTTTGCAAAATCGAAGAAATCTCGAAATGTTTAAATGGAACACCCTGTATATTTTAAGCTCATTGAAAGCGCTGTTACTACGCTTTCTATTGATACCTCATTTGATGCACCTAGGATAGATCATTTTCTAATTATTTCTTTTTTAAAATTGAATTAATGAGAAATGCTTGTATTTTTAGAAGCTAATTTGCACTTCAAACCTACTGTAAGATCGGATATTCAATAAATAATCCATAAACGGTCTATAACAAGAGGAAACTCCATTTAGTATGAGAAACAATTAATTTTCACTCAGCGGTGAAAGGTAACATTAATTTAATATAAAGTAAAGGTGTCAGTTTTGAGCTTGTGTACTAATAACCAAGTTGTAAAAAGTTCTTTTTGTGTTATACAGTATTTCGTTCAATCTTTAAACGAAATTGTTATAATGACTAATTTTAGTAGATCCTTAACAGACGCAAGCTCCTACCTTCAATAGCTGTTACCTTTGAAGTATCATCTATACTTACATCTCTCCACATACAGAACATTTAGAGCGACTAAGGCCAGCTAGAAAAGAGATAGATCTAGAGTGGGGCGGCTGTCAAACATATACGGAATAGCACGCTCACCAATACGTTAATTCCGTACATGTTTTACAACCGCCCCACTCTAGATCTATCTCTTTTCTAGCTAGCCTTACTCGCTCTAAATGTTCTGTATGTGGATTTTCCTGCATTGTTAATAATACGGGCAGTTCGCTTTGTTTATTGATTACCGGTTTATTTGTTTCTCCCTTCCTCTAGGTTACACCATCAATTTCTATAAATTTCTCTAATAATCTTTCAAATGCTTCCGGTCTTCTTTCAAGGTTTGAAAATCTCTCTGCATATACTCTACTTGCTAGGAGACAATTTCTTGTACACTCCTCAAGAATAAATATCATAGTTAGCATTTCTTGAGTAGGTACCTACTAAAATTAGTCAATATAACAATTGCTTTTAAAGATTGAACGAAATATTGTATAACACAAAACTAATTTTTTTACAACTTGGTTATTAAGTATACAAGCTTAAAACACTAGATAACTTGATCAGCAGTGAATCTTTGAAAATGCTATATTACTTTATATTAATTTAATGTTTGCTTTCACCGCTTGTTTGTCATACTAAATGGACTTTCTTGTTGTTATAGACCATTTATGGATTATTTGTTGAATATCCAATCTTACAATCTTTGAAGTCCAAATTAGCTACTAAAAATACAAGCATTTCTCATTAATTCAACTTTAAAAAGAAATAATTAGAAGATGATCTATCCTAGGTGCATCAAATGAGGTATCAATAGAAAGCGTAGTAACAGGGCTTTCCAATGAGCTAAAAATATACAGGGTGTTCCATTTAAAAATGTCAAGATTTCTTCGATTTTGCAAAATTGTGAACACCCTGTATAAAGCGAGCAGCTGCAGAATTTATGTCACATAGTAACGGCAGTCTATACTAGTAAAAAATATTCTACTCTGTTGGTGTCGAATTTTTTGTTTTTCCCTATGCAGAATAGCCTACTGAAATGTATCAATTTATCAAGTAAAATCATTGTTTACACAGAAACTATCAACTTTAGACCTATACAACATTATATCGTTGTAACCAGCTTTCAAGCGCGGATCATTTTCTCTATTAATATACAGGGTGTTCCATTTAAAAAAATGCAACTTTAGTCTGGCATTTCCATCTGGAACACCCTGTATAAAACAAAATATTTTTAAAACGTGCGCTTGATGGTGTGGAAGAATATCCGATGACTAAATATTTGACAAACTTTCAAATAAGCGTGTAATCTTCCGTCCCCGCTTCGTTGCCGGACCCTGTATATTTCAACTGCTAGTGTATGTAAAAACTAATAGCGGAAGGTTAACTGCTGTAGGGGAGTATCACAACTACAATACTAGACATGGTGGGTTATTAGAAATACCCAAGCATAGATTATCATTTTTTGAAAAAAGCCCTCATTATCAGGCTATTGTTGCGTACAACCGGCTGCCTGCATCTCTTAAGGATATGGGCGTGGTTAAGTTCAAGGAATCAGTGAAACGGTTGCTGTTGAGGAAATGTTACTACTCATATAACGAATTTTTGAATGATAGAATGTAACTTTTAAATTGTTGTTTTGCTGGGTACTGTTTTTATATTGTCTTTGTATTTACTTTGCTATACAAATGTATGTACATGTATTATACAAATTTGACTTGTCCAATACTACTATTGTAGTCCATGGATGAAATATATATTATTATTATTATTATTAAGGACATATACAGGGTGTTTTGAAACATCGTTTAAAGTTTTTAAGGGCATGTAGTACGATCAAAAATAAGGTTAATAGTCATAATAAACATATATCCGCAAATTTACCGTTTATTAGATAACAGCGATTTTATCGCATTTGCAGAATAAATTTGCTTTAGCGGTATTTTAACATAAAGTAAGTTATAACTAATGAAGATGTTCAAAATGTCGTCCTTTCATTTCGACACAGGATCTACATCTTCTTTTAAAGAAACCGGACACTCTTCCAGAAAACAATGGGTTTTCTCGAATTATCTGACAACAGCGTTCTATTCGTTGGCACAATTCTGGAAGATCGTTTACCGGTGTTACGTACACTAAACTTGTCAAATAACTCCGGATACTAAAGTCCAACGGGGTTAGATCGAGAGACCTTGGAGGCCTAGCAATGGGACCTCCTCGCCCTATCCATCTCCCACAAAATTCATTGTTAAGATGTTCCCTAACTGCACGCGTAAAGTGCGGTAGAGCTTCATCTTGCATAAACCAGAGGTTCAGTCTCAAATTTATAGGTAAATCTTCCAAAATTTCAGGTAAAGTATTTTCCAAGAACTCGACGTATACAGAACCTCTTAAGCGTTGTGGCAAAACAATCGATCCTAACAACCTAATCATGCCTAACCATATGTTTAGAGAGAAACGTTGCTGGTGTCTGGCTTCAACGGTAACATGACGATTCTCGTCACACGAAACGTGATAGTTGTGTAAATTAGAGATAACGATGTTGTAATTTCATTCTTCCATCACTAGAAAGTGATCACTACGTAACGATGAAACAGATTCCGAAGGGAGAACGAATAGTATGAAAACAAGGAAATAAAAAACCTGTCTTCGCTTGAGAAACGTAGAAATATATAAAATAAAAAGACTAACAGGTAGCGACCGATTTTGTAAAATTACAAAAATAAAGTAGTGTCTGCTCTCAAAGTTAAACTGAGGTGGAAGTTTTGAATGAATTACGAGTACGCTACTAAAAATAAGGAAGAAAACAGAGAAAATATATTTCTGGGGTACTTCGACTGACGCGACGTTAACACGTTTAACAACATTTTATATAAAATCATCTCAAACTTTTACCAAAGTAAAAGCGCCGACAAAGAGAAAATGATGATGAAATTTCGGTAAAATACAGGATAAGAAGCTATTTCTATATTAATCTCTGGATGTATACACACTCTGTATGAGTTTATAATTGAATCAAGGCAGCAGATGTTAATCAAAGAGAACTTGAAACTTCAAGTTCTCTTCTGTATGTTACGTTCCTTTTATGAACGGTATATCGTATATCGTCCTATACGTCCTAATAATTAAAAAAAAACGTATAAGTAATTTAATTCCGATTTGAAAGATTTGCAACAAAATGCTAAACTAACAAAAAAGATGTTAATAGCGAAGCAGTGAAGTGGCAATATTGTATCTGCCAAAACTGAATTGTTGTTCAAGTTCAAGTTGTGTCTGTGCACGTCTCTGACCATGAAGGACAATAATTAAAATTTCGTGCATCTAGAGGGGACAAACTTAGAGCAAATATATAATTTCGTTTGCGTAATGAACAGAACACAGCCGAATTTGTATCGGCTTTAAGAGAAGAAACCTGGTATGATATCTATGGCGAAAGGGACTCTACATTAAAAATGTTGAACTTTCATAAGATTTATGACAGTTCATTGATTCAAAAACAACGTTCCGCTAATACTACAACATTTTTGAAATATTCCAAAGAACGACGGGACAAAAAGGCCGTTTTAGACCTTGCATATGACGCAGTTAAAGTGAATAACAAAAACATAACTTTGTATAAAGAAATGAAAAATAATTATGATAAATTACTACAAGAAACTAAAACAGACTATTTTACTGAAAGAATCTCAAATGCATGTAATATAAATAAAGAAACTTGGAAAATTAGAAATTGCGAATTAAATCGAAATGTCATATTAAATAGTTCTAGTTTCTTTACGGATGATGAGCTTAATTCGTATTTTGTTGAAGTGGCTGGAGAGTTAATAAATAGTACAAAGCTACCACTGACATCTTATCAAAATTTTTTAAAATACAAGCATGTGCCATGTAGCCAATCGTTCTATTTTACCCCTGTTTCTTGCGTCGAAATAATAAATACTGTTAAATCATTAAAATCAAGCTATACCAGTGATGTATATGGCCTTAACGTGCAGCTCTTAAAAGCAACTACATATGAACTGGCGGAAGTTATCGCTCACATATTTAACAGTTGTATCGAACAGGGCGTTTTTCCCGACTGTTTAAAACACTCCAAAGTTGTACCCATATATAAGAGAGGTAACAGAGATCTAAAAAATAATTACCGTCCCATTACAATTATACCCATGTTTTCAAAGATTTTTGAAAAATAATATATCAACGACTTTTGGCCTTTTTTAACAAATATAATCTCCTTTCTACACAGCAATTTGGATTTATGCAGGGCTTGTCCACCGCCGACGCAATCATGAAGTTGACGGATTTTATCTACAACGCATTCAATAACTCCCAAATGGTTAATGGTCTTTACGTGACCTATTAAAAGCCTTTGACTGTGTTTCCCATGATATATCACTGAATAAACTTGAATATTACGGCATCAGCGGGCCTATTTTAGATGTATTTAAATCCTACTTACATAGTAGAGTACAACAAGTATACTATAGGGGTGTATTGAGTAATGTGCAACAGGTGCAGCATGGAGCACCCCAGGGTTCCACTTTGGGGCCATTGCTCTTTATCATATTTATTAATGATTTGCCATGTTGCATTCCTACGGAGACTACTCTTTGCAGACGACACGACGTTCTTGGTAAAACATAAGGATCAGACTACCCTTAATGCAGATTTGAAAGTTATACAAAATATATGCACTCATTGGTTTAATTCCAATAACTTATGTTTAAATTTAGACAAAACTAAGTGTATTAACATTAAAAATAGAAAAAAGCTTTGTGACGCTCAAGAGTCTTGTAAATTTTTAGGTGTAGTAATTGACTCCCAGCTTGACTGGAACAAACACATCACCGAATTGTGCACTAAACTCTATGGGATCGGTTTCCAAGCAGCCAGGAAAGTATATTTTTCAATGTTTCACTCGCGTATATCTTATGCAGTCCTCTCATGGAGCAATTCAGTGGAGGTAAGGAAGGTATTTGTCTTACAAAAAATGCAATAAGAATAATAAATAAACTGCCATACAACGAACCGTGTAGAGAGTTCTTTAAATTAAACAAAATAATGACCTTGACATGTACTTTTATATATCACACAATAATATACATACATTCATAAACATGCTAGTTTTTTTGACAAACGTGGCGACGTGCACGGATATAATAGCAGGTCCAGAGAATTAATTGACCTACCTTGCCATAGTTTGACGAAAACGAGGAGGAATAGTCTCCAATTAAATATATATAACAAGTTACCAAATCAGTATAAAGTATTGTCAATAAATAGATTAAAACGCAAATTAAAAGAAATGCTTATCAGTAAGAGCTACTATGATATAAATGAATATCTTGTTGATGTATTGGTCTGATTATTTTGTAGTCTTAGCTGTTGATTATACAGGGTGTAACAATAGTGCGATATTCTTCCATATCTCCTTTGTTATGCAAAATACAGCAAATATTTAAATAAGAAAGATATTTAGTTTTATGAAATTTATATTGTAAAATTATTCTACAATATACAGGGTGTTTAGTTTGCCCGTAACCACCAGTAACTTTACATTTTTAAATGGAACACCCTATATATGATCCCGTTTCTGAATTCCCTGAGGAATTTTAAGGCAATTTTATATAAAATCATATTCAATTATTTTCATTAGTTTTCAACATATTGGCATTTGTTTAAAAATTTTGACATTTTGCTCTTTTCAGAACAATGCTATTATTTCGGTAAAGGAAAAATGTAACATTATGAAACTTGACATAACGTTAGAAGCATCTTCTGTGATGACAATAAACAGATGTAGACTTAAATTAGTTATACAGAGTGTTCTAGAAATCAGTGTCTTTTTGAAACAATTGAAATGCGAAAATCTTCATTTTTTCAAATTGAAACACTATATTTTTATGGGTAAGTTGAAAGCGAAATTTAATTATTTATTAATTTGAATAAAGCATGTATGTAGTTAAAATTAATGGTTTTAGAGATATTTCAAATTATTTGATATTTCTGTATGTTGCTATGTAGGTGCGCTCTTTGAATGAAACTTTAGAGACCAAATATTAAATTAAAAATTTGAAAATTGAACTTTCTTTACTATTTGTCTGCTGTGCTGACATTTTTGTAAATCTACATGCGTTTTAAATTGGTAGTTATATTTAAAATATGAAGGTACGTTAACGTAATGGATATGAAGTAGGCTTTTTACAGGTTAGTTGAAAGCGAAATTTTATTATGTATTAGTTTAAATAAGCCATGTATTTAGTTAAAATTAATGGTTTTAAAGATATTAAGAAAGTTACTGGTGGTTACGGGCAAACTAAACGCCCTGTATATCGTAGAATAATTTTACAATATAAATTTCATAAAACTAAACAACTTTTGTATTTAAATATTTGCTATATTTTGCATAAGAAAGGAGATATGGAAGAATATCGCACTATTGTTATACCCTGTATATTACAATAATTATATGCTGTATAGTATGGCTATGTATCTAATCTCGGTGTAAGGTGCAATTATTATGTAGGATTATCTGACAATATTTCAGTATACTCTTGTATATTTACGAAATGAATGAATAAATAAGTAAATAAATAAATACAGATGGTATTAACAGCCAAAGTATTGAAATTTTTCTATCCAGGCCTGTACATAATTTCCTGTCATAGTATCTAAACAAATTTAAGGGCTTACTTTACGAAAGCCTGAAGCAAGTTAGAAAAAGTTGGGTTGATCGTAAGGACGTATTGACATACGCTATGACTTGGGGCCAATCAAAAGCTTTAGATTGACTTTCCACCTTAAAGTATATTATAAAATTAGGAATCAATAAATTCGCAAGACCACTACAAATATTCCAGCCTCATTTTGAATTATTAGGTCGTTACCCTATACAGTTTAAATCACTCCGGTCTAGTCCAGTCTACCAGTTGATATACGTGTACGGTATCGGTATTTAGACCCTCATAAATCTTTTTCTTTTTTTCTTCATTCTCTGCCGGATCCCATCGCGGAACACAATTCCAGCGAGTGCTTTCCGTGAGCGAAATCCATCATTACCCGCCCGATAAATTTATATCTTTCGCTTTTTAATATTAATAATCGGTCTTTGCAAACCGCCGTCGGTTCTTCATAAATCTAACGTCAAAGTAAAACCGGCAATTACCCCGACGTAAAGCCCGCAATTACGGTACAAACAGGGAAAGAAATTCGTTTGTATTACAAGTAATAGCTCACCGAGTAACATGTGCACGTTCGGTATGATAGAAAACTGCCTGAATATAATAAAAATGTTAACATGCATTGTGGATTATAATAGAAGGTTCTGCACGTAACACATTCATTAAAGGTTCCCCTTTGCATAGCAATTTACCATTTAAAATTTATGAAAAGTAACGGTCACGATCGCTCATGCAAAATGTTATTTAATTACTTCCGATTATCCGTTCAATGGATTATGATAAGATTTGTAATATGAATGTAGTGTCCTGCAGGTTAGATTCCATTCATCATACTGAGACTGTTTCCTTAAATTATTTAAGATGTTATTACCTACACAGACACTGGACAATCAATTGATTTATTATTATTTATTTTTGGGTGTCCTTGTCCTTGCTATTATTAAGGGCAGAAGGAAAATAAAACGGACAAAGTTCTTTAGTCACCTCCCGATTACGATGACATTTGACAGACTGAAAGAGTAGTTAACTACCGAATTCTCTCATTAGAATATATCCCATATCCCTCAAAGATATTAAATTTTTTATCATAGTTTGCAGGAAATATTCGTAAAAAGCTAGTAGTGGAGGACAGGATGCTCCACACCCTCACTTTCTTTAATATTTGTTTTAATTATTACTTATTTATTACTTACGAAAGAGGTGTTTTTAGGTAGAAAATGATGCAAATAAAGATGTCTGTAATAGGCACTCGTGGTATATTGTTGGAATCACCCTGCGAACGAATGCAATGAAAATGAATAATCATATCACAGGCATTTTTTTAGTATATTGTGACATTTCTCGACGTTTTCAGAATGTTAGAATGTTAGAAAATTAATAATAGCTATAACAATAATAGTGCCGTCTTGGGGAATACAAACGACTGCTACTTCCAATTTTGATCAAACTTTCAAGACTGTAAGAGTAACCTGCTACTATAACTACGCAATTATTTTGCAACAAAATTGGTCAACTAGAAACCATGTAATATATTGCAAATTAAAAAAGAATTTTAATGTCTGTGGTAGTTTCAGAGATATTCATTAAAATTAAAAAATGGCTCAAACTGGCTGGAGGTCGAGCAATTTCGATGCTAAAAAAGTGCGTAGCTCTTTAAGCAATATACTTTTTCAGACTAGAAGGTTTCATTAAAATCGAAGAAAAACTATTTAAAAAAATGGGAGTGTATAGGGTAGACAGTCCCTGCATTATTGGCTTTTTGTGAAGATAGGTTGCGGCATCCTTGATACAATATAGTATGCTGCAAATTAT
Source organism: Holotrichia oblita (assembly GCA_023690525.1). Taxonomy (NCBI): domain Eukaryota; kingdom Metazoa; phylum Arthropoda; class Insecta; order Coleoptera; family Scarabaeidae; genus Holotrichia; species Holotrichia oblita. The sequence continues at coordinate 55,250,907 of CM043016.1, read as the reverse complement.
GTTAAAATAAATAATTTGTCATAATTTTCATAACAATTGAAAAATCGTGCAAAGTTTCGAGGAGCTGTGGCTGGAAATCCGACAATTCCAGCGCTAAAAACACTGTCGGAGTCGAAATTGCTCACAAAACTAATTATCAACAATTTTTTTTTTTTAATTGAAATAGAACAAAACTTTAAGAAACTTCTTACTCTACGATTTAATTTTGTTTGTTGTTATTTAAGAACTTAAGGACTAACCTGAAAAACCCAACGGCATGATTTGGAAGAGAGAGGAGGGGATGTTTTGGATTTTAAGAAACTTGAACATTAGAAAAAATATATAGTTGATTGCCTCAGATTTCAATTACTTATTGGGTAGTGAATACATTTTCCCACTTTTCATTTTGTGCGGATGAAAAAACTTAGTGAGTTGTGGTATTCATAACGTCCAAGAATATTGTGATATCTTATCTAACAATTAGGTTATCGGATGATCATGTTACCACACCCACCCTCCAAGTTTGTCACATGATGCACCGAAATTAATGTGACGTCAGTCATTGTAGATGAAAACCACTAGAGTTGGGGAGAGTTGGGTAAAACGGGATACTTAGTGTTTGATCTTCAATAACGTTTTTGCCAAAAAGGGTTTTAATGTTTTCTTTTTTTTACAGTTTTGCTTAGGTTTTGCCCTTTCTACGTAAATCAATATTCTTGTGATTTGGTAATAGATGTAGTGGTAATTTATAATTATTTGCGTAGGCGTCAAATATCCCGTTTTACCCCACCCATCGGATAAAACGGGATGAATTGCTTTTCCATTAAAAGCAAACACAAAAATTTGAAGATTAGAATTTTACTGTTAAGACCTAGAATATCGAGAATAAAAAAAAATTGTTTTAACTACTAAGGTAACTCAAACTGTTCTGGAAGAAATGTTGGTGCATAGCGGCCCAATTTTTTCTTCAATGACTCTTTGCGGTTAAGCTCTCCTTTTATTTTTAACTCTAGCTTCAAACTGCTTGGAAGTCTTTAGATACCTCTTTTTACCCTCTAATACTCCGTTTACAGCTTGGTGCATATTTTGTCCATCCCAGGATTGCTTCTGGATTTTTCTTTTATATTTCCCCATTTTGATTTATACCTGAGCAAAAAATATGCATTTTTGGTTAGTTGTATTAATAAAAAAATGACTTCGGTAATATGGGATAGTGTTCCGTTTTAGACAACCGACAACAGACTTGCAGTAACTTGACTATTGTGGTTTACAACACTGAGTAGTGGATCATATGATTATAATTTGGTGATCAGCAGATAGATCGTTCTACTCATTGTTGTGAAAATCGCGGTATCTCGTTTTACCTTACCATCCTGTTTTAACCAACTCTCCTTTTGCGCCATACCTTCAGTGACAAGACACAATGGATGAAGGAGTGATAGGTGAAGTTCATGATCCAAATACCAATATCTCAAAAACCTTATAGTGATTCCTAAAGATCTATCAGACGGATCGCAGATTATCTTAATTATCACCCTCCATCTTGTAATTAATGTTACATGACAGTTATTAACATAACATTGTGTGGTAATCATTAGAAACATAATTGTTCCATTGCCATTATGGAGTTAATTTTTGTGAACCTTTATAAAAACTATATATGCGTTCGTGAGAGGAAGTTCAATGTTTATAAAAAGATGAAGGAAGTAATACTATTAGGAGAAAAACTGAAGCGTATAGAGTGCCATATTTTTTTGAGAACAATTCTAGATGTCAGTCTATATTGTGTCTTATGGTGACGGAATTAACAAAGCTTGTATAGACTAAAACACACTTGAGATAACCTACGCAATCGGTTAAATAGAATCATTATTTGTTCTTACACAAATGGCAATACTCAACAATTTTAGGATGTCAACATTTGAGTAATTCAATCGAGCATTCTATGTGATCAGTCTGTACCTTTATTTTCCAGAACTCTCCACCTAATATAAAGAATTCAATCCATATCGAAGAAAATGTATACTTTCAATTTACAGCCCCTCATTACATATCAACTTATTTTCCATACCATCCTTTCAAAATATAAACCTACATACTTATATCGTTTGAAACTAAATATATGAACTGGCGCTCTTCGTAGATCAGCTTTGCATAATATTCTGATATAAAGTGAGGTGTACTACTATGTACAGCTATACCGTCCTATAGATTCTAAAGGAGCAACTTCCGAAATTCTCTTTCATCAAATCACCGACAAAGCTAAGCTACGGGCACTATTTTACGACGTACTAAAATCGCTAGCAAGCAACATTATAACCCGTTTCGCCGTTACGTTTAGCCGTTCGAAAACCCTTAACGCGGAAAAAATGGACAGTTCCTGTCGTTAATAGGCTACCAAAATCGCCTAATAACTCATAAAAACTTCAAGCAGACACGCTTTATTTCGTAGGGAGAAAAGGAGTGATTCTACAGAATCGCCTATTTTACCGTAAACTGTTGAACTTTAGCCATTTGTATGGATCAATTCCACAAAAATTAATATTATGTTCTTAAATATTAATCGTAATTGGAATGAAGATATGTATTTTATACTATATATAATTCGAGATAACAATTTGAACATGACATTGACTGATAGTTTAGGTCATATTTGGAAGAGTTAACGTTAGAGCGTTGATGGAGAATATACATAAAGATGAGCAATCCATGGCAGTTAACAAAAACTTCAGATGTTATCATGCAAATTTCCATTTTATGGGATCTGAAATTTCTGACAAGTGCCGTAGCTTGCTCATCTTTATGTATTCCTTCAACCAACGGTTAGAGCTAGAAAGTTTCTAAAGAACTACATTCTTGGATTGTATGGTGGGTGGCTAACAATGCATATGTCAAAAGTATACAATAAAATAAACAAAAAAGATGAATAAGTATTCATTTCGCGGGACAACCTTCAGTTTCATGTCACATGAAGCAAGTTACCGCTCGGTTTTCAATATCAGGAGCTGTAGGTCCACAATTGCCTTTAGTAAAATGATACATAAGAGTTGGAAGGCACTGCAGGAGTTTGAACGTGTAGTATTTTTTTATTATTGTTGAGTGGAGATTGCAGGAGCTTCCTAAACTGTATTGGTTGTCAAGACTACCACTGCAGCTCTTGCTGTGTAAATTGTGTGTGTAAATGTGTTTCCATGGCATTGTTGGAACATTATCTCATCGTAACAATGTTGAGATATTAATTATGTCCCAATAACGGATGGTACCTCAACCAGGATGCCGCTATTCTTACGGATGCGACTATCGAGTTATCGTGTTTACCGGAGATTTTACCAGCAGAAAGTAGATTTTTTTTTAATAAGCGACTGGTTTCATTTTCACCACCCCAGACTTATGAAACGTATCAACTATAGGCTATTGAAATGGAAACTTTAGTTTATGGGACTGAGCCTCGTAAATACGTCGAGAAACTACTACTTTGCGATTGTCCAAATACAAATTTTACAATGGTGTAGTTAAATTAGGAGCCAGAGATACTTGTCAATTTTTCTATCCCAGAAACTGTGTTGCCAAACTTGGCAATACCAATATAACAAACATTTGCGTCTCACCTAAAGTTTTCATAAAGCATTTAAAGTAGACGATGAGAGTTATTTCCCTGTTTCCGGATTTGTCTGGCTCATTTGTTCTTTCTCTTTTCACTAGAGTTTTGGATAGTAGTTGCAGTAGTTTTGCAATATAGGTAACTCTTTGAACACTGTTTCCTAAAACACAGTATGTTTCAAGTATTGTTGCTTTTGTATTTTCTGGTAGTTTGTCTTGACAAGGTTTAGTAAAGGTTTAATTAATTTTTAAGCTTCTTTTTTGTATTAACTGCCATAGCTTCTAAATTTTCAAGAATATATAATTCATCTTTCATTTCTTAACCAAGACTAATGGAACTTCACCGCTACTACTGGAAATACGTAAATCTGAAAGTTAACCTTCGGGATCATAATTTTTGCCTCTAACGCTGTTATCATCGTTAATGTCCTGTTCAAGAGAAGCTACCTTTGTTTTCCCTTTTTTCATGTTTTCTTTCAATTGATGAACAACGTAGATTTAGGTTACTAGGTAATCTATAAATAAGTATCTGTCAAAACTATTCTTTAAACAACCACAGTTAATGGTTGAGTCTTTAAATGTGTAGAATTTCAACTTTGCTTTTTACTACTTTCACTATTTTTCGTTGGTTTACAACGCGTAAGAGTGAATTGTGTTAAAGCAAGCATAAATAAACAACATTTGCAACGTCATGAAATAAATAGGGCAGTTGGAAACCTGGAATTTGTAGTAGGACAACAACAGAGAGCGTAATAAGCCGACTACGGTGACGTTACAAAGACACAGGTAACGCCAGAAAACAACATCTTAGAAGAAGACGCACCACCACTGCTATTCGGCCGGGCTTTCAGTAATTGGTACTGGTTAATATCGCGTATTCATGCAACGCATAACGTGATAATCCACAGCCAAACCATTAGATGTCGTTTAAAAGAGCTAATCTTTCAAGTTGCAATTCGTATTAAGACCAGATAATTGCCACATTACGAGTCTGACGTCAGCCTGGTAATGCAGCAAGGCTACAGCAAACTCCATACACTGTGGTGTCATATATATACCGGGTGTCCCAACAGTGGTAACGAGGTACGGTATTAGGGAAACAGATGTACCTAGAAATTTTGTTAAGTAAATCGGCTAAGAGAAAATGCAGGAAATTATTTTCGAGTTTCTGAAATGGCCTCCAGGGGGCGTAATTGCCATCCTGAATTTTAAACCTCGTTTGCAAAATTTTCTTGTATGAATGATAGTCATAGTGAATACTGTTTTAAAGCTGAGACAAATTCAAATATTTTTTGTTAAATGCTTTTTGCTCTATCTCTGAAAAGAAAGTGGTGGGGGGCGCCAGAATATTTTCGGAAATAAATGTCGATAACTCTAAAAAGGCTTAACGTATCTTAATAAACTTGGAGTCGTTAAAAAGGCGGTTTCCTAGACTAGCAACTGAACTGTGAGTGAGGTGATTGTGTTTACCTACCTTGCCGCCAGATAGCGTTTTCTGACATAATCGCAAAAAAATTAAATGCAATGATATCACTTTTTTATGTCATTAGATAGTCAATCAAGAGCCTAACAAGCCAGTGAGAACCGCATCTCAATATCTTTATCCTAACCTAAGATATGAATAAAAGAAATTTATACTAAAAAAAATTACATTTTGGGAAGCATTTTCACTTTAAGGTTTTTTTATTAATGTCTAATTATTCCTAATTTATCAAATAAAATGCTAATTTATTATTTGGGATGCCAAACGATATTTTAAATCGAAATAAAATTTTGTTATTTATCTTTATTACTTTTATTTACATATATCATAGTAAGGTAAACGTACCAATAATTGACCGTGCGTTAGTAATTGACCATTTAAAGCAAAAATCGCGAAAATAAGCTTCAGGGGCATAAAATAATTTAAAAAATAGCGGGAACCTACCTCAGAGACTTCTATCCAGCAACAGAGTTACTAGCGCATATACAAATCATCTGGAATGCAAGTGGTGGAAAGTTAGTTTCAAGTGGTGCGCAAGTCACCTTCTTTTTTGATATTTTGTACTGGATATTGTTAAGGTAAGTGTCAAACAAATCTTTTCTCGAGCTTATTACTTCAGTAATAATGTTTTGGCATCATGCATGTTGAAAGGCGTTATGTTTTCCGTGTTTCTTATTATCTCAGTGTTTTGTTTACTTGCTGTCGTTTTAAAATAACAGGCGTGGTCAATTACTGAATCACAAAGGTACAACTGTTCAATAATTGACCACCAGGGGGTCAATTACCGATTCATATACATTACTTCAATTACTATATAGCTCATTTATTTTGTATCTATTAGTGGCGCAAACATTCTAACGTCTAATTCTGAACTCGAAATTGAAAGTGTATCTAGTAGATGACCGTGTGGTCAACTTCTAATAGGGAGAAGGGTCAACTTCTAAACTACAATTAGTTAATTAGTCGTACGGCTGATTGTTTATTATTTGCTTTGTTACAGAATAGTCATGCCTCCTATAAAAGGTCATTTCCGGGCTTATAGTGAGGAGTCAATGAAATCTGCAATCGAAGATGTTCGCACTAACAGCTTACCAATTCGAACTGCAGCTAAAAAGTACGGAGTCCCAAGAATTACTTTAAAATATAAAGTGGAGGAAGAGTCCTATTGACAGAAGAATGGGGCCACAGTCTATTCTAAGTCAAGCGGAAGAAAATATTCTGTCGAAATGGGTAACGAAGATGTCATCCGCCGGCTTTCCCGTGACAGTTACTCAACTTCAAGACAGCGTACAGCGCTTAGTGAAGGACCTCAAAAGGGAAAACCCTTTCCCAAATAATCGTCCCGGAAGAACCTGGGTCCAATTGTTTCTTCGAAGAAACCCTTTGATTTCTAAAAGAATCAGTCAAAACCTTACATCATCACGGGCTTCAGTTACACAAGCAAATATTTCGGGATGGTTTGCTGAAGTGGAGAATTATCTGAAAGCAAATAATTTACTGGGCATATTAGAAGACGGCTCAAGGCTTTACAACTGCGATGAAACAGCCTTCTTTCTCAACCCCAAGGGGAACAAAGTTCTCGCAGGAAAGGGTGATAAATCCGTGTATCAATTCGTGAATCCTGATGAAAAGGAATGTCTTACAGTGTTGATAACTGGAAGCGCTGATGGTAAAGTTGTTACTCCGATGGTAGTTTATAAATATGAAAGATTGCCTCCAGATATAACACTTAATTTTCCCTCTGAATGGGCCCTGGGAAAAAGTGAGTCAAGATGAATGCAAAGTGAGTTATTCTACGAGTTTATTGCCAATTTATTTTATCCGTGGCTCAAAAAACATAATGTAATATTTCCTGTAATATTATTTGTCGATGGTCATGCATCGCATTTGAGTCTACATACGAGCCAGAACGACGAGAAGGGAATTGTCTTGGTGGCCCTTTATCCAAATGCCACCCATATTCTTCAGCCCATGGATGTTGCTGTATTTCGGTCTTTAAAAGAAGGCTGGAAGAAGAAGGTGCATCAATGGCGAATGGAGAACTTAGATGCCCCTATTTTAAAAAAGAAAGATTTTGCAAAGCTTTTGAAAGAGGTGGTAGATCATAACATTACAGAGTCTATCTTGGCCAATGGATTTCGCAAGTGTGGTCTTTTTCCCTGGGAACCCAGTGCAGTTCAGGTTCCTGGCTGTCATGTCGTTAATAAAAAAAAAGTGGCTGAAGACGAAGAAATTCACGAACGTGCAAAATATCTCAAGCAAGGGTATCACTTCTTAAATGCAAATATCGAAGATGAAAAACTAAAAATATTTCGCAGCTCGTCAGAAGAATGGCAAGGAGATCCTTCCGATCAATCCCTCTTCATATTATGGAAGAAAACCCAAAAAGAGTTTGAGAAACATACTAGAGAACTAGATACTAACAATTCTCAAGGGCAGTTGGAGAATCAACCTCCTCTTAGAGGCAACATTACAGCAGAGGTTACTAATGATAGCGGTAATGCTGAAATTGTCCCTGTAGCAGGACCATCGAATATCCCTGATGCATATGTAATTTCATCTTCAGTAGTTAACTCGGCTTCTCCTAGTCACGGTTCTCCTAAAAACAGCATTGTTGAAGTGGATTCTGTAGCAGACTCGTTAAATATAGCTTCTAACTTGGGAAACTCAACTTCTAGGCATACAACTCCGCTAAAGACAACTGTTGTAGAAGAGTCCAATAATAGTCAGATCTCTCCTCTTGCTGGACTGTCAAACGTCCCAAGTCCATTTAAAAGGCACCTATTCTGCCCATCTACGATAATTAAAGCAAAAGTAAAAAGAAAAGTACAAAAAGAGCGAATGCCATCAGTCGTTTCTGGTGTGCAAGGTCGACAATATTTTGAAAACAAGATCCGCAAAAAGTTAGAAGCCGAAAAATTGAAAAAAGAAAGAGCTGCCAACAGGGAAAAGAAGAAAGAGGAGAAAGCGACCGAAATGGAGAGAAAAAAAGGGAAAAAGAAGATAGATTAAAGTCTAAACGACAGAAATATTGTCACGAAACAGATTCTGATTCTTCTGTTAGCGTTCCCGAACTCTCTGAAGGTGAAGGCGAAGATTGGGCTCACCCGTCAAGGGATTCAGACGAAGATGCTGTAGCTAATCTGGAAAAAGGGAACTACGTGATAGTTGAGTACAACGAATCTCATTTTCCTGGAAAGATCTTAAGAGTTTTGGCTGATGATTGTTATGATGTAACGACAATGATTAAGAGTGGTCTTTCTACTTATCGATGGCCAGATAGGGAAGATACGCTTACCTACAGCAAGAATCAAATAAAGAAAAAAATTAGCCCTCCAAATTTGTGTACTCGACGTGGTACATACCTTGTTCCTGAAATGAATAACTATTCAACTTTTTATATATAGTTATATGTTTTCGTTTTAAATTTATAGTTCCAATATATTAATCAGATAGGTATAAACATGGATGCATACCTGTCTCCATAAACACTTGGTCAACTACTAAACCAAAAAGTGGTCAACTACTGCAACTCTTGGCTTTTTTAGTGGTCAATTACTTAAGCAAAATATTAATTTGAACAAAGTTTTTTTTTATGGATTATAATGATGAAGTTCATTATATGTCACCTTATTAAGTGAAAGCAATAAAGATTATCTGTAATAGAAGCCATAGTTTGCTGATTTTTGGTAGTAATTGAAGCTTCAGGATATATTTTTTTAAAATATTTTTCTTCACTGGTCAACTACTGGTGCATTTACCTTACATAACATTAGATACCTAAACATAACACTGTAACCTCATTAAAATATCCTAAGGGAAGATAGATAAAATGAAATAAAAGTATATACGAGGGTTGGGGCAAAAGTCATGACAAACTATTTCTTTTTTTGCAAATACCAGTCAGGTTGGAAAATGTGACATATACAGACGAAAGGACAAGGTCTTAACTACATGTGTGGACAATGAATAGCACTAAATTATCGTAACACACTAATTTATTACGGTAGTATACAGGGCAATATGGCTTTCACCGTGAAGAAGAATGATAACACAGTACACATAAACTTGACATGACAAACTTGGGCCTAAAGACCCTCAATGTAGTCCCCTGCTACTGTCACCACACGCTGCCAACGATGTGGGAGGCGCTGAATACCATCAGCCTCAGCATTTGCCGCACCATGTGTGAATCGGGTCATCTGTTGGCGCACAGCATTCGCAAATTTCTCTCGTCTTGCAAGCGTCGTATTGGTTCCTTAATCGTGGAAATGAGATCAAAGTCACAGAGCGAAAGGTCAGGAGAGTACGGTGGGTGCTCCAATTCTTCCCATCCCCAACGTCGTAGTAGCTGCGGTATACACCCTGCTTTATGCTTATAATTGCCATGACTTATGCCCCAACCCTCGTATGTTATAAAATTACATTGTAAAACAGAACTTAAGTAATAAACGTTTTGAAATCAGTCAAACAATCAATCAATCAGTTTAGTACTGCCTCAGATCAGTAATCCGTAATAGAGATGTGACTTGAAATGAGCATACTAAATCATTTTTAAAGTATTGATGTCACACGTTTCTTTCATTTTCCTTAGGAATCAAGGATCTATTTAATTTTAATGCGACATGTAAGAATCCCAGTGTAAATCACTGTTAATGGTCATTCCCAACAGTTTATATTCAGTAGGAATGGTGAACGTCACATTCAGTAGGAATGGTGAACGTCATATCGCATATAGTTAAGATTTCTTCAGTACCCTTTTCACCAAAACGTAAGATATTAATTTTTCAATATTTAATATTAGTTTATTTTTATTAAACCATTCCAGCAACTCCCCTAAAAAGTTATATAATTTGCTTCTAGTTCCTCTATAGTCCTCCCATTAACCGTAACCGTCGTGTCGTCTGCGTACATCGTGACACCACCAGATACAGAAAGAAGCAAGTCGTTGACATAGATCAAGAACAATAGAGGTCCCAATATTGAACCTTGTGGAACCTCTGCTGATATGTCAAGAATATTAGACTTATAGTGGTTTATACAACCACCTGAAAGATAGGACTCAAACAAAGACATCGCGCTTCCTCGAACCCCGTAGGCACACAGTTTTTCGAGAAGAATGTTGTGATCTACATGATCAAAAGCACAAGAAAGATGACAGGCAACGCAAGCGACATACTTGCGAGCATTAAGATTTCTAATAATACCGTCTACGATGTTTGTCACTGCAGCGGTAGTAGACCTACCCTTAACAAAACCATGTTAACATGAAATTAGATTATTCGATGTTAAGAAACTATTGAACTGTGAGTGCATTACTTTTTCAAAGATTTTTGAAAGTGCTGGTAAAATCGGAATGATTTTAGATAACTTAAATGTACTTGGAAACACAACGACCTCGATGAATGTATTAATTATGTCCTGTAAAGGCAAACATATAATATGAGCAGTTTTCTTAAAGATATGGATTGGCATTTCATCCATTCCTGTAGCATGGGTATTATTTAGATCATATATTATATGACGTACATAGCTCATTCGCGGTAATAGCAGTAAGAAACATTGAATGAGGAGAAGAATTTGAAAAGTGCGAAGTAATATGATCATCAACGCCACACTGTCCGCATTTCTTTATTGATTCTACAAAATGATCATTAAAAACTCACTATTTCATTCTTTACCTTTAAATTACTATGCGGAAACTGCTACTTAGTCTGTTTAGTACGACATGAAACTCTAATCCCAGAAGACATCCAGGATCTATCATAATTAGTTCGATGTTTACGAAATGGAAAACAAATGTTAAAATGATATTGTATGACATCATAGAACGATAATAATTTTAATTCAGGATTTACCTACGCATAAACAGGTTACCAATCTACAGACTCAACTGCCAGAACAAACTATTCCATGTTTGATTGAGTATAAGAACGTTTAAATTGATAATCCGTCACAGTAGAGGAACTGCAATCAAGCGTAAGTAATAGAGAGTTATGATAAGATAAATCGCTGATGTTGTTTATTATTTGATATTGATAGTAATATTATCTATGCAAGTCGCTGTCAACTCACATACACGAGTCGGTGTAGTTACTCTCGGAACTAACTTATAGGACAGCATAAGTTTTGACACCTTTTTAGCGGAATTTATATTCTGTAGCAGGTTGATATTAAAGTCTCCGCAAACTAATACATTTTGACATTTTTTGTGGTAACCTAAAACATGATCTAATTTTTCAAAAAATATCTCCAACGAACCTTTTGGGGATTTCTAAAAACATAATACAGTTATTGACGGACTTTTAACCTTAATGCCACAGTACTCAAAATCAAATTGAGCTATGTCCGAGATGGTCACGCTGCACACAGACAAACCTCTTTTGACTAAAAAATCGTTCAGAATTGAAGTTTTTTCCTGACCAGAACTCAATTCTATTGATATGCTTCAGAGAAGATGGCTGCCCTATACAAACGCTATATAAAATCGAAAGCAGATGGCAGAACTGCTCTCATAACAGTGGAATCTTATTTCACAGGAAGACTTGAATAATCTTATTCTATTAATGCCAAGAAGATCCAGAACAGTTTTAAATCATATGTTAGGTACAACATCTATCTTTCAAGACGTGAAAATGTGTTAAAAAATTAATTTTTTAACCGAATAAAATATTTCCTTAGATTTGGTTAATGTGTATAGTATGTAGATTTCCCCATTAAGTTTAAGAGTAATATTAAACCTTGTTTCTTCCATGGTCTTGCTTAATTACCGTTCAGGTATAATTTCATAGATACAGATCTTATTCACGAGATAGATAACCCAAATCCACAACGGAGTATTAAACGGCAAAATACGATACGATAAAAACTTGTGGTTTGACATTCAAGCAATCTGTTCCGCTACAGGAACATCTAAAACTCAATCAAAATTGTGTGGAAGGAAAGCTTCATACATTTTCATAATTTTCAATTTTCATGAAAAAAGAAAAGACATTTCGCAATTTTGTGAGCTTTCTGACATCCCATATTATGTAGAAGAACGTGTTTGATAATTCAAACAAAGGAAAACGATTGCACGTTTCGTTGTTTATTCCAGCAGTTTAACAGCAAAAGCAAGGTTTCATCTAGTTCCTCCGAATTTCAATTTGTCGTTACTTATATATACAAGACGACTTGCGTGTGCGTATGTGAAATATAGTGGTACAATTTGCCAAATAACGGCTCCGGAAATACCTTACATTTGTGTGTACATAAATAAACTTCAGGCGAAGCAACGGATGTAGTAGCAGAAGTAGTAGTCTACCAGCAGCAGTACATATGCAGAACTAGTAGCTACGCGCGTCGGCAGACGAGCTCGCGTTTAAACATATAAGATATATGCGAAATTCAAAAGCATCTCCATAATACATCCCTTTTCCCCAGTTTGTCAGCTCTCTGTGTTCACACAATTCACTGCAAACGAGGTGTATCTACTGACGCTTCGCACTGCTATGAAAACTTTTTCTTCCAACGAACGAGACGAATTTCCCTGCTTCGGGCGGTCTAAACAGAAACGAAGGTGAAAAGAGATGAAAAACTTCCTTGTTTTGAATCGCACTATCTTCTTCTAACACACCCATATGCAAAATTTACAAACACGAAGGTCCTCACTACTAACACAGAGAGAGGAGGATGCCGCCTTTTTATGTATAAATTTCGCCGTTATCTGGCTGCCTGCTCTCATGTTTATAAATTTTCATGGGTCCTTTTTTTTGTTTCCAAGGGCATCCTCGTTCTCGTCCGTACGCCAGTTACAGGGCTTTTTGTTTTCCGGAACTTCTTACAGCATGAATGATATACATAAAAATTTCATGATATATTTGACTATATTTATTGCCCTATCAGTGTTTTAGTCATAAAGATGTATAAAAAATTGATACCACTTCGGCGAGAAGTTACGTCCTTCTTCTTCTAGACGCTTCCTGAAATCTGCCATCAGTTTCCGTACGATAATACAACGGAAAAGGAATAGCGTTGCATATTTTCCTTATAAGTGGAAATGCCGGAATTGATGTTTCAATACGTTCGGCTTTTATGTAGAAAATATTGCTCTATATTTCATAGACTGAGCTTTGTATTTCTTCCTTATAAAACAAAATAACAACACCAGAAAAATAAGAAAGTAAAATGGTAGTGGTTGTTCAAAAGTTATTCTGTTATGTATTTATTAGTAAACTTATTAATTAAAAAGGAATGCAATTTATAGTCGTCATGTTGGCTATAAATTGGTGAGAACATCATTCCACAAACCAAATATTCCACAGCGATTGTTGTTAATCTGTTGTGCAAGCTAGTGGTAGTAGCTTCTTTAGCTAAATCGCTTGCCTGACTGCCGAGGCAACTCTTGCTATGTGAAATCGTGCCGGTAATGCTATGCAGAAACAAACTGCAGCGAGATTATTTCAAAAAGGTGACAATAAGCTATTTCGACAAATAATTTCTCCATTTTATCTGAAAAAAAATTGTGTACTAGTATTTTAAATTAATAAACTTCTGGGAAGACTGACTCAATGTCTATTTTATTCTTATGTGTACGAGGCATGTCCGGAAAATAAGTACCGTTTAGTTCTACCGACACCGCAGCGCTATTATCGCTGTTATACGCATGCACAAGCATCTCTTTGGTTCATAGTCTTTCCGTTGATGCCGTTACTGCCGAATTGTGTTGTTTTTACATTAATTAGTCATTGTTCAAAATGGTTAAAACAATATCCGTATCTGCCGACTGTGAAGTGCGTTCTGTAGTACGATTTTTGAACGCGCGAAACTTCGACGCGCAATTCAAAATAAAAGACATCCATTTAGAAAAACTGTTCCTAATGAAGCTAATGTTTACAATCGAGTAACTATAACCAGAAAAGGTTTAAAAAGATTCCAAATTACAAGATTCTGTCTCCTTAATTCACAATATAATTTTGGAACTGTTTGTATACCTACCTACATTATCCAGTAAAATGAAAATATCGTCGCACATTTGCAATATTATTTCATTCAAGCGGTTTCAGTAGTCCAAGTGACATATACCGAGAAGTAACGCAAGAAAAATATGCTAATGTAAATAAAATTCCACGAAGAAAATCTTCGCGGACACGAACGGCTTATGACCGTTGAATTTGATGTGAGATAAACGATTTAAATCTAAGGTCTGAGTCAATCAGGAGTTCCAAGCTCTTAGTTACACTAAGCGGGGTAACAATGTGATTAGTCACTTGCAAGAATATGTTGTCCATAGCCCTCCGCCGATCTTTGGATGGACCAAAGAAAACAACAGTACTATTCCGCGGGTTAATAGCTAAACAATGCGCTTCGGTAGCCCGGCCTAGTTCATGAAGATCAACGTTGATGAGGCGCTCATAAAGTGGAAGCTGACATAGACTTGGGTATCATCTGAATACAGATGTAAACTAAGCAATCTTAATTCGTGGACAGTCCTGTCACAATATGATAACACCGAAGCCGCGCCGAAGATATATATACATACATGCAATACTCCCTAACTTTCATTTAAGACCATACACATACAGGTAAAACCGTAACGACAAGAGTTTCTACATTTCCGTCATTTAAAACCTATTAGCACATGCAAATTTACAGTCTAATATAATGCACACAAGGTCGTTTATGTTTATAATAATAATATAATAATAATAATAAACTTTATTCATCCTTAGGATGATTTACATACAAATAGTACATACATTATACATTAACTTAATTTTTACATATACTCTTAACATAAATACTAGCACATTTCTTAAATATACTAATGTTATTACCCGCCTGCTTAGCCTTATCTGGCATTTCGTTGTACAATTTCAATCCCTTATAAAACAAACTATTTTGTGAGCAAGACTTTCTATTTAACGGTAATCTAAAGTTATTAACATTTCTAGTTTTATATACATATATGAATATCACTATTATATGCAATAAATCTACTCATGTATTCAGGAAGTCTATTATTTACTATTTTATAAATTAAAACTAAACTGTTAAGATAAACTCTTTGTCTTATACTAAGCCACTGCAACATATCTAACATAAGTGTAACTCTTGTATATCTACTACATCCTAAAATTATTCTCATTGCCCTATTTTGTAATTTTTGTAATTTATACATCTCACCTTCACCAATTAGTAGTAAAATTGACGCACAGTATTCGAAGTGGGGGGCAATGATTGTCTAATAAACTAATATTCTTGTCCATGTACTCAACTTAGTGCTAATCCTACCTAAAAAACTAATTTTCTTAGCTACTTTCTTGACTATGAAATCTACATGACTCTTGAATGATAGACTATTATCTATTACTACCCCTAAATATTTAATCTCTTTCACAAAGTCGATAGGTACGTCATCAATAGAAATACCACAATTTATCACACTAGTCCTATCACTAACCCTAGTCCCAATTACCATAGCTTTAGTCTTTGAAGTATTGAGCTTAAGTTTATTTATTTTCAGCCATTTTGAAATATTTTTTAGTTCATGATTCATTTTCCTGACAGCCCTCTCAAAATCACTATCATACACACTCACGAGTGTATCATCCGCAAAAAGGTTGATATTGCAATCCTGTGAAGCCGTACCCAGGTCGTTAATATACAAAATAAACAATAGTGGACCCAAAATCGTACCCTGCGGGACCCCCAGAGTAATCTCTCTATTAATAGCTTCATTGTAATGACATTGCATTTTCATCGTTAATAGTTCAGTTCGCGCTTGCAAATCAAGTTCACTAAACTCTTTCCAATTGTATTGCATAAGTCTATTTCTGTAATCGAAGCTATTATAACCTCTCCTATCTATTACAATTTTTTGTTGTTTACGTTCTACGCGTAAATTATTCGTGAAATTTATTTTCAATGTTTCATGATCGCTGACTACGTAATCACAAATATCAACATTAGCATTCGTTGCATTTGTTAAAACTAGGTCAATCATTGTTTTAGAATGTTTCGTTATTCTAGTGTAACTATCAACAATTTGTTTCATTCCATTACCAACAATGATGTTTTTTAATCTTTTACTATATAATGTATCTTTGGACATGTCAATATTGAAGTCCCCCACAATAGTAAAGACACCTCTATTATCTAAGTTTACATCACACCAGGTTTGAAAGAATGTTAAAAATTCAGCATCGCTTGCATTCGGACTATGATACAATACCCCATAAAAACCTTTTGTAAAACCAGAAGATACATTAATACTTATGTGACTATTTCAATATTTTACTTTGTCCTACGCTGTTCAAATATATATACCATCGTGTTAATATGAAGAATAGAACTGGAAAATAGCGGCAACAGCAACACATTTCCAATTAGTAGAACTCGACAACTATAACAGTTAATAAAAAAGAGTTCTCTTATAAAAAAATCTTTAATTTGAATTGCTCTCTCCATATTTGATAATCGGATCCGAATTGATGTATGTATTTTACCATCATATTGGAATACTCCTACCAAACTATCAAAGTCAACAAACCAACCGATACATAGATACTATACGATACCTATTTTCATCATCATTCACTCAAATATTCTAGTTAAATATTTCTTACTCAACTCGTAATTTATTCATTCATATTGTATATTTCTCTACCAGTCTAAAATTAAATCTTTACACTAATGATGTCTAGTTTATAATCATTTTTGATGACAATTATTGCTTAGAATCTTAAAAAAAATTTATAGAGGAAGCAGATAAATGAATTCCAAAATATCTATTAGGATTATTAGAATAATTTGTTTAATAATTTAATATTGTATTAACAATTAAATTTCTTTTCAAGCATTACAGTCTCATACGCGGAATATTTAAACCGAATTTATTAATCCATCAAACACCACAAACTGTAATAATAATATTATCCCAATAATTAAATCTTGCTTGCCTAACTGGAACTCATATTCAAAATATTGAAATACACATTTCCGAAATTTTCAGAATTGTTAATTTCAATGAGGGGTGTCTGTAACGACAGTCTCGGAAAATTCTTATTTTCTTAATACAAAGTTAGAATGACGGGCTAAACCAATTACGAGCACCATTTGAATATGTTTTAATAACGTTATAAGTAAAACACGTTAATGAAAATTATCAGTATATAGCAGTGAATATAATTATATTCAGTGAATAAAAACCTAGACACTAGATTTTTTTTCTTATACTTCATATAACCAACATTATACGTGTTGGAAGCTGTAGCTGTTTCTCCGGTTAACTGCACTATAAAATTTATTAGATTCAAAAATTTAGTTGCCTAACCACTAATGAAATTAAAAGAAGTTTATCAGTATCTATATGTATAAACTCGAATATGGCCGATATTAAGTTATGTGTCTATTTCCTATATTATACATCCTTCAGAAAAAAATAAAATTTTAATCCAATACAAATTAAAAGTAGCCAGTAAAGTTATACTGTTATACCCCTGGGAATTGAAAACACAATTTGTGGAGTACCAAAAATGGGTGTAATACCTTCCAACTAATAACTTCTTTCTAGAACCCAAATATCAAATACGGAAAGAATGATTTTAATTAAAGTTCTTTTGTAAGAGAACTCTCCTCTAACTGCTAGTTTTCCAGTTATACCAATTAGAAGTGTGTTACTGTTGCCGATATTTGTCAACTCTATTGATACCGTAGGAGAATCTAAAATATTTAAATAGTCACATGAATATTAGTGACCTTGTGTGCATTATATTATACCGTATATTTGCATGCTAAATGAGTTTTAAATCACCCTGAAATGTACAAACTCTTGTTGTTATAATTTTACCTGTATGTTTACGGCGTTGAGCGAGAGCGAAGACTTATTGCAAGGATATCAATAGCTTCGGTATCTCTCGTATTATTTTACTGTGACAGGACTGTCCACGAAATAAGATTGCCTAGTGTACCTTGCATGTACTAAGAACACTCCACAGGTCTGCAGTGTAAATGGAAAATAACAGTGGACCGAAAACAGAGCCCTGAGGAACGCCTAAGGAGACAACTGCAGGAGACGAAGAAGCACCATCCATAACGACAGTCTGCATTCTGTTGGAAAGAAGCGATCTGATTAAATTGACCGAAGTTAGATCATTTCATATTCTTTCTTTGTGCTTTATTTGAAGACTTTAAGTGGTTGACATCAGAATAGAATTTTATGCCCCTGTAGTATGGACTCCTCTCCGTTGCCGACAGGCGATGGCGAGGGTAGTTGATATTATATGCCCTTGTGGCTTACTGATGCTGTCCCTGATGATTCAACTTATTTTTATCTTTAAAAAATACTAGCAAGCATTCATATATATACAGGGCATATACGGTCATTATTTTCAGTCTCCTGAAACTCCCTTACAGGTCCCATTACATTTCATATTATTAATGATTACAGCCCCAGAAAATTATCCCATAACTCAACATGGACTCAAAATTCGCTTGATAGACCATAGCAAGAGTTTCGTCGGAGACATACTTTCTTATAGTCCTCAAGGCTTAAGAGACCTTACTTAGTTTTACATTGATTTGCGCAATATGAGCATGCCAGTTGAGCTGTGCATCTAAACGGATTCCCAGGATCTTTGCGTCATTCTTTATTGGGACTTGAAAGTCAACCAACAGGGTATCCTCAATTACGGTTTCGACAGAATTTTTTGTTTTAAATACAAGGGCCTGAGTTTTGTGTTTGTTTAAAATTAGCCTATTTTCTAAGAACCAATCTTGGAGCGCAGTGAACCTAACGCTCGCCTCCAAAGCAGCATCCTCGATATTGAGACCATATTTTAGGAAACTGATGTCATCTGCATAAGAGATCATTTTACTATTACCTAATCCACTGGTAGTATTGTAACGGGACGCGATATTTTAAATTATTTTATTTTTCAATCGCATTAACCTGACAAGGGAAACAGGTATTTATTAGATGTAGTAAAGAATGGTATTTATAATTTAAGAAATGAAATGCACCTATTCGAATATATTCCGTATATATATAAATATACAAGTTTCCTATGTTAAAACCTTCATATAATTATAATAGTTTGAAACTGTAATAGTTTTAACCGTCAACTGTAAAACATGTGACTTATGGTGTAGGCTGTACCGGTGTAGGGATTCGCATCGCTTCCTCCGCTTAAAAAGAACACTTTTCGCTAGGCCACCACGGTGTGTAGTTCGCTTCGTAGATACATATATTTTTGCCAGTTCAGGGCTAGTTAGTGTGCCAGTTTTATTACGTTTGTTCAGTCAATCAGTATAAAAAAGCCGTGTTTACGGGGATACCCCGCACGAAGTCATAAATTGAAATACTGATAAGAAGCAAACAAGAAAGGACACGCCCCAAGCCCATAGACTAGGCGAATAAGGAAGCGGACATCTTGGCGGATCGAATCAACGCCAGCAAGTATAAGCAAAGAGTACGTACAGACAGGTATTTGGCCAACAAACTATTATATGCTACGAATACGAGCTCGTAATAAATAGACATTTGTTTTAAAGGTAAATGTTCGTTATTAAATTCATTATCACATATATATTTCCGTTGTAATTACTTAGTAATTAACCGCGTAAGTAGTTATAGTAAGATTAGGATAGGTGCATCATTAATATTAAGATTCTATTTAATATTTTCTAATTCTTGTATTCACATTTATTCAGTTACTTTATTTAATATATTTGTTATTCGTTCATTTTCTGCATTTTATTTATTCAGTAACAAATAAGTTTGTATGTGGTCAGAAAATTTATTGCTAAAATACTGTAAATCCTCCATTTGCCGCACGCACCTGAGAACGTATAAGGAAAAGATTATAAGAGAGTTTGTAAAGTAAGTATCTGTTTTCTTGATTACGTTAGAGCGATTGTGACCGACATTTTGCTAGTCAGGGGAATTAATTTATTTATTTCGGTATTAGTAACGTCCGTCGTTGTGGGTTCACAGGGGGATTTGTTAACGTACCGTGGCGCCCAAGATTCTAAACACATAGTAGGACAAATTTAAGACCGTTCCTATCACAATATGGTGCCCAACGTGCGACCGTTCTATTACAGTATGAATGTCGTTTAAGTACATTAAAAATAATAAAGCACCTAGAGTACTGCCTTGGGGTACTCCATGTTTGTTAATAACCGTAGCAGATTCGTAGTTCACACCTTCTCTCGATATGACCACCTTCTGACGGCGATTGTCTAGATAGGATCTCAACCAGTTATACGCGTTTCCACGAATACCATATGTCTGTAGTTTGGTTAACAAAAGCTCATGATTCAAAGAGTCATACGGTTTGGACAGGTCCAAGAATACACCAATATCTGTTTTTGAGGTTTCGAGTCCTTCTATAATAGCTTTGATAAATTCATATAAAGCTATCGACGTAGATTTCCCTTCGATGTATCCATGTTGAGATTGACTCGATAACTTGTGGTAATTTACAAAAGTTCTCCTAGTTCTTTCCTTACCCTTCTTATAAACAGGTTTCATAATAGCCAACTTAAGTCGCTCCGGGAAGATTCCATACTTCAGTGAGTTGCTTATGATATGGCATAAGACCTTACTGATTACTTCAACACTCCGTTTAGTAAGGCTAGTTGGGATCACATCATAGCCAGAGCTATGTTTGTTATTAAGTTTTGTAGCGAGTTCAAGCAATTCGCCTGTTTTCACGTGATGCAGGTATAAGGAAGCCATGGCAACAACGTTTCTACTGTGGTTGATGTGATTATAAAGATGCAGTTGCTGTATTAGATTAGGAAGAGATTCCAACAAGTACCTACACATTGTAATTGTTGGCAACCTGATCCAGACATTCAGAAGACTTATTAGTTCTGCCTGTTATCTCATTGCAGATTGACCACACGCACTTACTTTTATTGTCGGACCGCTTTACTCTTCATAACCTTTTGTACGATTCATCCTCAGTAAGTCTTCATATTTTCTTTTTGTGATGTTATAGGTGTTCTGAAATGTATTGCTGAAATTATGTCATCACATCATTATGTCTTCCGGTACAAACTTTATTTTGTTGTGCTTTTATCACAGGAAATTTGCTATTGAAAATGCATGTGCGGTTCCATAGCAAATTTACATCATGGCTTGGCGTATTGTACACTTCTAGCCAATCTTCTGAACTTAGACCTGTGAGAAATTCCAGTATTTTCGGCTCACTGAAGTGTCTTCTAGACTTAGTAACATTAACAACGTTAGTTATATGTAAAAACACAAACGAATGAAACTGCAGCTGCACTCACTTCAAAAGAAAATACGAACTAGATGTAAATAATTAGATTAAGCTATAATAATAATTTAATAGAGAGGGGCGGTCTAAAAATAAGAATTCATTGATTACAGTTAAATGGTTACGGTGAGGAGAATTTAGAGCGAATGTTTTAATCCTGATAAGATAATTTTGACTGATCTTAACCGACTACGGTACGCTGAGCTTTAAACCGATATTAATTGCGGTACAGAGAAAATTTAAAGGAATAAATGCGATTTTCAAGCTGAACATTAACTGAAATTATTCAATCTTGGAAAGATTTTGACTGTGAAACAGCGATATTGACGAGAATGAATTGGACGTGGCCTGGTAGGTTTTGATATCTGCAAATACATGTATACCGTATATATCGAAGGTTTCTGCAACTATTTCTCGGAACTATGCACAATACAGACGATAGACAGTACAGGTTGTGGAAAGCGCCTCATACTGGTTCCTTCCAACATGATATTAATTCGGTGATAAGATATCAAATCTAAATATAGAAACAAGTACAACGAAAGAAATGTTTGCTGCATAACTCATATCGCATAGAGCACATGTCTCATGGTCTCCAGAAGTCGTACCTATATACTTAAGTTTGGATGTTAGGTTTCATAAGTATTTACACTGTAATAGTGCAAATTTTGTTGTTTGAGAAAAGCCCTCGATACGTGTCTAAATTCCTGCATTATTGACCATAAACCTCGTAGGTTAGTTTATAATACGCGTGTGCTTCGAATTTATCAGCGTATAAAATCTACGTACGTGGGCACTAAATTTGTAAAATACATAATTTGTCTGTCCCTCAGTTACTCATTGTATCCTAACAGCGAGCTAAAGAAACGACGCTCGTAAAGAATGTTAAATGAGTTTTGAAAACTTCATAGACTTATTGATTAATATTCTTGGAAGAAAAGTTGCCGGCTGCTTTTCAACACATTATTAATTATAGAACCTCACTGTCAAGAAACTCAGCGTCGGAAGGATGTAAAAGAAAAACAAATTTCTTAACCGACTCCCTTTTCTTTTTTGTCACCTATCTCCGTTCCCGTCTATGACAATCACCTACCAATACCTTCCATCCTTGTTCAGAACGAACAGTATGTATACATAAGACGAAATGATAATGTGAAAAATGACACTCACAAGTGCTATAATGTGATAACGGAAGTTTCATTAAATTAGGTTTTGCATTTTTGGAAGTATTAAGCGTACGGGGAGACGATGATGATATTAGAATTTCGTAAAAGATCGATCAAGTTTTCCGTCTGCTACAGCTCGATGCTGGTACGCATCAGATACGCCTACTTCAATAAAGAGGATCTCGGAAGGACGAATTGAAAAGGAAGATATAAATTTTCTTGTCTAATATCTTCGGAAAAATACTCTACTGCGAAATAATAATATAATCTTGAATGGTGATTTATTGGGGACGAAGTTTGTGCGACGTTAAGTTTACGAGAACGTGTAAGTAAATATGACGTGAAATATCGGAATATTGCATTCTTGTAGATTAGTGTGAGCACAATAGTATACATCGTGTAAAGGAAGTTCTGTAAATCGAACGGATAAATCATAAATATGCCTCAAGATGTACATAAATATTTTTACTGACGAGTATATGCTCTTAACTATAACATCGTCAGTTGCATTTGACTTGAATCTATCCTAACTCTTCTATAATAGCACAGTACTGTCTCTAAACATTTAAAGTCAGTTTACTGCTGCAGATTTGTCCCTAAGATTAAATATTCTAACTATCAATATCCAAATTGGTTCAGCAATTACATCGTTGGTGTTATAACCAAAGAAGCGAGCAGAAACCCTCTTATATGCATTACCAATTTTATTTAATTTAGTAGCCAAGGCTACTACTTTTTCGGGTATATACATATAATAGATCGAACATCGAAAATTATAGGCCGACAAGCATATTATCTAATTTTACTAAAATACAACAGAATATAAATATAGAAATGTACAACTTCATCTCTCTGTTAGTCAACATGGATTTATGTCTGGTAGGTCCACAATGACAAATCTTAGCGTGCATAACCCCATAATTCTCTGCACTACTATTGACCACAGAGAAAGTATATTACAGAGGAACATTTCAAATGGGACCTACGGTAACACATTTTTAGTTGCTAAATATTCCAAAAGAGGGCAGTTCGAGCCAGAGTTTGCTGTAGAATTTGCGGATGAGTCACATAGTCGACTATTCAATCTTGTACCAAGATTTTTAACTTGACTTTTCTGCTTCAGATATTCGATGTGATCACGTGATCAAGTGACATAACTACAAACGTAGGTTATCGTTACTTAAATGTAAACAAATATGGACGATATTTTTATATTGCTTTGTTGCACGTATCAACAATAGTATGAAAGCAAGATTTATATTTTATCTGAAATTTTGCCGTCACAATTTAAAAGAGATATTTAACTATTATGTGGCTTAACATTGTTTTATCTGATATTCTGGTAAGGTTTTATATCTTTACTAGTGTTTTGCTATAAGTATTATCTTACATTTCCATATGCCAGGAAAATTAACTATTATAAAAATATTGACACTAAAACAATCTCTTTACAAATGATGGTTTTGTCAGCAAATGCTTTAGGTATTTTTTTAACGAAGGAAGAAGTAAACGAATAATATAGAAAGTCATGTAATTTCTCTGTAATCTATTTTTAATGTTACTGATAAATGAGAGTTAAGATATTTATAAATAATTGGATGCAGTAGAAAACCAATAGTTGTAGAAATAGTGAATTTTTATTTTACTGCTAATATACACAACTACAAATATCTGTATAACATTATACATAATACATATAGGTATACTAGATTGGACACACATAAAAGCACATTTTATTTTTCTCAACTTCGCTCAAATTCACTTATGCATTATGCAATATTTTTAGTTTGGGATGTTTTGTTGATGTAAAACATAATTTTCTGTTCCACTTGCACTCTTTATATATTTTCACTATGACTAGCAATTCCAATATATATTCTTTATGTTCTTTGCAGCATCTATCAAGATAACTGCTAGTTTTAGCTTCAATTTTCTTGCAAATTATCTTTTTAAGGGCACGACATTCTGGTTTTCTCAATAGGAAGTTTGAACAAATCTCAAGTCCTTTAGTTACAAATAAAAAAAGTTCTTCGCTAGGTATACTTAAACCAACAGATGATGGTAGTTTATTATCATATAATTTGTTTAATATTAGTAATTCTCTCTCATCGTTCAGTTCCCCACTTTTTAAAAGAATAGCTTCACAATGTTTACATAGATATTTGTCTATACATTTTTTTGCTAAATATCCAGCAAAATAAGCAGTAGAACAATTTTCCAATGTTGCTTCTTTGGTTCTTAATTCTGAAGAAGATAGAGAAGATGACGACGAAGATGCGAATGATGTAGCAGATGACTCGGAGGCAGCTGTTCCAATTGCTTCATGTCTGTTGAATAGCTTCTGTTTGCTGTAATTCTATGAACTCATCTTCGTCAACTTCACAATTTCCGCTAACTGCAGGCTTCATCATGTTAGTCAAAAAGCAAGCTTTAAAACTTGATCGTAACAGTCTAACTGTTGGATTTGAATTGAAGCCTCCTCGTTGCCGAAATATAGAAAACATATTTTCTAGAGGATCTTGGTTCAGTCGATTGGTGAGCAGGAACTTATTTCCTACCTTAATTTCATCATGAAATAGTGATAAAATAGCATTAATACTAAAAATAAGTCCATCAAAACTGGGTGGTCTGGAAATAACTCCTTTTGATTTATTTTTTTAATGATATCATAGTATGCATTGCAGTTTCCAGCGTTTTTAATGCGATTGCATTATTATCAGATAATGCACACCGATATGGATTGCTGCTGTAAAATACTCTACTGTTTAAGCAATCAAATGTTTGATCCATCAACTCGATAAAATCAGCAGTGTCTTTTCCTGTATTAGATATTAATTGTCCTGTTTTTAAACAGGTTTTTATAGCTGCTGCCACAGAATGACTTAAAACTTGCAATGCCAGCTTACAAGACATTTTTTGAAATGTGTTTGGATTTATATGAGCGTCCGTTAATTTACAGAGAGCTCGTGCTGTGCTGCTCTTTTTATCAATGTTGTAGACAGTTATTATATCCCTGAATGCAATCTTTTTGTTACCCACCACAAAATCTCCATCCAACAAGTTATTTCTAATACTTTTGAATATATGCGGAATGTCAAATATGGCATATATTTTTCTTTCATTTACATAAAAAAATGGCTCTTCTTTCGTTACATCGAGGATTTTAAATGCTCCAACATTAGATGGACATTGATCACTAATAATAGCTTTTGGTTTTAAATTGCATAAAAATAGTTTTTGTATTGTCACAGTCAATAGTTCTGCAATATCCTAGGCAGTAATTTCCTTTTGTGACACAAAATATGCTACTGGCAGTTTCCAGTTTACGTATAAACCGCGAGCCATAAATACCATCGCTTTTCGAGCTAGTCTGTTTTTTCTATTCCGACCCCCAAGATCTTCAAATCCTTCTATGAGGTCAAATGGTTTTGAATACTCTAGGCACTCTTTTATAGATAGCTCATCAAAACATAGTACACAGCTACATTCACGTTCTGACATTGTACTAAATTTTAGCTTCATTTGACTAAATAGTTCAGAGTTAAAACCAGTTTTACATTTGGAAGACCCCATCCACTGTTTTAAAGTAGATATACCTGGTAATATAAGTCCCTTTTGTCTTAAAAATTTGTACGCTGATGGAGATTTATAAAATAAGCTTATTGTCAACTCCTTTTCATTTTTAGACCACCTTGATCGATTTCGATGCAGAACCTGCATCTTTACTAGAGTTTCTGATGTGACAGAAGGATATGTAATAGCATTTATCACTTGTTCTATTTTAAGACTTGGTAAGACTGGTTTTCCCTTCTTCAATTTGCTTATTTGTGATCTTTTTCTTCGTAAAAGATCAGACTGTTTTTTTATTTTAGTTTTCATTTTTTTTATGTTTAGTTCATCCTCTACAAATAACTTTCTTTTTGTACTTATTAAAGGTGAAGGTAATGAAACTGTGGCAACTAGCCATTCACTAGTTCCTGGACTTGTCTCCAAAGACATGCCAGCAGTTGGAGTTTGTGGCGATCTTGTTTGCGTACGTACGTATGTTTTTGTTGGCGTTAACACTTTCAGTTCAGGTGATTCCACAGCAACTGATTGTTGGTAGGGCATTGGGACTGCATCTTTCTTCAATCTGCTTCTGTCTACTTTAGCAAAAGCATTAGGATGAAAATGGTTTTCACAAATCAATCGTTTGCGTAACGATTCTGAAGACAGTGGTACTAGTGTTGCATTACCTAAAAGTTTGAATTATTAACCAATATTACATTTATGTTAAACCTTTTACCGCAATTCAATACCCAGCTTCTGCATCGTAAAATATCTTTTGATGGAAAACGATACATTTTTAGGTTCGGATACGCTCGTCTATTTTTATAACAGTTATAATATTGACATCTGTGTCCAGACATCTTCCTAAAACTAATAGCATATACTCATAAATTTGTCATTACACGATAGAATAAAATACATTATACCTGTTGGTATGTTCTTAACTTTATTAAAATATCTCGACACAATAATATACACTTGAAACAACTTATATTTACAAATTTAAATTAAAACGCTAAAACTAATTAGAAACTAAAAACTTTAATACTTATCAAAATAAAAATACAATATACGACCCGAACAATAAAACGACGACAACGATGATAAAAATGATGACAAATAAACTGTCTAATGTCAAAATTAAAAGCATGTTTACTATAGTAATAAGCGCCACCACGGTATTCGGTGCATTGATCCCAAACTAAAGCGCTTTGGGTCCCAAATTACGCGCAGCCAAAAATAGCATTACGTTGATAATCTGGAAAGCTCTTTAATATGTGCAATTGACCAGGCTTTTTAACCTGATGTAGTGCATATGGATTTCGAGGCCTTCGACTCCATTCGCAATGAATTGCTCCTTACGAAGATGAATGATATTGGCTTCTGACCTTCATGGTCGCACTTCATAACTTCTTATTTATATCGCAGGAAAGGCTATGTATGGTTATAATTCAGAACATATCTTCTGGCGTGCTGGGGGGATGAAATCTAGAACCCTTGTCTTTCAAGATCTGTGTTATATTGATTTGTTACTAGATTTAAAGTGCAAACATGCAGTCAACTAAAATATGCTTGTGTTTTCTAGTTTATCTACTATACCTACCAGCACTTGATAAATAGGAAGATTCCTAGTTTGAGATGAGGAAGTAGTCACAATTGTTTTGCCTTAACATTGTTTGTATCTCCTCATTGTTAGTTTTGTTCCTATAAAAGTATATTTAGGGCATGTCTGATTAGACTATCAGCTTTTTGGTTTCCATCCAAGTTGTACTAAATATTACCTGGTGGAATGATACTGAAAAGTAACATTTGAGCTGTTACAGAAGTATAAAGAATGTAACACTTTTTATATATAAAGTGCAATCATGTTAAATGGTATATTTAAAGACTAAGGAACCTTATACATATATAGTTTTATTGTATAATACTTTGCTTACTCACCCCTTCCTCCCATCCTCCCTCCCCCCTTCCCACGATAAACATGTTAACTGCATACTATGTAATATTTGGGGTGTTCAGTGAGATTGTGGGCTAGTACTTCTGTTAATTTAAGTGTAGCAGAATCATTCATCCCCCCCATGAGCCCCCTGACCAGGGGTTTGAAACATTGGTATTTGAATTCTGCGCTGATACTGGAGAAAAATATACAATTCTGTAATCGTGGTACAAAGAATTTATACCTATATTATGTCAGTTCTAGCATGGAAATTTTGGTTAATATCAGCCAATCGCGGTTACTACAAGCATATTAAGCTTGACTGACATTATTTAATCTGAAATAAAGTTTATACCAAATACCCTCGGCAACTTTGTTATTCAATCTTTTTTAATAGAATTGCTAGAAAGACAGATAATTACATAATTAGATAAAGTTCTGCTATGTAAGGAGGTGTCAACGACGATATAAAATAAGGCCTCTTTACTGCGAACATGAGCAGAAGGGAGTACCTGAGAAATAGAAACACTTCGTTTACAAAGTTTACCAGATAAACTTCCCTACTCGTGGATATTTATATACACAACTCAGTCATTTTACTCTCATACATCTTTTCTCAAATGATAAACTAAAGTTGTTCGTAAGCTCTATTGCCTTTTTTGCAACTCATATTTTAAGTCATTTCAGTAAGAAAAAATAAATCGCAAGTAAAAATGTTACAACACCTGCCAAAATTACTGGCCAGATCAACATGAAATTCAAGACTACATTTTTATCTCATACTAAAAATATATATAACTTTATAACCTACACAAAGAACAAGTCATATTTGCCACAAATGATTAGAATAAAATGCCTTCTGTTCTCGGATGCCTTAAAATGAGAGTTGGTTGACAATTTTTAAACTTAACGCGCTCAAAACTTATGTGAATAATTTTTTGCATATCTTTTTATCTTATATGACTGATCGTTTTCCATTTGTAAAGGCACCGATAGTATTTTTTTTTTGTTTTGCATCAGGTTAGATATTGGCTATCTTGAAAATGTTATCAAAGTTATCATCATCTTGGGAAATTTTTTTACCATTTTCAAGATGCATTTTGGAAATAATGAATAAAATTAGCAAATTTTGTGTGCCAGAGCGCGTATAATTGCAGTCGTGTTTTTCTTGAACCTATTTATAAGTTCAGGATATCATAGTCACAAGCTTCTAATACATGTCGTCTTATTAAGAACAATACTATGAAAGCTATTTTTAATATAAATAGTATTTATAAATCTCAAGTTATTAGTATTTTATTGATACAATTTTGAAATTTTCTCAAAACACCAACATGCCCTCGGATTACGAACATTCGATACTCTACGTATTGTACTACATATTGTATTGAAATTTGCAATTAGGAACATCTCTTATGTCGTAATCGTATCGTGTGATATGACACATGGGGTTCAATTTTTAAAAAGGTATGGAGACACCTCGACGATATATCTATCTTTCTTTGTTTTAATGCTCATTTCTGTCTATTCTTCGTACATCAAACATAAGATTGTAGCAAGTACACACACAGTTATTGTTTTGTTTGTTTTAATTTGTACTAAAAATATATTGGTCAATGTATTTGTCAGCTCATCCCATAATTTTTTGTATTCTGCCCTGCCATTAGGGCCCACTAATTTGCCGCTTTAAAAAATGAGGATGTTCCGTCATAAAGTCTATATACACCTACCAATGCTGCTCCGTCAGAGTTTTAGCCGACATGTCTCTTATTGGCCCAATAATTAAAAGCGTTACAATTTTCTTTGCTATGTACTTTTAAAAGCCAACGAAGAATTTCCGGTAAATAACCACAAATAAAGCAAATCTCTACTACGTGTACCAACACTATCTATCTAATTTATCCAAATTGTAGCCTTTTTATTGGTGCATTTCCAATAGCTCCCGAAGAGAACCGAAGCAAAATTGTATGCGATACTATATTACTTCGTAATTGCAAACCACAATACGACACCGAGTTAGACCGCGTATCCTGCTCTACTATCTTATCGAATGTTCATAATCTGGTTGGCTTCTGGCGAAGATGATCTATAGATACATATACAGGGTGCCCACCTAGTACGCGGAAGTCCAATATCTTGGTTAATAAGAGAGATACTTGAAACTTTTTTTATTTCACGTGTCTAGTTTTTTCAGCATCTACAAACATAAAATAATGCCGATTATACAGGTGTTCTATTTCCTCTGCACAGACAGAAACTTTGGATTTTTAAATACAAACCTATATTGTTTATAATTTATTTTTAATCTACATGAAAAATAAAAGGGATATTATGTATGATATTTATATGAAAAAACTGACGGTCTTTCAGATATTTAACATACTATGTTTTTCTAGTCAATTTTAGTCAATTACAATATCGCAAATTTTGTGGTTACGCTAACTAACAGAAAAGCTATTTTCAGATCAAATGTTAGGCAATGATGGTTCTTCAAAACACCATGTCAGAAACTGACCTACAGTATAAGGGGTTCCAAGAAAATTTGACGAAGTAAAATATGAAAAATCTTCGTTAATTCAAATGGAATAGCCTATATATTGTTGATCAGCAAAACGGAGAATTAAATATTCTACAACTTTGCTATAGCATTCCCTATACCTAAGTTCAACATCTTAGGTAAGAAACGCAGTATTATAGTAAAAAGTGAGTAAATTTATGCATTTCTTCAAATTTACTCCATTAAAAAAAACCTCAAAAATTTAAAATACAACAAAAAAAATGTTCAAACTGTTTACTATGCAAAAAATAATCCAACAAGTTTCTAATAAGTTTTATTATCATAAGGTTCTTATCTATATCTATATCCATTTCGCAGTAATTTTTTTATTGATGTAGGCTTGTTTCTACAAAAACTTAAACATCTTTGCATTACTATTTGTTATCAAATCGTATTGAACGCGAATATTTTTGTAGGCCAGTCAGGTAATTATTATAAACTTAATTAAAACCGTCCTTTTCTCAACAAATGCAATTTAACTAAATAATTTCAATTTTTTTGAAAATTAGTTACATATTATAGTGCTAATAAACAATCCCCCAGATATTAATAATCGACACTGGTTTCAGCATGATGAGGCTCCTTTTCTCATTATTGGCAATATTGTTCATGAATTTGATATGTACTCTACATAATCATTTTTATTTCAGATCAGGCAACATTAAAATGCCAGATATACCTACAAATAGATGACTATCGCAACATAGCAAATATCTCTTGTCTTTGTTTGGATTTTTATTAAGTTTATAATAATTACCTGAATGGTCTAGAAAAATATTCGCGTTCAACATTATTTCACAACAAATAGTAATGCAAAGATGTTGCAGCTTTAGTAGAAACAAGCCTACATCAATAAATGAATGAATTTGAAGTAATGCACACATTTACTCACTTTTTACTATAATACTGTGTTTTTTACCTGAGATGTTGAACTTAGGTATAGGAAATGCTATAGCAAAGTTGTAGAATATTAATTTAATTCTGCGTTTTACTGATCAACAATATATAGGGTATTCTATTTGAATTAACGGAGATTTTTCATATTTTACTTCGTCAAATTTGACAACGTTTTCTGAGCACCCCTCCTACTGTAGATCAGTTTCTGACATGGTGTTTTGCAGAACCATTGTTGCCTAACATTTGATCAAAAAATAGGTTTTCTGTTAATTAGCGTAAGCACAAAATTTGCGATATCATGATTGACGAAAATTTATTAGAAAAACATAGTAAGCCAAATATCTCAAAGACCATCAGTTTTTTCATATGAATCCCGTACATAAAGTCCCTTTTAGTTTTCATGTAGATTCAAAATCTATGATAAAAAATATAGGTTTGTATTTAATATAACAAAGTTGCTTTCTGTACAGAGGAAATGGAACACCCTGTATAATAGGCATTATTTTGGGTTTGTAGATCTTGAGAAAACTAGACACGTGAAATAAAAAAACTTTCAATTATCTACTTCCGCGTACTAGGTGGGCACTCTGCATATTTAACTTACTATGTGAGATTTTCAGTGTTAGTGACTCCAATTTGCTATGTACCTATGAGTGTGATAAATTTAGCTAAGGTTTCTGATTTTTTAAGTTATGACAAATAGCTTGAAATACATAGCGTAAATGGTGTTGCTTTAAAACTGTGCTATTCATATTTCCGTGTTGTTCTCAATATTATTGGGAACGACTCTCTGAATTGTATAAAAATATCACTCCCAATGTTCTTCACTGGATTTCTTGGTGCAGAAATAGAACACTAAATACTTCAACCCACTAAACACCAAACACTTTTAACTAAATAGTGACGCGTTTCGACAGCGAAGCTGTCATTAACAAGGCAATAATTTTCTTTTATAATTTGGCAAGGCAATAATAAAACTTTTATTGAAGTGCTGAGTGTTGATCACTCACAATCATCATTTTTCTTTAAAAGGTCAGGAAGTTAAGTGGTCTTCTCATCAATATTCGCTTAATGGACACTTTTCTAAAATAACAACACATATAACATTTATTTAGCTGCCCAGCTGTTGGCAGTATGATTTCCAAAAATTTTCAAAACACTTTAGTTAGTAAAACTTTTTTGCAAATTCCTAGTAATATTTCTACCGCTAATATTCTTTTTTAACTAGAGGATCATGAGTTTAATCAAAAAGCAGACCACGAAGTTGAACGCGATCCCACTTTGAAGATGAAATAATATTAGAGCCTACTAAATAATTTAATATTTTTACCGTAATGGTGGCGTTCTCTCTGAACAAATTTGCCAGACGGTGTCCGCTAATTTAAATTTAATGCACTGTGTAATAAATTTTGCATATCTTCACTTTCATGCGATAAAACGTCATAATGCCCAGTAATCGTGTTTTGTACATAATCTAATATATACACACATAGGAACGGGAGGTTATAGTAGTAGTAGTAGTAGCATGTAAAACTCAGGTTGAAATATTGCCGGTTGAAATTATGGTGATGGATTTCAGTGATCCAGCATGCATCGTAAAATATTTATGAGGCTAGCCGTCCCAATGTATATACACCCTTATACTTACCACTGTAAGGGTTATACACATATATTCCGGAAAACATACAACCTTGCCACACTAATGGAAACGCTTAAATTATGAATAAGTGTTACAGTTTATAAGTTCGTGTCGGTTGATATAATATACCGACACATATTATAATAAAATATTTAAAATTTCTCCTGAATATCCTTTATAATATGCGCAAGGGTACACATACGATGCCATAAAGGTGAAGCGGTAACGTTTAACTACACTATGTATGCCTCAACCGGTTACAGCGAACTATTCCGTTTTGAAATGCGCTTACGTGCGACAGTAGATGCTGTTAAAAACAATTACCTGTGTAATATTCACCCTTAAGGAACGTTTTTAAAGGCGTTCTATTACGGTTTGTGTAACACGAGATGTATTTTCGCGGCGCCTGAATTTCAATAAGAGCTCGTTTCATGTGTTTTCCCATTAACTGCACCATTTTTTTAACTTCAACTGCAATATAGTCATTTAATGCGCCCAACTGTTAGATGTTGTACCTGCAGTTACATTAGAATGAAACCCAGCAATTGCAAGGAACTTGAACACTAATGGCAGAAAATATATCAATATAATTTACAAACACAATTGTTTCCTAAATGTTCTGTCTTAGTCTTTTTTAATTTGGTGATTGTACTTCTGTATGAAACTGTATCTGCAAATACCTCCAGTATACATTATAGCTCAAGTAAAATTTAAAGCTGGAATGGGAAGACTTAACTGTGATTTGATAAACTCCCAAGTTAGTTATTGTTGTAATTTTGTTTTCTGAATGCTTCAGTCAAGATAGACTGTTAACCGAATTTTCCTTTAACGAATAATATTGGTCAGGAATTATAACTCACATAAGTATAAGTCTCTCATGACAACATCTCTTACCGTACCTACTTCTGTCTTACTATTAAAAAGTGCAACTCATTCAGAAAACGAATTTTGCCATAAAGAATTGAGTGACTTTGTCAATGATATAAGTTAATTGACTTCAAGTCAATAGTGGAAGCACTTGGGTTGAGAAAACTTGTGTCCAAGCAAGTTCCAATGAATGCTGACCAGAAGGGTGTTTGACGGACAAGTTTTCTAAAACTATTTAGATCAGTTTGAACTTACTTTTAAAGGAAATCTGAAAATTAAAAAGAAATAACAGCTGATACAACGTTCGCAAAACATGGAAGAATAAAAATGATTCTGATTCTCAACAATCCAAAATATTTATTATTAAAAAATCAACTACCAAGCTTATTGCTTCAGTTTACTAGGGCTCGTATTTATAGTCCGTGCTTGAGGTTCTGTCGATGCTTGAGTACGCGATTTTGACATAAATGTCATTGTAAATCTGTCAAAATCGCGTGCTCAAGCATCGACACAACCTCAAGCACGGACTATAAATATGACCCTAGGACAAATACGACATAAATGTTGTCGATTTTTTGGAACAGGGTGGAGATATTATGAATTCTTTGGCGGTACTATATGAATGATGTTCTAATCAATCCGCTAAATTAGTGTCACTTTCATTTGTTTTTATATACCTTAAGCCATTAAGAAAGGCAAAAAACTGCTACAAAACAATTTTTTCGGTTTGACGTAAAAGTGACTTTTCAAAGGTTGGCAACACTTTCACTACAGTGATTACGTTATTCACTTCCGCCATGTTTCTGATATCTACTGTCAAAATTGCAAACAAATCCGAGAGAAATGGTATTGTATTGTACTTATTTAAAACAATCTGTTTTTAGCGTGAATGTGCTTTGCTCCACAGAATAATTCTAAGCGGTTTCTTGCTTTTATAAGTGACAATATGAACACGGAGAATCCAGAACGTTTTGAATCTTCATTTTCTGCAGCTATGCCAGAAATGGAGAATTAAATCTATGGCCTTGTAAAGCAGATGAGATAACTCATGAAGTAAACATTTGAACGAAACGGGTATACAATATCCTTGCATGAACAATTATCTATAAAAAACTTGTTCATGATATGGATACTACGTTTGCTTAATGCTAACCAAATGCACGCACACTTTCAAATATCAGGAGAATGTTTGGCTATGCATTATTATACTCCTGCAATAAAAATACAGTCTA
The DNA here is from genome assembly GCA_023690525.1 of Holotrichia oblita. Classification (NCBI taxonomy): domain Eukaryota; kingdom Metazoa; phylum Arthropoda; class Insecta; order Coleoptera; family Scarabaeidae; genus Holotrichia; species Holotrichia oblita. The sequence continues at coordinate 55,215,734 of CM043016.1, read as the reverse complement.
AATAATGGATTTCTCCTGCGCAACGTGGCCCCAAGAAAGCTATAACCGCTTTTTTGACCAGTCAGGCAATCGCCACAATTTTTTGGGATTCCAATGTGTTAGCTTAATTACATTATTAGAAAACAAAGGAAAAACAGGACAATATTATGCTGATTTTCTGACACGTCTTGATGCTGAATTAAAGAGAAAATGGTAGCATTTGTTTGAAGAAAGGAGTGTTGCTCTATCATGGTAATGCTCTTCTTATTCGTTTCTATTGGTTCAACAAAATTTATCGAATTGCGTTACAAATTATTTCGTTGATTTCGTTGTATTTCCAAATTTAAAAAACTCAACTCAAAGACTTCAGACAAATGGAAAGTTGATATCCCAAAGAAATGCATTATTTGCAGAGTTGCCGAAAGATTACTTTGTGGACGGTTTAAAAACAGTGTAGACTTACAAGGGGATTATGTCGAAAATAAAATATATTGTTTACGGTCAAATCGTCCCCCAAACTGCCTCCCAAAATAACTTCTGAACACTTAAGAATAGAAAAAGCTTATCAATAATGGACTTAGGCCGTCTAAGGATATTTTGTCTGGTGGGGGTGCTCATATACTGAGTGTTTAATAATAATAAATATACTACTAATAATAATGTGTTACGTTTTTATTTGTACAGGTGTCGCTCTAGTGCCTCCACGTACCATATCTCCCATTGTAGATATTTTTTCTGAAAAGCCATTATACGGAGGTTACTTGAATTGATATGGCACATATTTTTTTGATGAATAATGAAAAAATAAATTATTAAAAAATGCGGGGGTATGGGGTACCCCGTCCCCCATTATTAGTTTTTTTGTGAAGATATCTACTTTGAGACCATGTACTATGTTGGAAATTATGTTAAAGAAAAAAATTATTTCTGCTATAGTTCATTTGATTTATATCAATAGGCAAGTTTATTAATTTCTTAGCTTTCTTATTATTTTTCTATTTTTACAGTTATTAATGTTCTAAACTTCTTATACATCATCGTATTCTATGTAAAATCGGCCTTCTTTTGATGAATAAGAAAAAGGACAAGGCGATACATGGAGAGATATGGTACTTGGACGCATTAGAGAGACAGCCTTACATATTTCAGAAAACGTTCACGAAACGAGTTCACACAAGTTTTGCAGTGTATGTAGATATGAAAGGAAAAAAATTGCTCCTAACGTGCAAACGCTATTGTATCTAAAGGGTTCAAGAATTTTGATTCCTTGATTGTTTGTCTAATAAGATAGAAAGATCAATTAAGACAGTGCAGCTAAGAATGATGAATGATGTTGAAAAGATTCAACGGTATATTTAAGCAATGGAAAAAAGGAGACATTTTTTTGTTTAACACATATTTGACAGTTGACTTCATGATTGCAGAGACTTGTAATGTAATAAATCCGTTTTTTTCTCGTGGCCAAATAAAGACTTCGATATGACAAATATCCAGTTTTCTTGTATTCTATGTACACTCGACACGACTTAGTCTTCGAACGGTTTTATTAAGCGACAGTGTGTAATGTTACATTACAAAATGTACGCTATTACCCTTATCGAAGAAACGGTCACATTAAATATGGAGGGGATGGACTGACAAAGACTGCACACTGTCGCTTAGTAAAACCGTTCGAAGACTAAGTAGTGTTGACTATTCGAACCACACCTGCGACATTAATAAATTCATACACTTTCGCTATAAATCGTTTATAAAAAATGGAATTTAATTTCCTCGATTACATTCCTCGTTTGAAAATTAAATTATCTCCCCTATTTAAACAGCGTTCGAAGCGACATACAGCGTACTGGCTTTTCAACTGGAAAAGACGTCGACGTCTTCGTGAACACACCATTCCCGCTTTCTCACCTTAATTGTTCGATGTTCGGCTAAATAAGACGGAAACTACGAAAACTGCATCCGAAGGTAACAGCCCGTAAACAGATTCGTACATTAAATCTCGCTCGATTGAGTTAATGTTATTTTCGTAATGTCTCTTCGCTTCCTTTATATAGCAGTTCTGGTTGTTTAAATAGGTGATAAGTATAATAAAAGGGGAAATATCAATTATAAAGAAATAAAAATATGAACTTTATTTTTCTAATAGGTTTGTGATAGCGTAAAAATTATTTAGTGAGCATTAGCGTACGTACGAGTGAGTGACAATTATTTTCAAATTATGAATGATTTCTAAACGTAACGGTTGAAATCATCATGTACATTTCTAAACGCTTAATTGATCTCTCAGTAAGATGAATCAGATGAAAGTATTTGAAAATAATTTTATAAACATTTATTTAAACTAAACGTGGTTGATGTTATCCTCTTCAATTTCTGGAAACAAAAATTTTGTGAGGATTGCACGGTAACGGTCGTCATTGACCGTCACGGCGACCCAACGATGCCGTGCCAAAATCCGCACAAAACTGTCACTCGTTTTGTGTACAACGGCTTCGCAATGATAACATTTGGATTTTCTAAGTCCCAAGTAGTACAATTTTGCTTATTAATTATAGCCTCCGATATGAAAATGGTCGTGATCTGAAAAAATGATTTTGAGGTAAAAATGCTCATCTTCGGCCAAGCGATCTCCAACCCATTGGATGAACCGAAAACGCATCGGATGATCATAACGCTTCAGTTATCGAACTAACTGAATTTTGTAAGCGTTCATACCGAGATCTGTATGCAAAATTTTCCTCAGAGAAGTGCGAGAAATATACAGTTCCTGACAATGGTGACGAGTTGATGTTGATGCATTTTTAGACACACTCTGGACAATAGCACTAATGGTTTTAGCTGAGCGTACTGGACGAGAACGTGAATGGCTGGTTTTGTCCAATAAAGTTCCTGATCTAGTTTCACGAAATCACTTCACGAATTGATCCACCAACCAAGTTGAAGACTAACCATTTTTGGCAAATTTTCTATATGAGGATGTACTCATTGCTAAGCTAAATTCTTTAAGTGGACATTGTTGACAACTTTTATTATTATTTTATCACTATATAAATGCCGTAAATGCCGTAATATGCCGTAAAAAGTCCCATCGACGAGCTACTGTATAGTTGGTCGTACGTATCTAGATTTTCTTTCATTGAACAAACGAGGATGTCTGATTTGTTTGTAATTTTGCTGCATATTTACTTGAACTAAACCAATTGTTAATAAAGACATTTCGATTACTTCAATGCAAGTATTTACAGAATTTTAGAATGGAATAGCAATATGCATATAAAATAGGCAAACATAGCACAATATTTTTTCATAACGGGCGAGTGTTTTTCGAATAAAATGGCGCTGTATACCATTTGTATCTGTTCGTTCCATTTATAACCTTCCTGTTATTTTAGCGAATCTGTATCAGAGTCACTACTAGATCTTCTGATACTACGAATTCATCGTCTTGCACTTTCTCAGCATCAGCTTCAGCATCAAAATCATTCAAATCAATTTCATAATCTTCATACTGATGTGCAGTGACCTTAAAAGGTATCCGGACACGTCTGGATAGAGACATACCTTGCGCTCAATACTTTATTCCAAAGAGCCGCAGCTAATTCTTTTATAACTTGTTTCGCATTCATTATTTTAGCCAGAATCTGTATCAGAGTCACTACTAGATCTTCTGATACTACGAATTCATCGTCTTGCACTTTCTCAGCATCAGCTTCAGCATCAAAATGATTCAAATCAATTTCATAATCTTCATACTAATGTGCAGTGACCTTAAAAGGTATCCGGACACGTCTGGATAGAGACATACCTTGCGCTCAATACTTTATTCCAAAGAGCCGCAGCTAATTCTTTTATAACTTGTTGTTTCGCATTCATTTTACGATTGAGACTCTGACATTTTCAGAAAGGCATTTGACGTTTGTACCAGCACCAAAATACTATCAACAAACCCAGCTAATCATTATCTTACGATCTGTCAGACAGCAATCATTTTAATTATACATTTATTGTAGAAAATAGGGTAGTCGAACATAAAATTATATATATAAATAATAACTAGTATAAATAATAGGCAGTATGTGTAATGATCAGTATGAATAGTGACCAGTATGTATAATGATCAGTATAAATAATGACCAGTATGCATAATGGCAGGTATAAATAATGATCAGTATGAATAATGACTAGGATGTACAATGATCAGTATGAATAATGACTAGGATGTACAATGACCAGTATGTATAATGACCTGTATAAATAACGACCAGTATGACTAATGGCCGGTATAAATAATGACGAGTATAAATAATAAAAACTTATATCGTGGTGTGACCGACGACACTATGTTAGCGTTGTACGGTTAATTTATTTAAAACAAAGGCTGATTAATGACAAAAATCCAAAATAAGCGTTCAAATGTATCACAAGACTAACGTTGTATAGTATATTATATAATTTGCTATTTCAATATAATAATCAGCAGCATATTGGAAAATATAATTAAATTAGCGACCACATAATCACAAATGTTGCTAACAAATAAATATTCGCGGAAAACCAATTCACAGTTTTAATTAATTTGCGATAATGAGCTTCAAATATTCGTGAGTTTTCATTGTAACTAAATTAATGAGTTGGTACTGTACAATAAATACATTTACCTTTATTAAACAGTTGATGCACATTTGAAGGAATTAGGTAATTGTTGAAATAGTAGATATTGAATGCAGACTGGCTTAAAAGATAGAGTACCATTGTGTTTTAGAGTAACGTTTCACATAGGGGTGCATATAGTCACTATATCTAGTTACTAATTACACTGCTCAAAGGTTCAAAGACATACTTGCATCGTTTGTTGGTGATCTCGTTTCAGCAGTACTAGTAAGTTATACAGCAGTGGTATTTCAAGGCATATAAAGTTAAGCAAGAAACAGAAAATTATAAAACCAGTCGCATATCCGACTAAAACGCAATATAATAACAGCCTTAGGTTTTCATTTGAACAATGAAACCTTACAATAAACAACTCGAACATACTGCGTTGTCTAAAATCGCCACGTTAACTTTCAGTCTTTATTCGAGCAGTGTGTGCCCTTTCATCTACTGCCGTTTTATCTCAACTTCCGTATCAGCGTAGTAAAGTGTTTTACTTTTGCGTTTTGCGAATGGTCTCGGTTTTCGGGTACCCATATAACATAGGTAGAAGTACAGGATTTACAATTTTCTGTCTTTGTTGCATAAAATGAATACAACTACGCTTTTAGCGCTATGCAGATTAAAGGAACCGTTACGTCGTCTTTTCCGGAGCTCCTTCAAATTTGAACATGGCGTTGTTGGAAGCTAAAGAATCTGCTTTTTATATTTTGTTTTAATATACTCTCCGATTAATATTATTTCGCGGTTTTTTTTTTCTGTTTAGTTTTACAAGTCAGCTTAATTGGTGTAAGACGTGGGTTTTTTATTCCGCTACATTTTTTTTTTAATGTGTGGTGGATGCTTAGTTGCAGTGACTCCGTACGCTGTATTACTTGTCTGGCTAACAAAGCAACTCTTGCGGTGTAGTTTAGTGTGTGTAAGTTGTGTTTAAATGGCTTTGTGACAGCATCATATCGCCTTTTATGATGCCGCGCTGTTAATCACTTTGCTCCCAACAGCGAATGGCAAGTCGATCCGGGATTAAACTCTCTGAAAAAATGTCACCGTCCCTCCAGAGAATTGAACCCCGGCACCTATCGTCCTCTCACAACAATAGTCAGTCGCCTAACCACTGCGGCCATCGACCCGTTAAATGACAATAAAATTTATTTTAATTGTGTTGTATTGTTGCCTCTCCAATTAATGCTGATAAAAACTAAAACTTAAAATAATTTCATCGTTGGGAAACAAGCAATATTGGAGGTTTGTTGTATGGTTAAGTGTGTTGTATGGTTAATCGAATATCGTCATAATCGTCATAAAATTAATAATAGTTTTCCTTGTTAAAGTTACACTGTACAATTGTGACTTGAACACGTCTAAAGCCAGGCAAATTTCGAAACAAGTAATAATCACAGGTGCCAAATCGGGCGAAGGGGGTGAGTGTTTCAACAGCGTGCAACCCAGCTGAGTGATCTTCTAGCTAGAGTGTAACATTTTCTTTATGGCCTGGATAATTGTTTGTAAAAATTTGACTTTACGATGCTTCCTAGCCGCAATTTTGCCATTGAACACTTCACAAAGGTTCATGTAGTATGTTTTGTTGATAAATTTACCAGATTTGAGATAGTCAATATGCACAATCCTATCTTTATTCCAGAATACAGTAGCTATGGTCTTTTTGAATGCCATTTTGGTACGTTCAACTTCTGGCGGTACTAACAGGAAGTTGCCATTCGGAAACTGAATTTAGGGTCTGTGGTGGTTCCTAGTAGACCCAGGTCTCAGCAACCGTTAGCAGACTCCCCAATAAATCATTCCATTCGGCACCATACTCGTCTAATCGATTGAGCATCATCAACTCTTTTCTTCTTTAGCTCGTTAAACAGAAACTTGGGCACCCACTTTGCCAAGGCATTTCTAAATTGAAAACACGTTTTGATAATGTGTTGTAGGCATCCTTTTGACTTTAGGATTCTTCACCAGATAGTAGGTGATGCCTTTTAGCAATCTCGAATTAACCGAATTTGCAGGTCGTCCTTCTTTCGTCTGCCTGTCGATTTTTATATCACTTTGTTTGAAATAATGATACTATTTGGAGATAGTGTTGCCATATGCAGCATTCTGCTTCCGCGTCGTTTCCACTAGGCTATCACCTAGTTTAACGCAAAACTGAATATTAACACGAATTTGAACTATCCCTTTACGAATATATTTTGCAATTTGGAACAGTCACTAATTACCAAGCTCGTACACAAACACAAATGAAGTAAACACAGCGGTTCAGAAGAACTGTCACTTAGTTGAAAAAAAAGTCCGCAGGGGGGTCCACACACGGACTAGTTATTCAACCTGTATTTACAAAGATAAGATGTGCCGTGATCGTCAAAAGTTATGTCTCTTAACATGGCAATGAGAATACAGTTGTGTGCATATCGTTTCCAAGAAGGAATATCAATTTCTTATTTATGTTCCTACTAGGTTCAGAATAATAGACGTACGTTGGTAGGCTAAGGTCGATTTAGAATTGAGGTTCACACTTTCCCCAAAATCACACTCATATTAATTTTATATTCACCAATCTTATATCTAAATATAACTTATTATGAACAGGAACAGGATAGATTTTTGCAGTTATATAAAAAAAGTTTTGCGTGGTG